>OU015499.1:9106431-9551783 GCA_907164885.2 Dolomedes plantarius
GGCCGAATCTACAGACTTGTCTCGTTGGTTTGACGCAGTCTGATCGTCTCCGGCAGAACCCTTGTTGGCGTCGATAGCTACAGCTGCGTTCATTCTCGTGAAACCTGGGATCCACTTCTTCGTCTTCATAATCCTGGCCATCACCTGAAAAAAAACAGTTATAAAAGAAATATGTTTATGAAAGTCTCGCTTATAGTCAAATGATACAGAATAATTTCATCGGCAGGAGTTCAGAGTTTCCTTCTGCGTAGAAATATTGACGCAATACGACATTTTTTCTCTCCCTCCGACTCTTGTGGTGTCATTAAAAACCCGAGCCGCATTCCTCAGCCCGTATGCCATTCTATGAATCTGATCTGGAATGATCCGTCCAGGGTGCATAACTCATACACAACAATACAGGGGCGTGCTTAGGATTTTAGAGGTCCAGGGCGATGCTTAGGGTTTTAGTAGCCCTGGGCGAAACACATTTACTGGCAATAAAATTTCTCAACTATTCGGTATTTTGCAAATATTTCGTGAAAACGGACAGATTCCTTCAAAACAGTTTTTAATTCTTCAAATGACTGTATGTAGTAACTGACAGATAGTAGAAACTGATATTGAAAAAAGGGATAGATAATCAAGGTTTTACTATAACTGAATTGAAGATAAATCATGTTTTTCTAACGGAGAAATTTTTCGAACCAAAAGGGTAGTTTGTCAATTAAGATTCTTTCTACGATTCTTTTCAAAAATTCGAAACATTTTTTTATTTTTTTATAAGTTGAATTATAGAAACCGCGAAAAATGAGGGATTTCTTAAAGAACCCGTAACATTTAGAAAAGTGTTGCGATGAGGAATAAAAATGACAGCACTAAATTTTTAGCGGCCCTAAATTTTAACGGCCCTAAATTTTAGCGGCTTTTGTTGCTCAGTTCGCTATCCCCTAAGCACGGCCCTGCAACAATATAAGAAGGTGATAAAACAGTCAAACTTAACTGAGATAACAACAGGCTTATAAAAAAGTGACAAAATGCGTTAATATATGCTTTATATAAACAGTGATATAAAAGTCAGAGAATAGATTTTAAAAGCATTTTTCACATATTCATGTAAATTTGTGGAGTCAGAATTCAGGTATATTTGTGAAATTAGAGATCAGATAAATTTGTAGAGTTGGAGTTCAGGTATATTTGGGGAACCAGAATTAAGGAATGTAAAACATTGTTCACACATTACGATATATTTGTGGAACAAACGTTTAACGGAACAAAGCATCTTTAAAATATTAGATTTATTTGTGTTTTCGACCCAAGTTCACAATGAACGATATAGAAAATGAAACGACAAAGATAAAAGAAGTGCACTATGTACACTGGTGTGCAAAAATCAACGACGAAAGGGAGAAATTAACATAACAGCGTAAATCAGACAGAACCGAACAAAAGACCAATCAGGACATTGTCTACAGACAGGTGCACTAAGCATTGCACCGAAGAGTTCGGTATCTCTCATAGCACGAACTAAGAAGGCCCTCAGAGCTGCAGGTAGAGCTGTTAGACGGTTTATAGATATCGTCCGCGGAAAACCACACCGCATGAAGATTATTTTATTGTCCCACAGTCCAACAGAGATCGACATCAGACATCGCATGAAATTGCAAATCACGGGCATAGAAGCACGGGACACATGATATCACTTTTAATGGTGTCTATGCTCGACGACCAGTACGCTGTGTGCCACGGACTCCTGCTCATTGGAAACACCGCTCCTGTGGTGCAGGACGCAGAAAGACTGAACAACTGAGTAATAGGGTAGAGTGCTCTTTACTGGTGAGAGCAGATTTCGACGTCAGAGGTGATTATATTTCCTACTAGGACTACGCGTGCGTGTGTGTGTTACGCCTTTGGCAGGGATGTATCTGTATAGTGTTCACCAGTGCAAATCACGGGCATGCTCCAGCTGTTTATTAAAGTCACTCTGCATCCTTTGGATTCCGTTGTTGATCATTGTTGTCAACCTTCACCATATTCATACTTCACGAGGGTCTTATGGTATGATTTGTACAAATTGTGACCTCTGCTGTGCAACGTTACATGTGAATATCCTAATTTTTGCACACCATTGTATATTTAAGGATGAGTCCGTGCTTGTGTTATACTTCCGTATCAATCATGTGACCAGAATTTTATATTCCGTTGGTACTGTAATATGTCCCTAAATAGTATCCGGCATATTGAATGATTAACTCAAAAAGTATGAAAGCAAAGCAGTAAATAAAGCTGGGTCTTTTGAACTGAAGAAATTATTGTGTGATTCAGTGCATGAACAAGTGTTGGAGATGGTTTTAGGATTTCATGGAAAGTGCGTACAAGAATTCGTAAACAGGGATTTTTAACTTTTAAGCGAGTAGAGTCGTTTCCTTGGATGATATTAAATATAGTTCCTGGACAGACAGCCAAGAAAGCTTGCATCATATATTAGAAATTCATCAAAAGTTGATTAAGCTAAATTACAGCGTGGAACGTCATTTATCAGTTGCTGTAGATAGCAAGGAAAAAACACGTCACTTTGAATGACGTATGTATGAAATTCGTGTTGGATAAACGAAATTTAAATCGAAAACTTCTATTTTAAAACGGAAGAAACAAACAATAGATCAATGAAATAATATGATAAAAAATAGTTTAGATATCTGTGAAATCGAACATATAACGAATATTCAGGAAATAAATACAAATGATTTCCAAGATCATTTTAATGATATAATTCTTGAGACATAAAGAGAGCAATAATTTCAGTATACAAATGTTATAATGCAGAAATAAAAATTAATAAAATTTCAGATAATATATTGCTCAATTTCGTTACCAACTACCACTACAATCTTCAAAATAATGAATTTACAAGCAAATGCAAGGGGTGCCTCAAGAGATCAAATCTTCAGATATCCTTGTGGAACTATATTTATTCTTCCTTAAACTTAATTATCAAAAACGATGCATCTATAAATGCGCTTATTTACACATGTAGATAAATGATATAATTCTAATTTCAAATATTCAAAATAAATAAAAAAAAATACCGATCCTAATAGACTCATTCATATGAAAATAAAAATAATACAAAAAATAAAATATTTTTCTAGATCTTACCTTGCCATTTAATGACAGCAAATTTTGTCATTAACTATTTTTACGAGTATAAATACCGTATAATTGATAAGTTTGCAACAAATCTGAAAGAAACCATGTCCTCCACATAAAATTAGCATGAATACAACTTGTGTGTTGAGAATATTTTAACCTAAGCTATTTATTAAGCTGAATACAAGAAAGTCGAAATGTCTAGAGGATTATTTTTTCAGAGAAATCAATAAAATATACAAAAAAAAATATTAGTTCTGTCATTCACCTATTATTAATTATGTTTTAGCAATATTTAAGAATTATGATTTACCCTGGAATTTATAAAAACTCTGTCAGTGGTGATGGTGTATTTCAGATGCTGATTTTTTTTTCATGGACTGGGCCATAATATCGTAATACTGATACGCTAAGGGCCTGTTCACACAGGAATCCGGTAGCGGAAGCGTTAAAGTATTGAAATATATTTAACCAATGACAAACCTCCAAACGATTAGCGACGAAATTGTTAACGCCTATGATTGGTTTATTTTCGCCTCAGCGCTATCTTTCCTTTAACGCTTCCGCCACCGGACTCCTATGTAAACAGGCCCTTAGCCTTACGATTTTTCATCATTTTCCAAGAGAAGTTGTTTGGTTGGCGCAGCTTGTCCCTCGGTGGACCTTGTGCCATAAAACCTAACTCAACCAACCAACCCAGAGAAGTTGGGGAATAAACAATCAAAAGCTTAAAATGCAAGTAATTTGTATCACTACATATCACTTACATATCACTACAATCAACTCTAACAAAGTAAGCATTACTTACATACTAAGCTCAGCATGTATAGTAGAAGAAGAAAGAAAATTCTATTCCTTGATATTTTCATAATGCAGCTCTTTTTTCCTCCTGTAAGAAAAATGTATCACTATTTAATTGATGAGCACTTTTATCGCTTTCAAACAAGCTAGAATAAGGAATAAATATAATTTATCTGACCAGTATACACTCTGACAATACATTAAATAAGTAGTTGTATGTTTGTCTGTTTTGGAGTTCGATATATTGTAGTGTAATGAGCTTGGTGCCAATTTCGAACCTGGTTACATAGAAAATATCGATATACAACTATACTTTCTACTAGCCGGGCTTCGCCTAACTACGCTCAAGCCATCCGTGTAACATATTTATGTACTTCGGGCCCCACAAAAGAAAAAAGGCCTACAAATGTGTTAAATTCAAGTCAATTTTCATTCCGTCGCTGCCGACAAATGGTGCACCACAGCACCAGTGGAGTGCAATTTTCATTCCCGTCGCTGCCGACAGATGGCTACACAACTGCACATACTGGATATACATGATTTGATTTCTCAGAGGGATGACGCTTCATAAGAATCCAAATATCTCTAACTATTAAATTAACAGAATAAGTGTACGCAGAAAAAATTATCAGTTTTCGAAGCTCTTTCCAAATATGTAACATTTATGTAATTTCATGAGAAAAAAAAATACACCGATTCCTGTATTTGTCGGCCATTTTTTTAGAAGGATGAGTCCGCTCGGTCGCGTTACGGTCACGTGATCTCGACAAACCCTTCTGTTACTTTATTAATATAGAAAAAGGGCAGGTAACTAGTTTGGTCTTAAATAGCTATACAATACGTTGAGATGCTCCTTCCACAGTGATTCAGCTAAGTGTTGGTGAATACGACAAGAAGGGTGTAGATCAGGCTAGCGTGAAGCATTGTAACGTGGGAAAATTTCGTAGAGCAGGCTCTGTTGCGTTTCTCGTGTGCTAGCGTTCGAGAATTCGGGTTTTGTTACGCTGCTGGCACCATCTATCGGGAAGAGCGGATTGCGCGTTGACGCTCTTAGTTATCAATGTGTTGTAGAGAGCCTCCGTCGAATTTCGAACCAGGAAGTGCGATACGCAATTTTTCGTGATGAAACTTATATGAACGTAAAACTTTAACAGAAAGAGGTAAAAAGCCCAAAATGAATACTTAAGGATCCCAAGTTTGGAAATAGATTAGTTCGTTTATTTTAATTAAAAAAAATTAAGACGATCAGAAGTTGTGCGTAAGTGTAGGCAAGCAATTTATCTTATTGAATATTTTTGAATGCTTACAAAGCATTTATTAATGAATTATTTATTTTTTACAATATTTTATAACATTTATAAAGATTTTAATTTAAACGTGTTAAATAATAATTGCATAATTAAATTTATGATAACGCTCAAAAAATTATGGACACGCCCAAATCTGATCAGGCAGCAAAGTCAAAGGGTAAATCCTGGGACGGTATCCAAGATTGTTGGAAAATTTTTTGCCACAGACCCCGTAAAGAGGCTGTGGCAAACTTTAGATTAAAGACTGGCCACGACAGCATGGCGGAGCATTTGAACAGGATAAGTATCCTTCCAACGAACGCGGGCATCATGAATGGTCCTCTTCTTGTGTGCCCGGGACTCGATCAAGAGTCTGAAAGACGTGGTGACATTGGAAAACTGTACTGTAATGCCAGGACTTTTATGAACTCTATATGATCGAACTCTACCTCTCCTTCATCCTTGTCTGATTGTTCCTTTATTTTGCTTTATCCCCGATGTGATGTACTGGGTTGCCTTTTTTTTTTTTTTTTTTTTTTTTTTTTTGGGGGGGGGGGGGTTAATATGGATTCAATTCCAAAATAAAGCCGTACGTAACATCAACATAATTAATTTTTTTCAATAATTTTTAATAACTAGCCGGTGCGCGACCAGCATGTATAAATTCTGATGTTTTAAACTTCAGTTCTAAATTATTAACCCCATAATTTCTTCTCATGATTCAAATTTTATATACTTCAACTACTAAATTAAATTTCTTCAGCATATAAAATACACAATAAAAACTTCTCAATAATGAGATCAATTTCTTTTAAAACACAAAACAATTTATTCCATTCGACATTAAGCATTACTGCCTTCTGGCTCTTCGCCAAGAATACACTTTTTCTGGTAGAACATTTTTCGTTTTAAACACACTGCCATCTGTTAGCATAAGATATAATTATAATTACAATTTCAAATTCTACAATCTTCCCCCCAAATGAACTATAGGTTCATTTAACAAAAAAAAATCAAAATAAAATAAAATGACAATAATAAAGAGAAAAAAAATTGTGCGGTCGGGGGTTGGTTGGTTGGTTTGTTTGGGTTTTTTGGCGCAAGGTCCAGAGAGGACAAGCTGCGCCAAGCACAAGGTAAAACCAGAACAAACGTACATGTAATTTATTTATACGCCTTAGAGCATAAAAACCGCAGATAAAAATATATACAAAAGAAGAGAAGTGAGAAAAACAAAATCAAACGAAGTACTGAAAGACCATATAAAAACACAGATAATATATAGACTCGAGTATAAACAAGATAAAAACAGTTTAAAAAAACCATTAAATTAGATGGTAAAAACCAATATGATGGATGAAAGTGAACAGCGCAGGATGCGGATGTTCACCAATTAAATGAGATAAAGATGGAGATGACGAGTTAAAATATTTTATATACAAGTTTTTAAAATTATTACATGAAGTTAAAACATGAAGGACAGTCAAGACGCATTTACAGTGAGCACACATAGGGGCACTCTCCCCAAATAACAAATGTAAATGTGTCAGACGGGTGTGCCCAATGCGCAGGCGAGTTAAAAATACGTCACTTTTTCTGCTTCCAAGTGAGGGCCAAAAAGAGATATTTGGTTTTAACCCATGCAGTTTGTTGTTTACCTGCAGGTTCCAAATTTCTTGCCACTTGCACCGTATGATGTATTTGATAGTCTGTTTGATGTCACACAGTGGTATCGGCTTGCGTAAGATAGTATTAGCATTTTTAGCAGCTGCATCAGCCAACTCATTACCTCGGATTCCAACATGGCTCGGAATCCAACAGAACAAAACACTACAGCCGTGCCTTGCCAGATGGTGATGAAGTTTTAATACTTCAATGGCAAGAGGGTGAGCGGGTGCATCTGATTCCAAAGCCTGTAAAGAACTGAGAGAATCAGTGTACACGATAAACTTTCTTTCCCTCTTAGTGCAGATACACTGTAGTGCTTCCAAGATGGCTTCCATTTCGGCAGTAAACACAGAACAGGATGCATGCAGTCTGCGACTTACCACGTCGTTATTGATGACGTAGGCGCAGCCGACGTGATCACATGATTTTGATCCGTCAGTATATACATCGCTGTACTCCTGGAACACAGCACGATGAGCCGCGAAAAGTTGCCGATACACTACGTCGTTGGTATTATTCTTCGAAAAATCCTTGAAAGGGTTCATATAAGTTAAACTACGACACTTCCATGGAGGAAGGGGAAAACAAATATTTTCCATGACATCCGTATTATACAGGTCGGAGTCACGCAGGAAATTTCGGAGTCTCAGACCAAACGACGGGACACAAGATGGACGGTGTTCATACAAACTATCATTACTGGTGTCAAGTAGCTGACTCTGAAGAGGATGGGAAGGGTGAGCAAGAATGCGGTAGTAATATTTGAGCGATAACTGATGCCTGATAAGGTAGAGAGGGGGTTCATGAGAGTCTGCATAGAGGCTTTCGACGGGAGATGTTCGGAAAGCACCTGAGCAAATACGGAGAGCACTGTGGTGTACGGTATCCAGCTGTCGCAACACAGACGGGCGAGCAGAACCATACGCTTCACAACCGTAATCCAATTTGCTTCGAATGGAAGCTCTGTAGATTCTCAGCATGGAAGTGCGATCCGCACCCCACGAAGTGTTCGAAAGCATCTTCAGCAGATTCAAGGCACCTTCGCTTTTCTTCCGGATGTTCATGACATGTGGATGGAAGGTCAGTTTCCTATCAAACAAGACGCCTAAGAATTTCACATTTTCTGCTACGTTTAATTTCACCCGCCCCAAAAATATTTCGGGGTCTGGATGAACACCCCGACGTCTACAGAAATGGACTACAGCAGTCTTGTCGACGGAGAAGCAATAACCATTTTCATCATTCCATTGTACCATCCGGTTTACAGCTGTTTGTAGTTGACGCTCAATGTGCCGCATATCTGACCCTTGACAAGAAATCTGCAGGTCATCAACGTACAAACTACCTTTAACGGTAGGAGGCAAAACATTTAAAATACTATTTATTTTAATCGCAAATAAAGTGACGCTTAAAACACTGCCTTGGGGGACTCCCTCTTCTTGTGTGTAAAGATCCGAGAAGACGGAGCCAACACGTACGTTAAAATTTCTTCTAGATAAAAAATTTTGAATAAAAATGGGTAGGTGACCCCTTAAATTAAATTGATATAGGTCACGTAGTATTCCTTGTCGCCAGGTTCTGTCGTATGCCTTTTCAATATCAAAGAAGATGGAAACCATGTGATTTTTCCTAAGAAAAGCGTTTCTAATTTGGGTTTCCAGATCAATGATATTGTCGGTCGTCGACCTGCCTCTGCGGAACCCACTTTGAAATGGGGAAAGAATCTTCCTACTTTCGAGCATATAAACGAGACGGGCATTCACCATGCGCTCAAGTAGCTTACATAGAGTGCTAGTCAAAGCAATCGGTCGGTAGTTCGAGGGCTCCGTTGCATCCTTTCCGGGTTTTCGAAAGGGAATTACGATAGCCCTTTGCCAAGAGACGGGAAACGTATGTTCTACCCAGATCCTATTGTACAGATGTAATAGATTAAGGAGAGAGGGGCGAGAAAGGTTCTTAAGAAGTGCATATGTAATGCCATCTGGCCCGGGAGATGTATTCCTGGTCGAATTTAAACATCTCATAAGCTCAATCTCCGTAAATGTACAATTATAAGGCAGAGTGGACCGAGTGGAGAAATTAACACGTCTGGCTTCTTCATGACGTTTGCGGCGCAGAAAGGCTTGCGAGTATGAGTCAGCGCTTGAAGCAGAAGCAAATGCGCGACCAATAGCATTCGCAATATCGCTAACGTCTGTAAGTAGCCGGCCATTTTCATTAATGCAAGAGATTGGGTTATCTGAATACAACCCCATCCCTCGCTTAGCTCGTGTCCACAAAACTTTACTGGGAGTAGATGGTGATAAGCTGGAAACATACTGTATCCAAGATTGTCTCTGACACCGACGACGCACTCTTCTAGCAAAAGCCTTTGCTTGTTTAAATGCCACGAAATTAGGTGTTGTAGGATAACGCCTGAAATTATTCCAAGCTTTCTTTTGCCGCTTAATAGCATCTTGGCATTCCGCGTTCCACCAAGGTTTACGATGTTTCGGGACGAAACTCGATGACTTTGGTATCGCTGCATCAGCAGCCTCCATAATAACATCAGTGACTTTTTTGACAGCGTCATCAATAGCTCCTTCCACCATGCTTCTTTCAATGACAGCTCGCTGTTGGTAGAGCGACCAGTCGGCAGCCTCATAAATATAGCGAGGAACACGACGTAAGGGGTTGCTGCAACCAGATTGGGAGATGAAAAGTGGGAAATGATCGCTATTTCTCAGATCACTCCCAACGCTGAACGTCCAGAACGGAAGAAGCGATGGTGAACAAAGAGCAAGATCCACAGAATGGAAACTTCGTGTGGGCTCGTGAAAATGAGTAGCCTCACCGTTATTTAGCAGACAGAGAGTGTGATCGGAAATCAACTGCTCGATCTGTCGCCCACGGGAGTTGACATTCTCATTCCCCCACAGAGGACTGTGAGCATTAAAGTCACCCATGATTATGAAAGGTTGTGGAAGCTGATTTACCAAGTCGTCAAGGGACCGCTGATCAACAACTTCATTAGGAGGAAGGTACAGAGTGCACACAGTAATTAATTTCTTTAGGTGAACTCTCACCCCAACTGCTTGCAAGGTGGTATGCAAGTTCAGTGAGGTGGATGGGTAGTCATGAGAGGTGAAGAGAGCAACACCTCCAGACACTCTTCTACCGTTTTCATTGTCTTTCCTAATGCAGCTGTAGCGTCGTAACTTCGCCGTGTCAGCAGCCTTCAGGTATGTCTCCTGAAGGGCGACACAGGCGGGAGTATATTCGCGGATCAGTGTCTTTACATCGTCCAACTTATGGCGGAAACCACGGCAGTTCCAACAAACCAAAGAGGCCATTATGGCAGAGAAGAAAGGGGCGACGAGGAAGAAACGCACCCAACGGAAGGAGTATCAGACTCCTCAAACACAACTTCATGGTCCGAGTCCTCGGACACATATAACTTTATCGCAGTCTCTTCCGCGACGAGCTTGCGGAAGGACTGGGGATTTTTTAAGTCATATCCTTGACTTTTAGTTTTCCTAGGAAGGCCGATGACCTTTCTAGGAAAAACAACTTTTTTCCTATTTGGGTTTGGTGGAATAGGAGTATCGGCGTCAATGTGATATGACGCTGATTCCACAACTTTTTTGTTGGTGAAAGAAGGAGACGATGGTCTGCCTTTCTTGTTGCGCTTCGTATCAGAAGTTTCTAAGACTATTTTTGTACTTTTGCTCTTTTGTGAACTGTTGGTTGTATTCATACAGGGAAGTGAGTCTGTTTGTGTACAGGCCGTGCACATCACTTTTCTGGAAGCGGCAACAGAAGCATAGGACACTCCCACTCTGGGGCTCCGAGCTTCAACCTGTTTGCGCGCCTCCATATAAGATATGTTGCTGTGAGCCTTAATGGTCTGGATCTCTTTCTCCAGAACCCACTTAGGACATGAACGTGAGTATGACGTATGATCGCCCTGACAATTTACGCATTTTGCTGGCAAGTTGCAATTGTCTGACGAATGGTCTGGCTGGGCACAACGGGCACAAACCATGGAACCACGACACGATGCCTTCGAATGGCCAAAGCGTTGGCACTGAAAGCATCGGAGAGGGTTCTGCACATATGGTCGTACGGGGCACCGTAGGTACCCAGCTATAACACGAGTTGGCAGCTTTGGCGTGTCAAAAGTCAGGATGATATGCTTCGTCGGATGTAAATTTCCATCGCGACGTATTGTTATCCTACGTACACCAGACACGAGTTGATCACGTAGGTTCTCCAATATTTCATCTTCGGTGGTATGGAGGAGATCAGCCTCCGATATTACCCCTCTCGAAGAGTTTAAGTATGCGTGTGGAGTTACGGACACAGGTATGTTACCAAACATATTGACTTTTAGCAACTGCTCAGCTTGTGATGCAGTCGATACCTCTACCAACAGGTCACCAGAACGGAATTTCTTAACAGAATTCACGTTTCCAACACAGGCATTAAGAGACTTCTGAATGAAGAAAGGCGACATCGTTGCAAATGTACCTTCCACGCGTTTAATGATAAAAAATCGTTTCATTTGTTGCTCCCTCGAGGGGAGAGATTTCTCATTTTTTTTAGAGAAAAGAGAAGAATCCATAAAAAGGGGGGGGGGGTTAATTCGGTTCTCGGCGGCACCACCCACCACGGAGCCCAACAAGGGGATACAGATACTTGCACCAGTGCTCACCGACAACTATACGCACACGAAACGACCCTGAAGCAGACCTCCACCCTTAACGAGATGCCCAGAAGCCGAAACGATAGCTTGGTTCCTAGCCGAAGACAAAGTCAGCGACCAGCCGATTGGTACATTAGGGAACCACTAAGTACCTCCCGTTTACCCGAAGCGGGGGCCAAAGCAGTGTGTTGGGCAACCAAGACTGACCCTCAACTACCAGGATTCCCTTTTCCGGGGACACGGGTCTCCACGCACGGCAAACACGTGGGTGATAAAGACCCCAATAGTAGCAAGCGGCGACAGAACGGCAACAGCTACTAAAGGGGTGCCCTCGCCTCCGAAGAGGAACCACACCGAGGGAGAAAAAAAGAAAAA
Source organism: Dolomedes plantarius (assembly GCA_907164885.2). Classification (NCBI taxonomy): domain Eukaryota; kingdom Metazoa; phylum Arthropoda; class Arachnida; order Araneae; family Dolomedidae; genus Dolomedes; species Dolomedes plantarius. The sequence goes on from OU015499.1 coordinate 9,118,378, forward strand.
GTAAAGGAAGAGAGGAGAGGAAAAAGGAAAGGAGAGATAGTTCGCTGGGGTACCTCGGGATTGCGACACCCGTGTTTACCTAAAGAAGGTAAACCCCCTGAGGGGCTGTGCGGTCGGGGGACCCCCGTCAGGAACGAAGTTCCTTACGTTATTTTTTCAACTCTAAACGTGATTTAATATGTAGATTTCTATTGATTATATTAGTGTATTTTTGTCACGCCAAAAAGCGCAGTCCTCTTTTATTCAACCAACTCTCTCTCTCTTTATTTTATTAAAATTAAAAATTTTAATATATAAATTAATTATTTTTATTAAAATTAAAAATGTTAATATATAAATGAATTATTTTGATTTAGATGTTACCTAGCATAATTTTTAATCGGATTAATTTTATTATTTAATCACCAACAAAAATAAATTAATGACACAGTATAAATCCCGCGTGAATTAAAATAATAACAAACAATAAGTTTAAACAGAAAGACGCGATTCCATAGGGACGGTATAAAGTCTTTCAAGTAAAGCATTTACAACTGGTCGAAGTTTATATAAACGATCATGCTGAGGGTCATCATGTGGTGGTTGTTTACTGTTGTCATTAAAATGTAGAAATTCTTTTATCTTTTCAAAGCGTTTTAATGGAATACAATCTTTTATTACATCATTGCCTATGGCAGATGACCAATATGCCCTAGTGTTTGGTACATGTACAATAGACTAATAGACATTATACAAATACCAATGTAGTCTTTAATTTCTAAATTAAAGTTACATTGACACCCTTTTCTGGGTTTTTTTGCACCCTGAATAAATTTGTTTCTTGAATTATTTGCTCAATCAAATCTTCTGTAAAAAGATAACTAAAAAATTTAGAGGTGTGTTTAAATTCATAATTTCAGGAGCGAGATTCTCGTCACCTCGGAATAAAATTTGATCATCATTTAAAAGTAAATTAGTTTTCTTCCAGTTGATTGCAGTCTTTGTTCTCCCTGTATTATTTCTATTAGTTTTTGGCATGTTCCCACCATTAGGCAGATCAAGAACATCGCTATTATCAACTAGTGATACCTCATCTTCCGAATCACTACTACCATAAAAAATTTTATCAAATTTCACAAACTTTGTTTGGTTTATAATTAGGATCACCTGTGCTGCCATTGCTTTCTGAATCAGATCCATCTTCACTATGATCACTCCACGATCTGTTCATAAGTTCCTCAATTTCTTTCTGTGTTAAAAACTTTCTTCCCGCCATTTCCTTAAAAAATGGCGTAAGCACACCATGTATCATTTTTGATACATAAAATTGAAATCATACTTGAATTTTTTATAAAAGATTAAAGAAGTATTTTATTAATAATTATAAAGCTACGTACCTCTAAAATATATTTATAAAACTTTCAAAGATGTAAACTGACTTTGAAATACTGAAAATATAGCAAATACTAAGGCAGGTCTGGTATCAATTGAACGACTATCTTTTACTGAGATCGCAGTTGTATTCCTGCTGCCATCTATACTATTAAAATGTAATTAACAGTGATTAAAAGCTTTGCTATGATGTTTCAAATTAATACAAGGTACACAAGTTGATAAAAAATATTGTTTTTTAATATAAAGGGGAAAAATAACTTATGTATCAAATTTGATACAGTGCAGTGAAGGGTTTTAAAATTGTCCGTAGCGCTTGTGCGGGGATTTGAACCGAGGACCTTTGCAGTACTGCGGAGCATCGGACTGCAGTCCGATGTCCGATGCGATAACCATTCAGCCACAGAGTCCTTGAGAAAAAGCTCTTATGAAGGGAGCATAACGCTTTTTCGTTACGTGGCGATTCCTGCCAGTTCACTCTACTGTAAGCCGCGTAAAAGAACTTCGTTCCAAAAAATTTTTTAACTATACGCAATATTATTAATTCGCAAAAGGAGAAGAAGAAAAAGTCCTGTCAGGTAATTTCAAGGTTGTAGAGCAATTGTACTGGACGTTTAATTATTCCTCGCGCAGTCTTTATGGAACATGATCTTACTTTTCCATCTCTTCCCACATAAACTTCTATAACCTTACCCAATTGCCACAGCTGTCTCGGTTCACGGTTCCCACCTGTAAGAACAATATCATTAAGTTTTATATTGGGACCATTTGAATGAGACACCACATGGTTAGACCGAAGTTCAAGAAGATACTGATCTTTCCATCTGTGAAGAATTCTTATATTTCAAAATAATACCTCAATTTTCAATACTGCAGAAAACACATTTAACATAAAAAATTGAAACTTATGAAGCGGATTTCACATCCTCCCACCTTGAGATGTGGAAGTTCCACAACTCAACAACTATATTAGAGATCCAGCCTTTCGGGAATTTTGACAGTCCGCCCTAGCCTTGTCTTGTTTTGAACAACTGCACAGTCGATGGAGTTGTCGCCAGAACACTTAGGAATAGCATCCTTCATAGAGGCGATATTTGTAGATAATATACTTTTATCCAGTGGAAAAAGGCGAATCGTTAGAAGAAATCTCCAAAGGGAAGACGCGCTGAATCGGACGAAGAATTTCTCCACGAGAAGTTCTAAGTTTGATGAGTCGACAAACACCATCTTTCCCTGGCAGAATTTCTATCACTTTTCCCAGTGGCCAGTCGATTCGATTAGCGTTATCACTTTTTATGGGAACAATATCCCCGGGAGCTATCTTCGAAGTTCTAGTCTTTTCCGACCTCCTTATCAAAGATCCAAGATATTCGGACCTGAACCTCTTCCTAATATCCTTCTGCAAAGTTATCCTGTATTTGATACGATGATTGAGACTTTTATGATCAGCAGCATCACAGTCTGGAACACCAGAGATCTTGATATCCTGAAGAAACATGGCAGGGGTAAGTGGAACAAATTCTGAGTCACATTCGTCGATATAAGTCAAAGGGCGTGAGTTGATAACGGATTCACAATCACAAATAACAGTCGCCAATTCTTCGAATGTCAAACTTGCTCTTCCAAGTATTCTTTTCAGAAGACTTTTGAGAATACCAATTATCCTCTCCCACCATCCACCCCACTAAGGTGAAGAAGGGGGATTAAACTTCCACCTAATTGGATGAAGAACATTGTCGTTGCAGATGCGGTCCCAGTCTAAACTTCTAAGCAAATTGGAAGCTCCGACGAAATTAGTACCATTATCACAATACATGGTTTCACATCGGCCTCTCCGAGCTATAAATCGCCGTAAACCTAGTAAAAAACTTTCGGTTGATAGTGATGAAACAAGCTCTAAGTGGACAGCTCTATATACGGCGCAGGTAAAAATGTATACTGTTGTATGTTTCTTTCCATCCTTCAAAAATAAAGGCCCCGCCAGGTCAGTTCCACAGATCTCGAACACATTTGCCTGTCGTATTCGATCTTCAGGCAAAGGAGCAGATACAGCATCACAACATTTAGAAGAAAATCTTTTGCAAGAGACATACTTTGAGATAACAGAACGCACTGTTTTTCTTCCACTCAAAATCCAAAAATGTTCTCTCAAAATATTAAGTAAAATTTGAGTTCCAGCATGACTATTTTTGATATGATGAGAAAATATTAGTCTTTTGACAACTTCATGATTGGACGGGAGAACAGCTGGTTCCCTAAAATCTTCTGTATCCTGACGGAAAACGATTTTCGTCTTGAGCCGTATTATTCCATCGGTATCCTTATGCGCACTCAAAGCTTTTAGTTTTTCATTATGCTCGTTCACAAAAGATTCAAACTGGACCAATTTTATCACTTGTTTCTCTGCTGCCCTGTATTCTTCAGCATCCAGATCTCCCTTTTTTCTGAGCTGAACATCGCGTCTACAGTTATTTACAAATCTCAAAATCCATCCCACTAACTTCACAATGCTTCCATATTTTGAAAAGCGCTGATAAAACCAGCCTGCAGATGAATCTTGATTTACAGATACCAAAGCAAAAATTGAGCTTTTCTTTTTCTCTTTTAGTATCTCATCTTCATCAAGCTCATATTCATTGCATGGTCCTTCGTCTTCAAATAAAGTAAGCCATTTTGGCCCCTCCCACCATCTGGTTTTCATTAAAGTACTTGCTTTGCATCCTCGGGAGGGCAAATCTGCTGGATTTTCAAATCCAGAAATATGACGCCAAGAAAAAACTTGGCTGATATTCCGTATTTCTTGAACTCTGTTATTTACGAAAATAGACCAATTTTCATCCTTAATGATCCAAGTAAGAACGGTAGTGGAATCACTCCAATAAAAACATCTAATATCCGTCCATCCAAGAGCATCTAACACAGATTTCGTTAATCTTGCTCCCACCAATGCAGCAAGAAGCTCTAATCTTGGAATTGTCACAACTTTTAGAGGAGATATTCGGGATCTCGAGGCTAAAAAATGCACCATTCCACATTCTCCCTCTTGTACAAGATACGTAACGGCGGCATATGCATCCCTACTTGCGTCACAAAAGGTATGAATGGAGAAGTTCTTCATATTTTCTGAAGTAATGTTGATCCAGCGAGGAACGGTAACGTTCTCCAATACTTTTAGTTCCCTAAACCATTGTAAAAATTCTTGTCGAAGGGATCCAGTGATTTCTTTGTCCCATCCCAACGATAATTTCCAGGTTTTTTGTAGCATAATCTTGGGACAAAGCATTACAGGTGAGACAAATCCAAAAGGGTCAAACACTTTATGAGTAACAGATAATATTGTACGTTTAGTGATGTTGTCGACATTTACTTCTTTCAACCAGCTGATATTTAGCGAAAAGCAGTCTTCAGTTTTATTCCATTGAAGGCCTAGCAGATCCGCTTTATTGGATCCTCCATCTTCTGTTAGTGAAGATTCCCAATCCCGCAGAATGAAACCACCTTTTTTTAATAGCTCATTAGAAACACTTATCAATCGCTGCAAATCTAATTCATTGTGGACGCTAGTTACTAGATTGTCCACATAAAAGCTCTTCAAAAGACAACCAGTTACAAAAGGATCAACGTCAGCATTTTGTTCAAGATGATACTTCAATACAGCTCCTAATAGAAATGGACAGCTGCGAACGCCAAAAACTACTCTGGTATGACGAAAAAACCTGTAGTCTTTGCAAGCCTTATTTTTCCACCATAGAAATCTCAAAAAGTCTGTCTTCTTTACAGAGGCCAATTTGCAAAAAGGCTTTCTTTATGTCTGCAATTACACCAATCTTCTTTTCTCGAAACCGCAGCAAAATATCAGGAATGAGCTCAATCAAGTTTGGACCACTATGTAAGGAGTCATTTAGTGACGGATGTCCCTTTAATCGAGCAGATGCATCAAAAACCGGGCGAATCGGAGTTGTCTTACTAACTTTGATAACAGGTCTGTGAGGTAGATAATTAGCAGGCAAATCTTTATCTTCAACTGGTACTTCTTCAATAATCCCTTCACGCAGCCATTCGAAAAATATGCCTTCATAACTATTGTACAAATTTTCCTGAAATAACTTCTTGGTTGTGGTGTCTAACCTTCTTTTAGCTTGTTCAAAATTGTCCGGTAAAGGCACACAGTTATCCAACCAAGGCAAGTGAACTTCATAGCGATTATCTTCATTGTACCTAACAGTTTGAAGAAAATTTTCAGTAGTCAAATCCTCTTGCTCTTTCTTAGAGAGCTTTTCAATGGGATCCTTGATTCCAATAGAATCCAGTTTCCAGAAGTTTGAAATGTCAAACTCTTTAACGTAAAGTGATGTCACTAACATGGCATTGCTTGTAGTAACTTCACTATCAGGAACTTTCCCTAACAAAGTCCACCCAAGCAAAGTTTCAATGGCCACTAATCCGCTTGATAAGACCCTACGCTGACCGGTTAAAATCTTTCCAAAAAGATCAGCTCCTATTAGTACTTGTACGGCTTGTGGCTTTTCTCCAACACCACTTAATGTTATATCCCTTTCTTGAAGCTCTTTTAACCAAGGCCCTGAATTCACGGGTGTTACATCATTACAAATAACTACCTGATCCAATGCTTCAAAGTTGCACGCAAAATTGTTCTTAATATTTTTCAACCTAATTCTGTAACATGTATGTACAAATTCTTTAGATTTAATCCCGCCAAACAGTGAATGTACTAGAGTTTCTTTCTTTACAGGTGCGTATCCCATTTCTTCAGCAAGACTCTTAACAATATAAGACTTTTGCGAGCCGGTGTCCAGAACAATTCGCACGATATTTTCCTTCTTATCTGATATGAGCTTGCACTTTAGAGTCTGTAAAAACACTTTAGGACCCACACTCAGGTTAGACATGTTGACCTCGTTGACAACTTCAGCTTCTTCTGTCTTTTTGAAATCACTTTTCTTTGACTCGTTTGTTTCGCACATCAAGGGAACATGTTTCTTCCCGCAAATTACGCATCTCAAAAATGAACGACATTTTCGGACGGGGTGACCGGGAGCCAGACAGGCATAACAACAATTTTTCTCCTTTAAAATCTTTTGTTTTTCAGCTAAACTCATTCTTTGTGCTGAAAAACAGTCTGCACTGGAATGAGTTTTCTCGCAAAACACACACGACTTTTTGGTTTCTTGAGTATGCGGATTGGTAAAAAGACCGGAGGCTGTGGGTGTTTTATTCTGTTTTACTCTTGGTTCAAATTTCTTATTTCTAAACGCAATATTGTCTTTCTTTTTGTTTAAGCCGAAACCTTGCATCGCCAAACGAATCCTTTCTTCGGATTCTACTTCAGATTTTAAGAATTTTAGTAAGCTACTAAGCCTTTCTTGCGGTTCACCACTATGGTTGAAATCAGGACTTCTTTGTCTTTGCCATGCTCTTAGTATATCTTCCGGTAAGCATGACTCAACCAAAGGGTGAAGTAGAGCAGCGCTTTTATCCGTTGTTACGCCAAGTGTCTCTAATGCCCTGATCTGAGTCTCCAAATGGTCATACAGCGCACATAAATTAGCAGTAGAACTTTGCGAAGCGTTTTGCAAAACCAATTTTAAAAGCTCTCGGACATAGAATTCTATAAGTAAATCAGTTCGACCAAAACGCGATTTTAACGATTCGACAGCTTTGCCGTAGTTGGCGCCGGTTGGCGGAAAACTTTCCACTACCTCCCGAGCGCGCGAGCCACTAACGGTTGCTTGCACTAAATACTGAAATTTATTTTCTGGTGCTATATCAACATCATTATGAACAAGTTCGAACTGGCTCCAAAATGGCAACCAGTCCTTTAAATCTCCCGAAAAATGACGTAATTCTAACTTAGGTAAGTGAAATTTCTTCTTTACACTACCTGACTCTGGAGATTGACCATCTTGAGTATCTAAAGCTGTCCGGGAGTTTAATCTCGCCAATTCCAGCTCATGTTGTCTTTGTCGTTCTCTTTCTTCGTCTTGGCGCTTATTCTCTTCGTCTTGGCGCTTATTCTCTTCGTCTTGGCGCTTTTTCTCTTCGTCTTGGCGCTTTTTCTCTTCGTCTTGGAGTTCTTTAATTTTAGCCTCCTCTTCTTTTTTCTGCCTTTCAGAAACAGTTGTGGCTAATACGGCTGAAACAAAGGCCGGATCTTCATTATATTCTTTACTATTTAAAATTACATCTTTCAGTGTAGATATGGTAACTTTCAACGGTAAGTCCTCGTTAATCTCTTGACACAAATAAATTAAGTCTTCTTTCTTGAAGCCTTTAACAGATTTAAACATATTGAAGCTTACCGATCCTGTCGCGGACGCCAGATGTGAAGAATTCTTATATTTCAAAATAATACCTCAATTTTCAATACTGCAGAAAACACATTTACTTAAAAAATTAATTTAACATACCAACTAGAGCCCAAGGCTCACCTAGTTCTAAGATATTTATGGAATACTAAAAAACAACAACTAGAGCCCAAGGCTCACCTAGTTCTAAGATATTCATAAAATACTGAAAAAACAACAACTAGAGCCCAAGGCTCACCTAGTTCTAAGATATTCATGGAATACTAAAAAACAACAACTAGAGCCCAAGGCTCACCTAGTTCTAAGATATTTATAGAATACTAAAAACACAAAGTTTTTCTTTTAATAAAAAGAAACGAGAGTTTCCTTGTTGCCACAGCAAGCAAACTAAAAAGAAATATTTTTTCATCTCGTTCAGTTCACGGTGACAAAATTAAACAATGATAAATAAATTCGCGTGAACAAAATAATAAATTTAAATAATCGTTTTGCTTTTAACATAAAAAATTGAAACTTATGAAGCGGATTTCACACCATCGTTTCCAGAAATGTTCAACTAAAGTTTGTTGATACTTAAATCTATTTCGAAGATCAGTTTTTTCTGGTTCACTGTTTCTTGCTGGCAAAGTGGTAAGACGACGACCCACCAAAAAATGAGCAGGAGTCAATGGAGTAGGTTCCAAAGCATCATCAATGTGTAGGTCAATGGTCGAGAGTTAAGTATTGCTTCTATATCGATTAAGACTGTTGTCATCTCCTCGAAAGTGAACAAAGCTTTCCCTAAAATCTTCTTCAAACATGTTTTTATACTCCTCACCATTCTTTCCCAAAATCCCCCCTCCCCCCCAACCAGGCGGCAAGGGGAGCAATGTATTTCCATTCGATCTTTTGAGAACCAAGATATTCTTGCATTTCAGATTTTTTACTCAGCCATCGTTTTAATTCTTTATCAGCCCTTTTAAATGTTGCGGCATTATCTGAATATACAGTTCTACACATTCCTCGTCGGCCAATAAACCTCTTAAAGGCTAATATAAAAGTTTCAGTTCGTAAGTTGGACACGAGCTCTAGGTGGACTGCTCGAACTGAGGCACAGGTAAATAAACAAATATAGGCCTTTCTTGTAGCAACATTTTCTTTAATATACAGGAGACCTTGTAAATCCAAGCCCGTCACATCGAACACTGCGCACATATTCATACGATCAGCAGGGAGTGACGCGGTCTTCTCAACAAATGCCTTAGCCTTTTATTTTTTGCATACGAGATATTTATTTATCATTGTTTTCACTAATTTTCTACCCTTTATGATGTAATAATTTGCTCTTAACTGGGTTAGAGTTGCTGTTAACCCGCAATGAGCAATCCTTTCATGACAAGATTTCACAAGTAGAGCAGAAAATTCATTATTATATGGCAGTAAAATCGGGTGTTTTTCTTCTTCCGTAATTTCTGCGAACTCTAAGCGACCGCCGACTCTGATTAAACCATTTTCGTCTATAAAAGGATCAAAACATTTTATTCGGGAATCATTTGCAAGTTCTTTACCTGCCACAATCAGTCAGCATATCTTTTTCTGACTTAAACGCTAACTCTTGAACATGAGATATCCAAATTTTTTCTGCTTCCAAAATTTCACTTGAATCTAAGGGTTGGGTTTTTTTAGTTTTCATTTTTAGATTGCTTACAAATCGTTTGACATAAGCTGTTACTCTGATCGATTTAGTTAAATTCTCATACAATTTTAAATCAAAAAGATCTTCCTTGACAGTTGTGATAAGAGAAAGTTCAGCTTTACGAGCTTCTAATTCAACAGTAGAGTTATCTGGATCAATATGTGCAACTTTAGGCCAATATGCTTCTTCTTCGTGTAACCACTGAGGACCAGATCACCATAGGTCACAATTAATCAGTTCCAATAATTTCTTTTTTCTGGTAATGATGTCTGCTGGATTTGTTTGGCTTGGGCAATGACGCCAAATTTCTGGCTCTGTTAAGGATTGAATTTCTCGAACTCTGTTAGCCACATAAGGTTTCTATTTTGTAGATGAGCCTTTAATACAGCAAAGTGCTATACTGGAATCTGTCCAGCAATGATAACTGACATTAACACCTATATTTTGGAATACGGGTTTAATATGTGAAATGAGTCTCGCACCTTTTAAAGCAGCAGTTTTTTAATTACTGTCTTCAATATAAATGTTACGGAGAATACATGACTACTCCATACCAAAAATGATATGTTTTAAAGGGTTTTTCAAAATAACCATCTTCAACATAAATGTTACGGAGAGTACATGAGTATTCCATATCAAAAGCTAACATTTTTTGATTTTTGAAAAGGATTACATTGATTCTCGATGTTCATAATTCTGGTTTACGATACAATGAAATCAAACTTAGGCATTGAATTGAATACCAGAAAACTGTTATCAAACACAAAGTTTCCACAAACTGCAATACCGATAAAAATTTGAAATTACATAACATTCGACCCATGCGACGCACCTCCACAGAAATAAATCTCTGTCGTTATCAGTCAAATGAAATTACACGAGCACTAAATATATGGCGTGATATTATCATAACAGTCACGCTCATGAATAATGCAAACTTTCAGGATAAAATTTAACGAATGCTGAAATTAGTTGCCCTCAAGGTTACGTGCAACCGCAGATGAAGTGTTCAATGTCATATTTGCATAGAATTTGTTTTCTGTTTCATTCATGTAGGTAAACAGTGTGGGGAAACACTGTTTAAAGAGAATAGTTACTTTCTCTCAAAACAGTGTTTAAAGAGAAAGTTGTTTTAAGCCGCAGGCCATTCATATATATAAATAAAATTTACTAACCAGAAACGGATTCGTGGGCCAAAATTGTGGCTACTTTTTCGATGGGCCAAAACTCAAGTCAGTACATATAATCTCCTAATTTTTGAGAAACTCGTAATTCAAGGCTTTTTCTTATTAGACAGTGGTTTTCTTGTGTACGGGTCCCAAAATTTTATAAACAATACTCCTTCAGGTGCATACGTGCCAGCTAGTTTATTAGAATAAAATACAAACTTATGACAAAAGATTATTATTAGTTATAACAAATGTAAAATGTGTTACTAACAGTTCAAAATTTACCCATATAAAATAATATTATGTATAAAATAAACAATATAAAATTAATACCAATTACAGCCGAATCCGGTTAATAGGACCGAAGCAAATCCTATTGCATAAGTATAATAGGGCATGTTCGTGTAATCGGACCAGCCGGTTACTAGAACCAAATTGATCGTACCCCGGTGTGGTCCGATTAACCGGAATCGACTGTATTTGTTGTTACATATGGCAATTGCTTTTTGGAACTTAATCCATACACCAATTATTTACTAATGCAAATTTTGTTGATAACTATCAAAAGTCAATCATTATATTTAATGCTCATAATTAGTCACTTAAAGAAAAACACTTGCCCAACCAGATACTTAATTTATTTCTTAAAATCTGTTTTATAACGCTCATATCTACAAGTAAAGATCTACATGCCCATAAAGTCAAATGATATTGGTTGCTAGGCATATTGCAAATGAAAAATAGCTTGTGTGATATACTTTGAAAAAGCTAATTAATAATTCAAGTCACATACACACACACATATATATGTGTGTGGGCCGGGACGGGAACGAAAAGTTAAACGCAAGTTAACTTCCAATTCAACAGAAAATTTAAAAACATGGTATATAAAAAGTTATTTTTATCTTTTAATTATTCCGAATTGCGACCTAGGAATTGACCAACTAACCAACCATATTACCCCTTAGTGCACGCGCGGTAGAATTATTTTTAAACATGATCAACATCACGCGTTTATTTCACCATGTCGCGCCTTTCGAAACATCATACGATGTTGAATCATACCTTTATGTAGTCAAGTCAGATGCCCAATTCTAGCCAATTAAAAGATTTCTCAGCGGTCAGCGCCCTCATACTTTATAAGTACCTGCAAAGAGTTTCCGCGGGCTTTTTCTGGCTGTCTTGCTATGTAGTGTGCCTTGCATCCGTCCTGTTTTTGGTTTTGTCGTGCGCACACACACACACGTGTATATATATATATATATATATATATATATATATATATATATATATATATATATATATAATAAAAATAGAATAACAGATATACTCCCCCCCAAAATATTAGTAATTTTTTTTTGGACAGCATTTTTGATAAATTATGCTTGTTTCCTTATTCTTTCAGTGAAGCCCGTTAACATAAATATACTGAAGTATAACTAAATTGGTTTTAAAGTATTTTTCTTTCTTTTAGTGCACATAGCTACGGTAAAGTCAGCTTTCAATTTAAAACATTTCCATCTAACAGTCTATAAATTTCTTTTTGTTTACATACTTGAACAGGTGGAAATAAGAATTCCAGAAATCAATTATTCATTATTTAATAAACTTCATTCTGAGGTAGTTATTGAAGCAAATGAATTTCGAGTTTGGAATTCTAAGTACGCTCTAATTCCTTTTCGGCATTTTTGTGACTTTTGTCCGACTTTAATTGTTTCCATATCAATTTCTAAAATCGGCAAGCATTTTTTTCTACTTTAGACTGGATTAAAAATCTATAAATTGCATTTCAAGGTTCTTCAACTTGCTCATAAACTAGCCATCCGAGAACGAGCAAAATTCTTTTACGTGCTACCTTTGACACGCGTGCCCTACAGGTTCCCATTTATATAATAGGATATTAGAGTCTTGCATGAAAAGAGGAGTTTCATTCAATGCCAGTTTGCTATATATAATATTTTACTAATGTGCACTTTGAAAGCTCAATATCTCCAAACTGACTCTTTAATTACAAGGTCATCCACAGGCCTTTAAAAAGGATTTAGGTGTTGTTCTACAGCAATGATTCTCAGCCTTATCTCGAACCCCTCCTCCCCCTTTGGATGACCTTTAGACCCTTCGCTCCTCCCTCGGCCTGAAAACGTAAGTAACACAAGTAAAATAGATTTTACACAAACTTTTCACTAACCATCCGCGGCCCCCCTGAATATCATTTAAGCCTACCTGAGGTGGGCTCCCTCCCCCAGGTTAAGAACCACTATTCTACAGCCTTTGAAAGACTAGTGTAAGGAGCCCGCCCATGTAGTGGCGCTGGTTCCAATTTTAAGTGGAAAAAAGACTCCACATGTGTGACCAATTTAAGAAAAGATTGAGCGTGTAGTTAAACCAGTCGTTAGCGGAGTGTTCAATTTAATTACAGCCACCACCGGGAGACCGGAAGCCACGGGGACTTCCCCACGCGGTGACGGCATCCTCTAGAATGTTCTGGAATTTTCTGAAAGATGGGATATATAAAGGAAAGAAAAGAGAGAAGGAGGGGATAACTATGAACTGATGGAGGAAAGAGAACTATGGGACGTGCTTCCCGCCCCTATGCTGGACTTTAGACACTCTCGCTGATTTTCGATTGAGATTGTACTGTTTGACGATTGATAATGATCAACTGATAATAGAAATGTTGTATCATAGATGCTGTATATATATATATATATATATATATATATATATATATATATATATATATATATATATATATATATATATATATATATATATATGAATAAACCAGGTTATTATATATATGTAAGAAAAGAGTAGTTTATGTGGCTATGGAAACCATAAACGAGCTACTTAACTACAAGGTCATGACAACTAGGTTTTTTGTTAACGCAGCAGTAAAGTTGAAACATGAGTTTTTGCAGAAAAACACTGAACACAATGTAGGACTCTGAACTTTTTTTTCTTCGCTGAATTTTTACAAAGATACATGAGTTCATCTGCAAGAGGTCGCTTATTGGCAAATATGCAAGAGCCTAGATTCTACCATTTAGCAAAAATTACTTGCAATGTAACTGACAGTGTGCTGGGCCGTTTTAGATGATTTTTATGTTTCCTCATACTCTTTTGGATGTCTTATACCGAAATTTTGCTAAAGAAAAAAGCATTTAAGTTGTACACAATACCTTGTTGATTTAACACAAGTTTGATGCTCTAAACTAAACAAACTAACGAAAGGAAAAAAAAACCATCTTCATTGTTTTATTCAACGTCATTTTGGAAATCTAATTAGAGGGTCAGTGTATTAAATCAAATTCAAATAGTCACCTATCTCATCTGACACCTTCAAGTTTATGCAAACAATGTGCAAAGCTAGTTCGTCTTCAGATCTGGCCAAACAAATTTCAGAGTCTTAGTATCATTTAGCTGCAACTTTTTATGTGTTAGTGGTTTGTTTCACTAAAGGAAACCCTTTAAAGAAAGGAGAAAAAAACAAAAACAACAACAACGAGGAAACGTACTGTTAAAATGTCCTAGACTCAGTATAGCAGTTGCCCCAGGATAGTTTAGTGTTAGAGTGATGGATGACGTGATATTTACACTGAGGTATCCCTTATTAAACCCATATACTAGCTCTATAATAGTATTTCACTGTCATGAAATGCTAGTAAATAGCTCGTTATTAGCAACTGACTATTAGTCTCTCTGTGATGCCCTCAACATTGATTAGAAAACACATCTATCAAAGCACTCTATTAATCTGTTTTTTAGTTCTAACTTGGATTCCTAATTGGTGGCCTTCGTTCTTTTCCTTTAAGGTTTTTACGAGAAAAGTTAGAAAAAAAAAGCTCATTCTCGAAAAACAACAAGCTAAATTTAAATTGCAAAAGAAAGTGCCAAAAAAAATGCAGGCGCTTAAAAACGACATTGTAACTCTTATCGCGTGATTTTCCTTTATTTTGATTGGCGTGTTTTGATGCTTACTCTTTTAACGAGTGTCTTCTAGCAAAAAACTGAGCGTGTCACTTAAAAACTGCTAAAAATCTTTATTCGTAATTTGTGCATTTTTTTAAGTCGTGAAAGGAATACAGAAAAACCCTGATGCATGAAAACAAAAGTTTGAATTGACTTCAGATTTTGCAGTAAGTTTATAAGGAAGTTGCACGCAGCGTGTCACGTCTCAACTCGTGCAAAAACGTTTGTTGTTAAATGCATAGATTACGAAAACTTGCATAAGTATAATGGTTCTCCATGTGTAAAATGCATGGCATACATTTTCTGCCCTTCTCTTTTTCTCGTGGTTTCATAAGTGTAAGCTCTAGTGTAAATGCATAATATGTCAGCAAAAATGATTGATCTTCAAAAAAATATTGAAACTATTCCTACAGTTTATCATTAAAAGATATATATCATTTTAAAGAGAAAAAATTGTTGAAATAAAGAAAAATTATTTAATTAATGTATTATTATTTTAGTCCAACTATTGTATGTTGTATTATTTTTTTGGTTAAGCCCTATTTAAATCCCTATATAACGTTCATTAAAATCCTCCGAATAGATCCTTATTTTACTGGTATTAACCAACTCCTTTAACCTACTGGTTACTAACTACTATTCTGAGATTTAAAAAAAAGGGTTCAAGTTTATTCTGATACTGAACCAAAATATTTATTTTGAAACTATTTAATACAGTATATTTCAACCTATTTGTGCTATAGATAATTCAAGAATCGGAATTTATTACTCCTAATTTTTTTTTTTTTAAGTAAAGTGTCTGATGTCAAGATGGAGTGTTTTGATACCATTTTGGTTGATACGTCTTCTTTCAAAAACAGTGGATTCATGCTTTTTCTTCAGCTTAGAACCGCGTTACCTAGTTTGCGCCATTTTTTTTAAACCCAAGCACTTTGCTTAAAATGAACGATAATCATTATTTATCTTTCAATCGATAGATGGCAGCAATAAAATTATAAACGAACTCATATTTTGGTCAAACTTAACAAAAATATGCCATTACAAATGAATAAAAATGTCTGTAGTTCCTAATAATTGACATCTCTCGTGTGTGTTTTTCACCTAGCCAAAATTTAATGTCTACCTAAAGAGTCGCCAAATATAAATACTGCTGAATCAAATCGTACAGTTTTGGATGTGGAAGAAAGGTATGAAAAACTTGGCAAGGCATTCATAATGAATATAAAATAACAATTAGATAATCTATACTTATATATAAAGAGAGAGCGATTTTGTACGTGGAGGGTAATCTTCAGAACCACTGCACCTATTTGAAAAATTCTTTCACTGTTTGAAAGGTACATTATTCCAGATGGACATAGGCTGTATATTATGTATATCTGATCAGTAGAAATAAAGTTAGGGGCTTAATCCTAACAATCTCCATTGTTTCCCCTACTGTCTTCTACCTCTTTTTGTTCCGAAGATTTCAACGATCCTTATCGTGGTGCTATCGCGGTGGGCTTCTGTTCTGACGCTAGCGGTTCGAACCTAGCCGTTCTCCGGCACGCCTTTTTCTTTTAAAAAATTTATTTTAATTATTAACTAACATAAAATTAATTTAAGGTATTATTTAGGTTATTATTAAGGTAAAAAAAGATTTACAATTTATTGGCTATCAACTGGAAATTTATTGGTATAATATTTTGTTCAACCCGGACAAAGTCGGGACGGGCCGCTAGTATTGCATAATTATCAAATAGGAGCAATGAATAATAATCGGAAGAACGAGAGCAAATGCGAAAACTTTGTTTCCTCATTTTTCGCCTAATGATATGGTTTTATTGAAACAAAGTTTTATTCGTATTGCGGAAAAGTAATACAAAGTTAATAGTATCTAGTTAATACTTATAATCCAGACAGAGAAACTAGTCGTGGCAGTCTCTGAACGTTTGAATTAGATTTTAAAAGAAAAGAAACGTACTCCTCTAATGTGCCAGTGTTCCTTATGTTAAGGAAAGCTAATTTATTGGATTGTTTAAGACTTGCAACTTGATTAGGTATTATTCCCTTTAAGGTACAGTTTTTAACTCTGCTAATAATGGCTGAACTTAGTACACTAAACTCCCTATTAATGGTGACAATTAAAGCATGCGTGATTATCCTGATGAGCCAATCCCGTAACCAAGCCGGATAGTCCGAGATAATTAATGTGCACGGAAAACTGTAAAACATGGATTTTAAAAAAAAGGCGCTGTATATGATTAAAAAAATGAACTATTTGAGTTTTTAAATTAGCTAATACCGTTGTTTGTTGTTTCTAATGCCCCTGGACTGGAAGTTCCAGACCAGGTCCATAAAGGCTTAGAGCCGAAGTGTGCGGCTCCGATTTATATAGCACCACAAGGGTCGGACTCTGAGCTAGTTGCAACCTCAATTCTGACCGAGCATCCCCAGGGGTGACATCTGGGGGGTCGTAACCTCTTCCACCCTCTCTGACCTCTTGGAGGGGCTTTCTGGGCTACGGATTGAACGTGCCCATATCCATCCTAGACACTGGGGTATTTAATGGCGTGCGTCAGGATTCGATCCGAGCACCCTCAGCACTGAAATCCAGCACGCTACCACAAGGCTACTTCGAGCCCTCGCTGATAATTTTAAATGGGTTTATTTGACGTAATGATAAAACTTACGTACATTTTCAGTCTTTCATCTGAAAAAAGGGTTATGCTCATTTGCTTACGAGTCGTGTTGTACGATAAGTGTTTTGCTTCTCAATTTTTCCCTTTTACGTTGTTATCCACTAGCAAATAGTTCGCTAACGGATAACAAGGAGAGTTCAGTAATCTCATAAACAATAAAATAGGATTATTTAAATTTATCACAGTGAAAATAACAGACTTTAAATAAAGATCTAATAATTTTGACAGTTAATTACACGAGGAAAGTAGTTCGCTAAACAGATATATTTTGCATTTATAGGTAAACCTCTCACGTTCCATTTCAAACACTGTTCCAATATTTTGACTGATATCAAGCAAGATCCAGTTTGATTAGGTATCCTATAGGCTTTAAGGACAATTAACCTTTGAAAGCCCCTTTTTTCGTTTCAGGACCGAATTGATAGTTTTCCGTTAACTGAGCAGAATTGTGTGATGATTGGAGTCCCTTGACTATGAGGTTTTAACTCCAGTTCGCAAGATGTTATGTAATCAATGATAATGTGCTCAATAATTAAAGTTTAAAAGCTAGGTACGTAAATTAAGAGCGAGATTACAGTCGAACAACAAAATTTAAATTTTAACACCTTCAAAGTTGAAGGGTGGGGGAAATTTAAGATTAATTAGTTAAACAGGTAGTAAGAGAAAGAGTAATTTATTATGGTTCATTTTAAGACACGAGGCAGGGAGAACAGTTGACAGGAATAAGTTAAGTGGCCCTCAGCAAAAGAAAAAAAAGGCCCTCTTCAGGGTCATACAATTCGTAACGAGTTAAATGCAGAATTCCACGGGGGAAAAAAGAAACATCAAGGTGGGAATTTGGAAGAAGCAATACCACCTGGGACCGAACCCACAGCTCAGGGTTTCGTAGGTCAGCACGATGCCTCTGCGCTACGGCAGGACATAAGCAGGTGTGCGAGATAGAAAGAGTATCGCGGTGGGGAAGTTAATGTTAGCTCCTAAGGAGACACGCCCTAGGGCGTTTGCGATTAGCAGGGAGACAATGGTCATAATCTAGCAATTCTGCAATTACTTCGTTACGAATGTTAGGAAGGGTTTCATAAAATTTTTACAAATTTTATGAGCCTGTTTCGTGAAATTGGAAATGCCGAAGTCTCGCCTAATTGTCGAATTCGACAGATAACGGAAAGTTCGGCGGATTCGCCTGAGAGTTTTATTCTGGAAAATTTCAAGTTTTTTTAATATGAGTTTGTGCGGCAGAGAACCATACCGGTGTTGCATATAGCGCAACAGGAAGCACACATTGTTTATATAGTAGAACTTTGTTTCTCATTGACATATGGTGACTGAAAAATAGAGTGCGGAGTTGCATGGTGACCGCATCGCATTTGCTGACGATATTAGTAATATGGGGTTTCCATGTGAGTCTACGGTCCAGAGTTACGCCAAGATACTTCACTGTGTTTTCCCATTCGAGTGAGTTTCCGTTATCCCCTTTAGGACTGGATATCAGAATTTCCCGCTATTAAGTAAGCAACAGACGATTTTTTTGTTCTGTAAATAACAGTTCATGAGAATTTTGCTTTTGAAATTTTCACCATGCATTCAATAAATAAACATAATCAATATCTATTGTAACGTTCCTAGCACATAATGGAAGTTACTGGTAAGCAACTAAATGAAGACAGGGAACGATTGCAATAGAACACAAACTTTATTGGCCGCCATTATATACTGAACTACGATCTGGATCTAGCTGTTGCCACTTACATAAATGTACTACTCGATGATGACATGACATCTTCCCTTTTAAAGAAAACATAAAATAACATAAATACCAAAAAAGTAACAAGTAGTTATAAGTCAAGACGTTTAGGCGGGTGGACAGTTCGGCCGGAACGGGTGGTAATCGTTTTAGCGATGTTAAACGATCTTTTAGCATTTGTCGAAGTCGAAGCTGCGGGAGGAGCAACAGGACAGGAATCGGGAGAGATTGAACTTGCAGACGAAGCGTTAATCACAATCTCTCTATCTGGAGGAATCACTGTCTTTGTGAATCGGATCACTTCTGAATTTCGTCTATAAGTGTCACCATCGGCAGTAGTCAATATATAGGACCGCAGAGCATCTGCAGTTCCAGATATTGTCGCAGTAACCCAGTTCCTACGAGACGTTTTTAATTTAACCTTTTCTCCGTCCACAAAATATGGGGAGTTAGCACTCGAAGTTGTTGCACCAAGACGCTGCTTTTCTCTCACCAACTGCAGAGGAACAGAAGAGGATTATTTTGGTAAGCGCAGAGATGGATGGATAGGTATTAGAGTTCGAGTAGGACGTCCAAACAGTCTTTGTGCAGGCGATGACAAATTATTGCGAGGAGTATTTCTCGAATTCAAGAGTACCAGTCTGTAATCTATATGTTCAGTTTTAGATCTTTTCAACAACAATTTTGCCTCTTGAACATACCGTTCAGCTAACCCATTGGACTTTGGATAGTGTGTGCTAGATGTCTGATGCCTAATTTTCCAGTTATGAGCAAACTCGCGGAAAGCTTCTGAACTGTATTGGGGCCCATTATCAGATTCTAAAATATCTGGTATACCATGTACTGCAAAACAGTTTTTCAGGAGTTCAATTACCGAATACGATGTAGGATAATTTAACTGTTTGAAGTCAAAATAACCGGAGTAGCTCTCAACTACAAGACAATAAGTTTTCCCTGCAAATTCAAATAAATCAGATGCAACTCTTTGCCAAGGAAAACAAGGAACCGGTTTCATCAATAACGGCTCAGTATTAGGAGCTCGAGATGTTTGCTGACACACCGGACACTGTTGCACATAAGCTTCAATATCACGTGACATCCCATGCCAAAATATGATTTCACGTGCACGACGAAGTGAAAGATTAGTTCCCAGATGTCCTTGATGGATAATCCTTAATTATTGATGTCGGAGGCTTCGTGGAACATTAAATCGTTCAGCTTTGAAGAGGAGGTTTTCATATACTGACAGTTCATCTCTATAATTCCAATATTTACGAAGCTCTTTGGGAACCTCTTGGATAGTATCTGGCCAACCATTAACAATTACACACTTCAACTGTTGCAATTCTTTATCCTCAGTGATTGCAGACAAAATTTCAGGGTATATTGACATCGGAAAAGGGACATCTAAAGCAACTTCAAAAACTTCATTCTCTAAGCATTCTTCGAAAGTATCTGCTTCACAATCACGCCTCAGAGCATCAGGTACAGGTATATCTACTCCACGTTTGTAGATTATCTTCGGAGAATACTGAAGTACCTCAAATAGCAGGCGTTTTAAACGCGGTGGTGCAGAATGCAGCGGTTTCCTAGAAATAGCCTCAAATCGTTTATGATCAGTTTCAATTATTACCGATTTTCCATAAATATAATCATGGAATTTCTTACAAAAATGACGAATAGCCAAGGCTTTTTCAATCTGCGGGTAACACTGTTGGGTATGTGTCAAGGATTTAGTTGAATAAGCAATAGGTCTACCTTCCTGTAATAGAACTGCCCCTATTGCATGCGAACTGGCATCAACCGAAACTACTACTGGTTTGTTAACATCATAGTAAGCTAATTTAGGAGCATTTTGTAGTGCTTCCTTAAGTTTAAAAAAAGAATTTTCTTGATCTCTAGGCCATTCAAATAACACATCTTTTTGAAGGAGCTTGCGTAATGGCTCTGATATCTCAAAGTAGTTTGGAATGAATTTAGAAACGTAGGTCACCATACCCAAAAATCTTTGCAACTCGGCTAAACTAGTAGGAATTTTCAACAGCCTTTCACTTTTGAGGGATCATTTTTTTAGAATGGTCTGCCAATTCACCAATATTTAAGGTTTTAAAATTTAAATCTTCATCAGAACATCCTTTAACCTCTTGCATTTTTTTACTATTAGAATTATTACTTGATTTCCCTTGTTTCCATTTTGCTTTACACTGACGAGCATAATGCCCTTTTTTTAAACAACTTTTGCAGATAACGTTAAAAGCAGGACAATTTTTAAATTCATGCGCTAAACCACAACGCCAACATAATTTATTGCATTTCTTATAATCAATTTTTGATTTAGAATAATAGTTCTGCTGTTTTGATTTTGAGTTAACTACAGCAAGAATTTCCTTCTCATTCTTAACCGTTACATTATTCATTACTTTTAATTGCGCAGTGGCTTGTTCACTAGCTCTGCAAATATCAAAAGTTTTTTTAAGGGTAAGTTCTCTTTCTGCTAATAATAATTCACGGACTTTATCAGAACTAATTCCTCTAACAATCTGATCCCGTAACAAGCTATCTTGTAAAGTTCCAAAAGAACAATCAACAATTTTAGTTTTCAACTTTGTGAAATATGAGTCAAAAGTTTCTTGCTTACCTTGCATCAAGTTGAAGAATAAGTAGCGAGTGTACGTTTCATTAGGTTTAGGTGAGAAAAAGTTATCAAACCTTTCCTTTATTTTCACCAAGTCATTTCTGTCAACGTCACTCAGATCAAATGTATTATAGATAACTGTTGTTTCCGGTCCTATGGCAGACATAAATGTAGCGGCTTGCACCTCTGGCGATTTAGTTGATAGTTGTGTAGCTGTCGCATAAAATTCAAATGTCTGTTTCCATAGCTTCCATTTAATAGCCATTCCATCCTCCGTCACTTGTAATTCGCGGGGAAGGCGAGTATTCACAGCATCTCAATCAACCGGCATTTTCTTCGTTCCAAAGAAATTTTATCAACAGATATCAACTATATTATCAAATATATCTTCTGACACCATGTAACGTTCCTAGGAGATAATGGAAGTTACTGGTAAGCAAGTAAATGAAGACAGGGAACGATTGCAATAGAACACAAACTTCATTGGCCGCCATTATATACTCAACTACGATCTGGATCTAGCTGTTGCCACTTACATAAATGTACTACTCGATGATGACATGACATCTATCTTATCCAATAAATATTTAAAAATTTAAAAATTAATTAAAAGTAAAAATCTGAAAGTGCTTTAAACATTAAAATAGTTTGTTTTCTCTTTCAAAAGGTCTGAGAGGGAATGAGAAAAACAAATTAAGACTTCTGTGTACTTACCTTACTGGATTCGCTCACCTCAATGTTAACCTCTGGAGAAAATGTGTCTACTATTGGCAGCTATATTAATGCTGATAATCCAATAAAAATGGTATGTTCAGATAGCTTCAACTTTTCTACTCCTTGCAACATGATTCATTTTATAAATTTTGTCCATCAAAGGAATTGAGAAGCGTTTAAAACACACTAGACCAGGTTTTTCGCTCGAATAATTTAAATTTTAAAATATTATTTGCATATTTAAGAAAAACGAAAAATGCCCGAAGGTGTAAAATTTCTTTTTTTATTACGGAGTACAATAAAAAAAACCTTTCAATCCAAGTCGACAATCCTTGGACACATTATCTCCATGGGTCGACATTGAGGTGACCGAATCCAGTAGGGTTAATACACAGCGGCCTTAAACACTTTCTATATCTGAATTGCAGTCTTCACGAAAATAGTAACACTAAACACCACAGGCTATTAGCAATTAAGTTTGGAGATTTATCAATAATTCTTCACAATCAATCGCTTCTTCAACGTTTTTTGTGAAAAAATTTAGAGAGAAATTGCTTTGACATGAACGTAAGTTAATAAATTTAGTAAGCAGTTTTAAACATACTTGATCAGAAGAAGAAAAACTGAAAACGCATCTTCCTTTTAATCAAACTATTGTAAATTTTACTGGTACTTTCCCATTATACCGACCTATCTCCAACCTCTTGGCGCGGAAAAGCCGATTAATTTCCCATTCCACTGACCCGTCGCCAACGCAGGCGACTGTTTGCAAGACACGGATAAATCTCTGGAACATCTACTTTCTAAAATGGCGCTGTCTAAAGTGAATACGTTATGGTGAAAATGAATAAATCTAAAGTGAATGCGTTGTTAAATGTAAATAATTTTGTTTACATTTTTACATTTAATCCTGGTACTATTATCTACACCAGGGATTCCCAACGGGGTCCAGATGGACCCCTTGAGGGGTCGATGGAAGTTTAAAAAGGGTCTATAGTATTCCAAGGGTCTATTGGGGGGTCTATTATAAATTTTTCTGTTTTAAGATTTAATTTAAATTTTAAGGATGTAATTATTAGATAATAATATCCGTTTTAATATATATAAATACAGATTTGCATAGGGGTGGAGTGATCCGCGCATCTAAAGTCGAATGTGATAACTCTTTTGCATATGCCTGCCGCCGTCGGCTTTTATTTGTGTACCAACACTAGGCAGAACTGGGGAAATCCACTGTGTTGGTTTGTGAGTACATTTGTCTTTACCATGTTGGCAACACTCTGTCCATCACTGTGTGTTAGAAATGGTTGTTCGTTGTGTATGTACAATGTAGTGCACGTGTTGTTAAGTTTTAATAAAAAATAAGTAAAAGGATATGAATCTATAATTATTTCATCAAGTAACATGTTAACAGAGTTTATTTAACATGGTTGCAGAGCGTTGTTGAATGTTAGTAAAGATTTAGAGTGTTTGTAAGTTGCTTAAAAAAAAGAGAGAGAAATGGCGTGTGCAAGAAACAGTGAAATTAGTATACCGCTATTTGACGGTATGGACTATTTCAACTGGAAAATAAGAATGATGAAATTCTTTCAGTTTAAAAAGCGTAAAGAAGTGGTTCAAAGAAAAGTTCATGCAAACGACGATAAAGAAAAATGGGACGATAAAGATATACAAGCAACGAACTATATTTACGGTGCAATCACTAACAAGCAATTGGAATACATCCATGAATGTGAGTCTGCTTTTGATATAATAGCCAAATTTGATACGATGTATTTGAAAACTTCCACGTCATTGCAAATCATATGTAGAAACAACTTAGAAAATGTTAAGCTGAAGAATTACTCAGATTTATTTTTATTTTTCGATGATTTTTAGAAGTCTGTGAACGAGCTTAAACAGGCCGGTGCAACCGTGACTGAACAAGAAAAACTGAGTTACATGTTAAGAGCATTACCATCAAACTACAGTCATATTGGTGATTTAATTGATGTTTTACCGGAGAAAGACAGAACAGTTGATTATTTGAAAAGCAAAATCAAGTCAAAATCGCTCGAAAAGAAAGATGATTGTGAAGACAGTGCACCAATAGAAAAATCGAATGCATTTAAAATTTAAACACACAAATCGGGCCTACAAGGGAATATCTGTTTTAATTGTGGTAAATCTGGCCACATGAAAAGGTACTGTTGGTATGGCCATGGTCAAGTGAACTATCGCGGCAGTGGTTCTACTAATTATCGTGGTCGAAGCCTTCCAAATAACCAGGAGCGTAGTCGTGGTTTTGGTAAACATCGCGGACGTGGAGCAAACTCCAACCACAGAGTAAACTATAGCAAGCCAGGAAAAAGTTTTCATGCTACAATAATTGAAAGTAACATGTCAAAATCAAATGAAAATAGTATGACAAATAAAAATCAAATTAATTGGTTGCTGGACAGCGGGTGTACAGACCATATAATTAATAGTGATTAATACTTTGAAGACCAAGTAACATTGAAGAACCCGATTAAAGTAAAAGTTGGTGATGGAAGGATGTTGGATGCGACAAAGGTTGGTAATATTATAGTCTCTTTTCCTGTTTATGACACTGAATCCATAGTAACTTTGAAAAATGTATTTTACGTTACAGAAATGAAGGGAAATTTATTAAGTTATTCGAAGATCACTGACAATCATAAAATAGTATCAAAAGGGCAGTTCTCAAGAATTTATGAATTAGATGGTACATTATTAGCAATAGCGAAGAAAGATGAAAGATTATATAAAGTAACAAGTTATGTTTCAAATTGTGAAGTACTTGCAAATATGACTAATAATACATTAACATTAAAAGAAAAACGGCATCGTACACTTGGACATGTAAATTTTAAATATCTGGATATTATGTGTAAAAATCAGTTACTAGAAGGGATACCTAAAGAAATAGAATCAGATTATATGAAGTGTGCTATATGTATTGAGAACAAGATGCATAATATACCCTTTAAGAATAATAGAAGAAGAGCAGAAGATATACTGGAGATTGTTCATACAGATGTAAATGGACTTCATAGAACAACTGGATGTAATGGTGAAAAATACTTTGTGAGTTTTATTGATGATTATAGCAAATTAGCAAAAGTTTGTTGCATAAAGTTGAAGGATCAAGTCTTTGATTGTTTCATGGAATATGTAAATGAAATTCAAAATTTAACTGGGAAGATGATAAAAGAGCTAAGATGTGATAATGGTAAAGAATATGTGAATAACAAGATATATAAATTTGCAAGAGAAAAAGGAATAAAGATAAAGTCGTGTCCACCACATGTACATGAATTTAATGGTACTGCAGAGAGGTATAATAGAACAATAATGGATGTGGCTAGATGTCTTCTAGCAGAAGCAAAAGTTGAAAGACGTTATTGGCCTGAAGTGATTAAAGCAGCAGCTTATCTGAAAAACGGGACATTGGCAAATACTGTAGTGAGGAAGACACTTATGAAATATTTTTTAATAGGAAACCATCTGCAAATGAATTAAAATTGTATGGAAGTAGAGTTTATGTTAGAATACCAGAAGAAAGGAGAAGATCAAAGTGGGATAAAAAGGCTGAATTTGGAATTTTACTTGGATATACAGAAGTTGGATATAGAGTTTTGGTGAGCAACAGAATATTAGTTGCCAGACATGTTGACATTATTGAAGAAGACATTATGTGTGTAGGTTGTGATGATGAAGATGAAAAAATGATACAAATGAGAAGAAGGAATCTGAAGAAGTGTCAAATGATTCAAGTAATGATGAGAACTCCAAGGATGATGTGAAAGATGATGAAATGAAAAATGGAATGAGACCAAGAAGGCAAATCAAATAACCAGTTCGATTTAATGAAGAATTTCGATACTATTGGGTTAGTGCAAATTTTTGTGATGCTACGATTCCAGGTAACTTCGAGGTGGCGACAACATGTAATGAGGCTGAACGATGGAAAGATGCAATGGACTGTGAGATTTAGGGCCTGTTCACATAGGAGTCCGTTGCAGAGCGTTAAAGTATTGAAATATATTTAACCAATCACAAACCTCCAAACGATTAGAAATGAAATTTTTAACGTCTATGATTGGTTTATTTTCGTCTCAACGTCATCTTTCCCTTAAGGCTCGGTGCACACGAGCGATCCGGTGCCGGTGTGAATTCGCATCGGTGCCGTAGGCTTCAATTCACACGAGAGGCGATCCCGTTGCGGTTTTGGCTGTTCTGTGAAATTCACTTGACAGACAGGTGGTGTACACGAGCGAACAATTAGAGAACGCAAGCTGTAACATTGAGGATACGAGAGTTGGAAGCGTACTCAAGAAAAAGAGTTGTGTTTTCGTACTTTGTTTATAAGTATTTAAAATACAGAAAAAGAAATTATTAGGTCCACCCACTGGTGAGTTCGAGGTTGTTAAAAGGGACATTTTCCTTATTATAGGAAGACTTGTGTCATGACGAAGCAAAGTTTTTTAATTACTTCCGAATTAGCAAACACTCTTTTGAAGAAGTGGTTCATTATACTTCAACTACAAACATTATTTTTCTGTGGTGTTATTAGCAATTGCTGATTCACAATATAACTTTTTGTATGTAGATATTGGCTCCTGTAGCAAAGATTCGGATAGTTTAATTTTCCAAAATAGCTCTTTCAATAAAAAATTAGAAAGCGGAGGCGTGAAAATACTAACAGATAAACCCCTGCCTGGGATGGATCACCCAGTCCTGCCCTACGTGTTTGTTGGAGATGAAGCATTTTCCTTGTCAAGAAATGTTTTGAGACCGTACAGCGGTAAATTTTTGCCCCCCCCCAAAAAAAAAAAAAAAGAAAAGAAAAAATATTTAACTACCGACTATCTCGAGCTCGAAGATATGTCGAATGTTCGTTTGGAATTTTGAGCAACAAATGGCGAATACTACATAGGCCTCTAAACGTGAAACCTGATTTTGCTATAAGCATCAACAAAACGTGTTGTGCCCTTCATAATTATGTTCTCAAAAGAGATTGATATAAATTTGAAGGTACATTATGTATCGAAGGATTTTATGACAGCGGCCAAAATCAAGTATCCCATCAAAATCAAGGAGGGATCAATTTAAGTCAGATCAGAAATACATGGGCGGACTATTTCATTAGTGATGTCGGAAAACTGCCATGGCAAAATGACTGCATTTAACAATAAATGCGAATGGAAAATGCGATATTTAAAAATAACAATAAATATTTAAAAATTTAATAAATGGAAATTAATAAAGGATTAATAAATCAAAAAATATGTTTAATTTTTACTTTCTAGCATTTAAGTTATATACTGCTATGCTCTGCTGTTTTTATCTAATTACATTTGAGAAAACATCAAAAATTAATACGAGACTGAAATATGACTTATGTAAATTTATCTGAAATATTGTAAACCTGATCGTAGTGATCCGTTAAATAAATGTCACCTGGCACCTCCAGGCATGCGTTCCTTTTTGTCAGCCTGACACCCCGGGCCTTGAATTGTCTCTTTGTGGTCTTTTCCTAAAAATTGACCCCTTTTTCCACTTAGGGAAGTGGCCCACCATTATGTATTTAACGGTCTGCTAGATTCCTTTAACAAAAAGTCACATCTGTACTGAATTTTCCAAAGGTAGGATTCAGTCTGTTTTCAGACTACAGCTCCGATTCAAAAAATTAGAATAATGAAAGAAAATATGGTCAAGGGAATTGCAAATCTAATTTATCAAATAAATAATCAATGACATCAAATATAAATTATCATAATACAAATCTGCATATTTTGTAGATTATAAAAATATGAACATATTACAATGAAATAGAAAATATATTTAAAACAGCAAGTGAAAAAAATTCAAAATATTAGAATACTTCATAACATGGTTCAAAAAATTAGAATAATGTAAATATATTGTACACAATTTAATATATTGTAAATATATTAAATTGTGTATTTAATTTGTGTAATTAATTTGTGTACAATTTAATATATTTAATATATTGTAAATATATTGTACTTTTCACATTTAATATCCCACAATTCACTAAACTTTTTAACTTCCTCTATTAAAAGTTCTGTGTCTACACTTTCAGCTATTTTGTTTTTGCGGCAAAATGTCGTCCGTGTGAATTGCGCAGTTCAAATGAAGGTACTTCTAAGCCGTTGTCGTTCATGCGATGAAGCAGTACACGGGGTAGAAAAACCGGTCGTTGCGAGGCCGTAGCGACGCCAACGTCCGTGTGAATCTGTTAGTTCCACTATATGTACTTCTGATCGCAACTGCGGTGCCGCACCGGCGCCGCATCGCTCGTGTGCACCGACCCTAACGCTACGCAACGGACTCCTATGTGAACAGGCCCTTATGCTTGAAATTGGTAAGGATAAATGCAAGGAGGCGTGTTGGTTTGTGAGTACATTTGTCTTTACCAAGTTGGCAACACTCTGTCCATCACTGTGTGTTAGAAATGGTTGTTCGTTGTGTATGTACAATGTAGTGCACGTGTTGTTAAGTTTTAATAAAAAATAAGTAAAAGGATATGAATCTATAATTATTTCATCAAGTAACATGTTAACAGAGTTTATTTAACACATTGGACCTTAAACAGCACATGGGTCCAACTGATGCAACCAACCAGAAGCAGTTTCGTTTTTCTCTTGACGATGTTGTGCAATTACAATCTGTGTTTCTGAAATCTTGTTTATATTTGTGAAATTAAAAACGAAAATAGTACAAAAATAATAAAACATAAACCTAATGAACCACTTTTTCGATTTTTTGTTCATATTCTTGTCAAATTGTTATCTTTATGTGCTTTATGTGCAATTATTAGTATTATAATTATGTTGTATGCTGTATAGTATAGAGAAAAATGTTAGGGGGTCGATGTAGGAAAAATGTTGGGAACCCCTGATCTACACAGATTGCTGGAGAGGGTACAGAAAAAAAGATTTCGACGACGCAGGGTATATACATTTGACTGTTAATCGTAAATACAAATTTGTAGATCTCCAAACTAGCGTCCATACCCAAAAGATGGAAAGGCTGTGGGGTTCGTGTAGTGGAGAAGCAAACAACAACGGAGAACGAACAGATCACATTTAGATTCGTACCTCGCAAAGTTCATGCGGAGGCTCACTTTGAATGAAGATCCTTTTGAAGCAATGTTGAAAGGAATTTCGGAATTTATGCCACCGAAAATAGAAATAGTATCGATAGTACAGTAACCACCGCTTATAGTGATCAGTGGTTATAAGAATCAACCGTTTATAAGAATCAATATTGCAAAAACAAAAACAAATGTATAATTTCCATGTTAAAATTTCCGCTTTAAAGAATCAATCCACCGGTTATAAGAATCAGTTTGCAATCTTCGCCTTCTTTTCATTTTTCCAAAAAATGCCACTTGAACTCTCAAAAGGTACGAAATTCTTTCTTAAGTTTTTGAAAAGAAAGATTGATAAAACTTTGGGGTGGAAAACAGTCGTAAAATACATTCCTTTAGACATAACATAAGAGTTTCTCCTTATACATTTTTGCTAAACACTGTCTTATTAGCTTTACCCAGGGGCATCTAACCCGCCCGGGTCCGATTTCGCTTTTCTCCAGACAGGCACTCCTTTTTTCCCACCACTTACTTCCTGGTTGCGGATTTCTGGACCCTGAAACACATAAATCTTCCGCAAAGTGTCCACCATCAATTACGCAAACGGGACAGTGGATTCAGCACTTCAAACCGTGAAACGTAAACGGATCCATTTTGCTGAATCAGATGAACCAGATGCCGAATCAAACGTTTCACGGTTTGATTCATAATCAAACCGTGAAACGTAAGCTATAAAGTGAATCTTCGTCTGAGACTGTAATAAGCATACGTCGCTAGTATTCACTTTAGTATTCTAACAAAATTGCCAGTTAGTGTTAGAACTTTTTGATAGTCGAATTCAAATATGATAAAAACAAGGAAAACTCTTAGTTTTTCTGAAAAACAGAACTTGTTAATTAGATATGATGCTCTTCCAAAGTGTAGTCTAAGAGAAGCTGCCTCTTGTTGATTTTATAATCATGTGTTGTTACTTATAGGTCTAGAAATTGAGTTATAGTATTTGTTTAGAAATTGAGTATTTTTATAATTATAAAAAATAATTTTAATTAATGATAAATAACGTAAATTAAAGAGTATTTAATGGTAAATTATGTATATATGTGCCTGTGTGTTTATATATATGTACAAGTATATATTTGTGTATGTGTGCCTGTCCAAAGGGAAGTTTCGGCTATAAGAATCAACCGCTTATAAGAATCAAAAACAGTAATAACAAACGTGATTCTTATAAGCGGAAATCACTGTATTTAGTTATCGATACTATCTATTTAGTTGTAGTTATCGATATTTATAAATTAGCTTAAAAAAAAATATGTGATGTGATAAAAATGTGCGTATTATCTTGTATTCATTTAATATCTTTAATTTGTGACTTTGTGGTATTATAATTGGCGACCTCTCGCGTGACGTTGGCGATGGTTCGGTATAATTGGAAAGTACTGTTTTGTTATTACTTTGGTTAAGCCTGTTTTAAATCACTACATGAGGTTCATTTGAAACGTCATAGTAGTTCATTTTTTAGTTCGGATGCTCTTGCCTATCGCTGGATTATTATCCGTATTGCTCCGTTATCCGTGTGCACTCTTTAATGTAAATGCATAATATGTCAGCACAAAGGATTGATCTTCAAAAAAATATTGAAAATACTTCTACGGTTTATATTATTAAAAATAAGATATCATTTTAACGGAAAATAATTGTTAAAATAAAGAAAATTTATTTTATTAATGTATTATTATTTTAGTTAAACTGTTGAAGGTTTTATTTTTATTTTGGTTAAACTTTGTTTAATCACAACGTGATGTTCATTAAAATCCTCCGAATATATCCTTATTTTACGATAAACTGGGTTGTTACTGAATTATTATCTTTTCCCTATTATCCGTGTTCTCTCGTGTTTCAACTAATAGGGATAATTGGGAGTCTAATGCAAGCGCAAATGACTGATGTTTTAAAAAAAGACTTCTACAATTTATTTTATTTAAAGTAAGACCTTACTTTTAAGGACAAAAACAAAGAAAGAAAATTTATTTTATTAAAACGTTGTTATATTATTTATATTATTATATGTTTTCGTAAAACCGTAAAAAAAATAAGACTGAACAACCTGATCTCTCGACAGCGTCGCTCTCCCCTTGCTTCTATGATAACTACGACAAATGCATTAAACGTTAAATTGCCGCTCTGGAATTCGCAAAAGGAGAAAAATAATTTATCACATTTCGAAAATTTAAAAATGGTGATAGAAAATTATTGCGATGGAAATGCTATCAGTTTGCCAAACATTCTGATTCCTTATTTGAAGAATTTAATACCAGATTTGAAGAATTCTACGAATTGCAGGCATTCTTGATGTTTTTTATCAATCCTTCCTCTTATACAGAGGAAGATGTGACTCATAAAATCGCAGCATATTTTGATATTTCCAATAAGGAGGACTGAGAATTGGAAATTATAAATATAAGAAATTACACTGAATTTAAATAATATCATAACGAAGAAAAATTGTGGAAATTTAGTGAATGAAAATAGTTTCCATTGTTGAGAAAATGTGCTCTGAAAGGGAACTCTCTTTGCACGTCGACATATGCTTGTGAATCTTTGTTTCCCAATATGAAATTCTTAAAACCAAATTGCCCATCAAGCCCAAGCTTCTCTGACACTCATTTGGACCAATGCCTGAGAACTGGGAATTCAACTTTTGTGTCACAATACGTAGATTTCCAATGTCAAATATCGCATTAATTACCAATTTAAAGATTATTTTGTTTAAATTAAATTTTGAATTTATGTATTAAAAATTTATGTCGCATTAATATTTTCATGTTTAAATATTAACCCTCTCCCACCTCCTCTTCATCCAGCGGTGCCCGCCGAACTCCCGCATTTCTGAAATATGCCCTCCTAGTAAAAAAAGGTTGCCGATCCCTGGTTTAAAATATGTCAATACGAGTAACGCTAACGCTGACGGATTCTATGTGAACCGGCCCTAAGTCTATTATTGTATTATCTGTATTTTTCGGTTTTTCGTGACTAATAGTCATTTAATTAGCACGATTAACAGGGAGGTTAGTGTCAACGCATAATAACCCTGGTGCTCAAAAAAGTACTAGAAAAACTTCTGCAAGTTGCATCATTAAATAGACATCCTTTTAAAGGTGAAATATTTTTTTAAAAATCAGGACAATTAATTAATTAATGTATGATTATTTTAGTTAAGGGGACTCACGACTCTTAAGTCGAGGAAATAAGACATATTTTCATACTTTTTGACTATTTCAATTTACTCCCAATTTTTCAAAATTTTATGTATATGATAAAGTGATATATTTATTTTAATAAGCAAATTTTCAACCCTCGAAATAATTTTAAATAATTTTTTTTTAAAATGCTTTAGATATACCTTGTTTTTAAGTATTTTTATTGTATATTGGCGTGCGCGCAGAACTATGAAATTAATTTTACACTTAAATGTATAATTCCTGTTTTATATTTAAAATAAATAATTCAAAATACAATTGAACATAAAACATTCAACATTAAAATATTTTTTCAATTTTTTTTAAAACTGCTCAAAATATACTTAAAATTTCCTTAAATTTTTGCATTAATTTACCCCTGAAAAAATAACAAAATGTGCAGTGATTGCAATAATTCTAGTTCAGACGCAATAAAGTAACATGATTATGCAGTGATAAAATTTTCATGGAATTATGTTTCATAGTTTTTAAGATATCAGTTGCGGAATGATGCAAAATTACATTTTCAGAAAAATGAGTTTAAAATTTTTCTTACCACAAACTTGATCAGTAATTAAATATTTAGAATATCAATATCTCCGGAACTAAACGGAATATTTTCATGCAGTTTGCTGCATTTTGTTAGGAAATGATCAGGCTTTAACATATATTTTTTCCAAAAAATCGAATGTTTTAAAGATTTAAGGGTAATGAGTCCCCTTAAGTTATTGTAGGGTTTATTAATTTTTTATTAAATTTCGATTAAATCCCTACATAATATTCATTAAAAACTCTGATTATTTCGTTATTTTATGATACACTAGGTTATTATTGGATTATCCGAATTTTCCAATTTTTAGAAGTCATTCGTGTTGTTGTTTCTAATGCCCCCTGGCAGTAAGTTCCAGACCTGGTCCAAATAGGCTTCGGACTGAATAGTGCGGCTCCCGTTTATAATAACAACACAAGGGTTGAAGTCCGACTTGGATAGGTGCCACCACACTTTTGACCGTGCACTTCCAGGGGCGACAACTGGAGGGATTGTACCTTCCACACCCACTGACCTCATATAAGGACTTTTCGGTCTACGAATTTAATGTGCCCTTATCCGGCCTCGACACGACATTCGTGTTTTAAGTAGCACGGATGATTGGGAGTTTGACGCGAGCATAATTTTTTTCAGCATAAATGACTGATGTTCATAAAAATATCGAAAATACCCCAACAGGTTGCGTCATTAAAAGAAAAGTATTATATTAAAGTACAAATGCAGTGAAACATCTCTATCCGGCCACCCCTCTAAACGGCCTTATATCGTTCAGTACCGATTCAAGACTCCATAGAGCCAATGTTATGGAGGAAACCTCTTTTCAAAGGCTCCTTTTATTTCGGAACCTTGACTGGCCGCCATAGAGAAGTTTCATTGTAGTTGAAAATTTAAAAGAAGAAAAATATACATTATTTAAAAAAAAAAAACTTTTATGTTTTTGTGATTTCAATTTCACAATTTCTCGTAAAGTATTAAGGATTTAAGCCCGCTGTTTTGAAAATATATTGATGCTGTTTTATTACTGATATTATCATAATTGGGCATACGCTCACACACAATGAAAAAAAATTAAAAAATTAAATACTTACATATATGTAAAAACAAGTAGACAATAGAGCTGTTAGTAATATAAAAATTAGAGCGTTGTATTTAACAAATACCTTTGATACCCGTCCCACGGATTTCCGATTTCCACGGATTTCCGATTTCCACGGATTACTGATTTTCCGTGCTCATTCGTGTTATAATTAGCATGGAGGATTGGGAGTTTAAATTAAGTGCATAATTTTTCAGCACAAATGAGTGATGTTAAAAAAGATTACCGAAAACGCCCCTACGGGTTGTATTGTTAAAACAAAGGTTTCATTTCAAAGCGCAAATAGTTGAAATTTAAAAAAAAACTTCCTGTTTTTGTCATTTTAATGTTATAATTCCTTGTAAAGTATTAAGGTTTCGTGCTCGCAGTGTCCAAAATCTATTGTTATTAATATCAATATTATTCTTACTGGGCATACACTCTCTTAAAAAACACATAATGCAAATAAAAGTAGAAAAAATATATAAATTTTAACATGTAAGTAAAAGCAAGCAAACAATAAAGCTACAAGCATCTGAAAAACAGAGTGATGTATAAAACAGATACCTTTCAGAAGTTGTCCTACGGTGCGTCTCTCAGTCCCTAAAGTCGACAACTCCGCTTAAAACACCTCTTGCAAAGTTGAGGGAAACGAATTGAAATTCCCATCAGGCTTTTAGCACGCCGATTGTCACCGAATACCATTTATCGCTAAATGCCTTGTTGCGCAAATAGAGAGAGTTCGCCGTCATAGTACCGGTTTCGCCATTACAGAAGAGTCACAATTTCGCGACCTTTCGCACTGCTTTGTTTTTTTTTCAAGGTGGCCGCCGCTCGCCAGCGGCAATTAAGGCATTGATGCATATAGCCGGGAGAGATTCATAGATAAAGGTAGGCAATCGTTAAAACAGCAGTGAAATGCAAGGATTTCCTTGAATCGACAATTTAAATTCAAATTTTTTTTTTTTCCTTTTCTTTGCGGTTTGTATAAGAGCGAAATTTAGAGCCTCTAATGAAAGCGAATACTCAGCTTCAATGCAGGATAGCTCATGTTATCGCACCGGGAACTCGTTTGCTAGCAACTCCCTATATACGGAGGGAAATTTGTTACGTGTAGTGCTAATTATATGCATATTAATCAGTACTTGCGTCAAAGGACAACTCACTAATTTTAAAAAAAAATCTAAAAATATTTATATAAAATGAAACAGAAACAAGCACTTAATAAACGTAAGTTATGTTAAACCTCAGCGCTAGGACCAAAGAATATCTATGATGCCCGGTATAAACGGCTTAAAACAAAAAAGTGATTTTTAGATACTTGTTAGTATTGATTTTAAAAAAATATTCTGACTGGTATAAAAGGCTTAGGTCTATAAAATTTGTATACAATATTAGATTTCTTGTTTCATAATCAAATTTTCTTTCCAGTCAAAAGATTTTTGGGTTTTTTATCAATACCAACAAGTATCTAAAAATCACTGTTTTTGATTTAAGCCCTATATACCGGGCATCATAGATATATACATGCATACAGAAATTTACCTTCATGTTTTGGTTTTCTGGATCAACTTTTTTTATATTTTTCTTTTCTTACATTGGAAAGTCCTGCAATCTTCACCTTACTAAGCATGCAATTATATTATACTACAAATATTAATGCTTCGTTATAATTAAAAAATTTTGTTATATTATATATATATATATATAGTAAATTTTTTTAATTACTACAAAGCATTAACAGGGCTCGATTTGAGGCGGAACGCACCGGAACGGCGTTCCGGTACCTCTCTTTAGGAAAGAAAAATGTGTTCCCGGAAGGTCTCACCCCGTTGAAACAGTCAATCAATTCGATATCCATATCGTAGAGTGAATGTGAACTAGATTACTCACAGATGAACCTCATTATCTCACCAATGAGATCATCACTGAATATTACAGCATCAGTTTCTGGCCTGTTTGTAAAAATCAAAGGACCTCCTCTTCGGCTCTTTTACCCACCTAAGTATGTTGACTCTTGGCTTGTGTCTGGACACCATTCAGCATTAGCCGTCAAGAGTAAGGAGAGGTCGATTGACAAGAAGTATGAGGAAAACTTGTTGAAGTTTTGGACAATCTTTTAGGATGGGCAGACAACTTAAACAATCATAAAACTGTGCTTTTTTACTGCTTTTTATTACTTCACTACATTACATTTTTTTACTTGTTTTACAAAATAAAATTTGGAATTAAATAAAATGTTCAATTTTTGTGCAACGAAAGATTTCTTTTTTTCAGGCCAATAATTTTGAATACCCCCAATACACCCCGGAATGTTACAGTTCCGGCAACTCTATTTCTAGAAATCGAGCACTGTATGTATGTATGTATATATATATATATATATATATATATATATATATATATATATATATATATATATATATATATATCATCATCATCATCATCATCATCAAAAGCTAAATTAAGAATCATCTAGTTTGTACTTGTGGAGTAACACTTTGCCTTTAATGGTATTAGATATATGTATATTTGGGCTATCAGATGTTGTTTATTAAAAGCAAAGCTCACTAACGCCCACCCGGAAACATGCCTAAAGCTATAAAACTGGCTAAACTGGTGTTATTTCAAAGAATATAAACAAATAAAGAGAGGAAGAGTCTGCAAAGATTATGGAAACGCGCAAACTGGAGTTCCTGGTGGGTGTCAGCTTACTCGAAAAGCAATTTTGCAATCTGCAGTCGCTTCTTTCATCTTTATTATTTCTTCCGTTGTTTTTATATTTCTAAGGCAAAACTTCTTTGATCATCAGTTGTATAAGTTCCCGTCACATATTCGGTCTAGTTGGTTCTAGAAATATGTGTTTGACATGAAAAATACGATACTGAATTATTTTCCTTATAACTTAGGTTTTATATATATATATATATATATATATATATATATATATATATATATATATATATATATATTAGGGCGGAGCGTAAAAAAAAAGTTTCCGATTTCGTTTTTGCCCTAGTGCGGAAAAGTTGGGTACTGGTGGGTAGGTTACGTATGCAAAGTTTTGGGAAAAACAAAAAATATCTTCCGTCTCCATTTCGGCCGTGATTTTTAGCAGATTTTTACCATACAGTTAAAAATGTGTATTTCCATTGTTTTGTATGCAACTCGTCATTTTGTTCTTAAATAAAATACAGAGGTAATTCGAAACTTAATACAGAGAGGCAGCAGCTGACACACTGCATGCAGAAAAGTAAAGAAATATTTTGGCATGAAAACATTGCCAACAACAACTTTAGAAACGAAGCTTAAAACCTTTGTGAAAGACTTACGGAAATTGTTCGACATTTCTTCCTGTAAGTGTGTTTCCTTTAACAAATGTGCTTACCCAAAGCATAAAAGGATCCCTGAAATGGAAAGAGCTTTTCTGATAGACAAACGGGCACTTAGGCAAATGTCCATAGGCGCAGTTTACTTAAAAGAAACTGAAAGCTGAGGAAACGAGCCCAAAAAATTGCAGTGAAGGTCAACTGATTGCTTTATGTGGCATGAGGGTATGGCTAGGCGTGGGTCAGAAGATATCGCTTCTGGCTTGTATAAAAAAATGTCCATCCCAAGTGTCTCATGTAATTACTTATTCTGACTCGCGTTGGCCAGAATAGGAACACTAATATGAGTATCATGTTGAGTTATTTTGTTGCATCCTCTTTGTCAATAAAAACTGTAGACTGTAAAGAGTCGGAATGCGAAAACAACAGAAACCTAAATTGTTAATGGGCCACCCAGCTTGCGTGGACAAGCAAATTTACAGTCCCGACATTTTTATAACGCCAGATTTACGGTACCATAAAAAACGGAGAAATTAAGTTGTCAACGGCCGTATATCTGAGGTCGGAGGTCGAGCAGGTGGGGCCGTCGGATGGGAAGTTTTACCAGACATAATCGGCGCCAGAACTTAGGCAATTGCGAAAGGCAAGAGACAAGAATAACCTATGGGAGCTAATCGCATCCGCCCCCTCTATAAACAAGGGAGGGGCGAGCGAATAGGGACCGAGGAAGCGAGAACCAATGAGACGAGGATGGAGAAGAATATATACAAGATGATGAGACATTTGTAGGAGAGCGCCATTAAAAAAAAAGAGATGATAACACAGTGAGCTGCCAACGGGCCGA
Source organism: Dolomedes plantarius (assembly GCA_907164885.2). Classification (NCBI taxonomy): domain Eukaryota; kingdom Metazoa; phylum Arthropoda; class Arachnida; order Araneae; family Dolomedidae; genus Dolomedes; species Dolomedes plantarius. Next base: position 9,156,822 of record OU015499.1, read on the forward strand.
CAAGAGCCCTAACTTACGAAACTCAACAAAAAAAATAAGCTGCTACAGGGCTGAGAAGAGACCCACTGTATAATATTAGAAGAAAGACGCCGGTCCTACGCAAGTACATAATACGTACGGATTGAACAGCGTTAGCTCCGGACGCAAAATAGAATAATCAGCGACGAGAAGTTGCAGAAGTATCGATTGCCCATAGATGTCAACATAGTGCCGAGGGCGAAGAGACGACACTACCATTAAGTTTAAGCCGATACCAGAGAGATACGCACCGTCGCTTAATGAGTTGGACACCCAGATGTCCACCCATCAGTGCTGATCGAACCGCATATCGGAAGAGAAGGTACCTATGCTGAGCAACATTGACCGCCCACCAATGCTGACCGACCCGCATAGTGTAAGAAAAGCTACCCGTGCTGAGTAACGTACGAGGAGTCTTCAATAAGTGACCTTCGACATAAAAGGACCCCGAACTCTTTAGTCCCAAGAGAACTGGATAAATAGGACGAGGATACACCGCGACGCTACAGTGAACAAACTGTACCCACGAACTCTGTGAACACTGTGTGAACTTTATATACTACTATGGACCAGCGTTATCGGTGAATTCGATGCAGACGGCTGCGACAAATGGGTGAGCATTTTGTATTATAGCAACTAGCATACCGACTCTTTACATAATCGCCTCTAACCCGCCAGGGCCGGCGACATCGTAAGATTTAAAAGATAGTGATTGGATAAGATTATATATATATATATATGTAAATTCCTAGCATTACTAATGTTTCAGCGTTTGCTAAGTGTTACAAGTTCGAATGTATGTAAATATGTATAAATAAAGTGTATATATGTATATTCAGTATCATTCTTGAGAGTTGGGCCCATCTATTTAATTAATTAATTACCGCCCTATTGGCGAACTTACAACCAGTGTACGAGATACGATTTCAGCCGTAGTTAATAGCAGCAGGTCATGATCCTGCATTATTACATTGTGGTGCCGTCCAATTTTCACTATTTTAGTGAGGACATGGTTATTGCTGTATAATCTATTGTGTTATTATTATTATATTAGGTTATTATTATTATATTATATGTGTTATTATTATTATATTATGTGTGTTATGTATGTTGTTAAAAATCGTAGTGTGAAAATTTTAAGAGGAATATTTATGTGTGCATAGGTTAAAATTTCGGGACAACTCTCTAATTAAAATTTAAATGATTAGAAACAATATTTAGAAGTGAAATTGATATTTTTAAGATATATGTGTATTTCTAAGTGATTTATAAGTGAAAAGTATTGAGTGAAGTGTTATATATTACTGATATATAGGTAAGGTGAACTGTGTAGGGTGTAAGGGGCGCTAGATTTTTAAATTGAGAATTAACCTGAACAGTTAATTATGCCGCGAGGAAGTAAGGCAAGTCGCCGGCAGGGAGACCCGGAGGTAGATATGGGCGAAAACTCCAATAGGGACAGTAGCTCAATAGCGAATGATACCCATCTGTTAGATTCAGGTATAATAGCCATGTTACCCACCTTTAATGGCACCGAAAACGAGTCACTAGAATTTTTTCAGCAGCAATTCGTAGAGATTGCAAGTCAAACCAGATGGACAGAGAAACAAAAAGCGATTATAACCAAAACGAGATTGCATGACAGGGCAAAAGAATTTTTAAAGAGTAATGCGACGCTCCAAAACGCGACCGATTTTGGCACAATAATAGAGACCCTAAAAGACAAATTCCAACCGGACCCAACGAGCATGCAAAAGCAATGCAGATTCCAGAACTTAGTGTTTAAACCATCCCAGACTTATGACGAAATCGCTCAAGAAATAGAGAAAGTGGGCAATGAATATTTAGGAATTTCGGCATTCTCGGTAGAAGAAACTAAACAAATGGCAAATAATGTTAAATTAGCAAAATTTATGGAAATCATACCATCAGAAATTAAAACAGAATTACGAAAAGAAAACGTAGCGGACTTTAATGAGGCGATCAAACGAGCGAAAGAATTAAGCGTAATTTACGACGAAGAAAGTAACGCGGTTAACGCAGTACGCATGCGACCGCAAGCAAACAAAATACATGAGGAGCAAGAGAGCGTAAAAGAGTTAAGAAACCAGGTAGCCGAACTAACAGAAACCGTTAAGCACTTAACGTTACAACTAGCCCAATGTAATTGGTGTTTAAAAATGGGACATCGCATCGAAGAATGTCGGACTAGGCTCAGAACAATTAACGCCAACAGAGACGTAGGGTATAATACGACTAATGGGAGTTACACAAACGCTTACCAAACGCCCCGGCAAAATTTTGCAATGAACCAAACAGCGGCAGGTAGAAACGGGAACGGTTATAGCAGAGACCAAAATGGATACAGAGAAAACCCCACGCAGAGGCATAGCTCCAATGGCAGAGAGTATAACAACTTTAGAGGGAGGAGTAATTTTCACAGAGGTAGAGGAATGAGCAGAGGTAGGCAAAACGGATATTCAAACACTTTAAACTAAAACAGGGGCCTCGCCAAGTCAGGAAGCAAAACCCATATATTAATACATACAAAAAGCGGTTTTGGGAGAGACCCCGCAATACTTCCTACCAACATGCAGAAAGATATACGCAGAGACGCAGGTATGATAGATGGCGGAACGAAAGACAGGGGTACCATATAAAAAATAATCATAATCAACCAATTTGGCAGAACGAACGACCAAAATATAGTTACAAAAAGCGCGAACGACAAGGGGTAAACAATAAAAATTACAGACACATCAAAGGTAAAAAAAACACAACGCAATACAGACGTAACAGAGACAATGTAGGAGACAGGTGGGATACACGGCAATACACATATAGGGCGATAAACAACATATCTCTCACAGAAAATCAGCTGCCCATAATCGAAATTCAAATCGCGGAAACATTCGAATACGCATTATTGGACAGCGGGTCAGCAATTTCTTTAATATCCCATGAAATGTTCGAGAAAGTAAAAAACAAAATAAAAGTAACATATTTATCGCGTCAGGTGAAATTGCAGTCCTTCACGAAAGAACGGATTGCATTTTGCAAGTGTGTGGCAATTAACCTCAAAATCGGGAATAAGTTGTGTAAAACCACCCTGTATGTCACAAACGCAGAGATGGATACCCCATACCAAATATTATTAGGAATAGACTTTATGCACAACCACAAAGCAATCGTCGATATGAACGCAAGAAAACTAAAATTACAATTTCATGAGATACCCATCCTAAATGAAAAAGACGCGAATACGAACAAACGGGACCATAGCAAACGCGTGGCAGATCAGAGACACAATTTTGCCCGACTAATAAACAAAATTACGCTCCAACCTAACGAAGTACAGGCATTAACATTAAAACTAGACCAGGAATATGAAGACGGGACAAATATCTATTTATATGACATAACACACAGTATGACACCATTAGTCGAAGAATCGATATGTACAATTGGAAAAAGAAAAATACAAGTATGGGTACAAAACTCTACCGACAAAACAATTTTATTAAACAAGGACATGAGAGTCGGAAAAATCACTACAGAATTTCAGATAGAGAAAGACAGTGACTCAAAAGAAATAACGGGGCAGCAAATACGAAATATAAACAACATAAAATTGATGGATAGGACAGAAATACTTCAACGTAGAAAGCAGGAGCTTAAAGAAACAGACTTTGACGTTAAACATTTAAATCCACAATTACAACACGAAGTCATTCAACTTTTAATGAACAACTACGAAGTATTTTCTAAAAGCTATAAGACATTAGGATGTACAAACGCAGTGACCCCAGAACTAAAATTGAAACATAATTTTGGGATACAATGTAAGCCGTATACCACACCGCGTAATTTAGTACGAATATTAAAGGCGGAAATACAGGATTTGTTAGAGGCGCAACTCATCGAGCCATCGACGTCGGAATATTCATTTCCTGTCTTACTCATAAAAAAACCATCCAGTGACCCAGAGAAACCCCCAAAATATCGTCTCGCAATTGATTTCCGTTTGTTAAATCAAATAACAGAATTATATTCAGTATTTATACCACGTATCAAAGAAATAACACAAAAGGTAGCAGGATTCAAGTTATACTCAGTCGTAGATTTAAAATCGGCATTTTTCCAAATATTACTGCCAGAAGAATTAAGAAAATACTGCTCTTTTTGCACCGAATTCGGAAATTATCAGATATCCAGATTAGCGTTCGGTTTAAAGAATTCGGGAGCATATTTTTGCCAATTGATGAACACGGTTATGAAGGGACTCGACGAAGAAAATATCCATTTTTATTTAGATGATATTATTATAGCAGCAAATAGTGAGCCAGAGTTAAAACGCAAATTACAATTATTATTTCAGCGCCTAAAAGAGTACAACTTAACCTTAGACCCTGCAAAATTACAATTATTCAAAACCGACATCACATTCTTAGGGTTTAAAATAAATAAACACGGAATACAACCCGCCGATAAAAGCATAGAGAAAATACAGAGATTTCCAAAACCAAAAACAGTAAAACAAACTAAATCATTTCTGGGGTTAGCAAACTATTTCAGACATCTAATTCACGACTACGCTAACATTACAGAACCCCTAGTAAAACTCACAAGTAAAAAAAACAAATTCACATGGAACGACGAGGCGGAAAGGGCATTTACTCGAATTCAATCGCAAATTTTAAGTCGCCCACAAATACACAAACCCAACGAAAACCAACAATACTACTTAAACACGGATGCTTCGGGAAAAGCAATTTGCGCGATTTTATCACAAAAAAATGAAAAGGGATTTTTAATACCAATAGAATTTTACTCTCGAAAATTAAAAGACGCCGAGGTTAGGTACCCTGCAGTCAAAACGGAACTACTAGCCATATACGAGGGAATAAGACATTTCAAGGAATACTTGTACGGGACACACTTCATATTATTATCAGACGCTAAGGCTCTACAATATCATCTTAAATTGGATAAACAGTCCGATATCACAGCAAGGTGGCTTTTGGAACTGAGTACATTTGACTTCGAATTCCAACACATCGAAGGTCAGCTCAACCCCGCGGACTATCTGTCACGACAGGTACTTAATATAAATATGCAAAATGATTTGACTAGAGATCTCTTCCAAGAAAGTACGGAATTAACGATCACAAATATTTTAAAGGGGCAAAACGAAGATGATAAAGTAAAGGGAATTAAAGAGTCGCTAAGTAAAGGAAAAAACTGTTTCGAAGGTAGATACAAGAAATATGTACTCGATCCGTCCACACAACTAGTAATGGTAAGAGAAAAAACAAAAAGGGGAAATCCATATTTAGCAGAATCGAAAGTAGTAGTGCCCACAAAGTTACAACGCATCGTCATTAAGTTAGCACATGTAGCGCACTTCGGGATAAGCAAAACGATCAACATCATCAGTAAGAAATATTTTTGGAAAGGAATGACGGAGGATGTAGCAAATTATATTAAATCATGCGAGGAATGCTTACAGTACAAAAAAAAATATATTACACCCGCACCATTAGAGACTTTCAATAACATTACATACCCACTACAACAAATAGCAATCGACGCAGTCGGACCGTTGGTACGTACAAGTACAGGGAATAAATACGTCATAACTATTGTAGACATGTACACGAGATTCTTAAGTGCGACACCAGTAAAAAACATTACAGCGGAAACGGTGATCGAAACATTAAAAAAGTTTTACGCGAGCTACGGGTTACCACAATCAATAATGAGTGACAACGGTACAAGTTTTAAAAATGAAGCATATAAAGATTTCCATACACATCTAGGCGTAGAGGTTAAATTTATTTCGCCTTATAAACCAAGTACGAACGGCAGACTAGAAGTCATTCACAAATTATTAAAGTCGGCAATCAGCTGTATAGCGAGGGAGAGTTTTAATTGGGATCAAGCACTCAATTGGTATAATCTGTACTATAACAACTGTCAACATCCAAGTACAAAGTACACACCCGCATTTTTATTCTTTATGCGTGACATTAAAACACCATTCGATGTGAGACTAACGGTAGATAAACTAGAAGTTACGGAACAACAAAATTTAAACACAAAAGGGGCATACAAGGAATATTTACAGAATCACCTAACATTTTTCGACAAAATACAAAAAGACGTGATAGCAAACCAAACACAGGCTGAACAGCAACAAAGAAAAAATTATAAAAGAACCGGAGATCGTGTGTTTGAAATAGGAGACAAGGTATACGTGAAAATTTTTCAAAAAACCCCTGCGTTAACACCGAAGTTCTCCGGACCGTTTCGTATTATAAAAGCTTTACGCCATAACAATTTTTTACTACGCGATATAAACGAACCACAAAATCGCTTAGTTAATATGCACAAAAACGCAATTATTAAAAGTGACGAACGAAAGCCACACCTAAAATATAGCAACCAAAGTATAGCAGACGATGAACACGTTAAACAAAGCGCAACGAATCGTAGACCATATAATTTACGAAGCAGGACCCATTAAATAGTAAGGTGCGATAAACGAAAGGGACGAATTTTAATGTACTGAAAGTGGATACGTTCGGGATTTAAATCCGGTGCGGGAGAAAAATAACGCGTATGTCCGAGAAATCAGGTTTCAAACGCGTCCCCCCCCCCCCCCTCCCCGTTGTTCCCCAGGAAGACAACCACAAAAAGCGGAGCAGGGGATTACAGTTGAAGGTCAGACAAATCAGTGGGGTAGGTCAACGCAAGAGAGTTAAAGGCGAACAAAATGTTACGATTTGCGAGATTTACGACTGCAGGCGTAAAATCTTCAAATCGTGGCCGAAAGCTGAGATTGCATTATTGTTCAGTGATTTGGCCAGTCAATTGGGCAATAGCAATCATAAGTTTTTGGTAGCATATATCGGATTACAGCAAAGATAATATGTAGACAAATAAGTATATACAGGGGAATAAAATAGTGTAAAGCATAAATACATGTAGATAGTATTACAAGAAGATATAATATCAGCAGGATGAAACATGTGTAATTAAAAACAAAAAATGAATAGAAACAAAGTGCATATGAATATAAGTGTGTAGACAGTGAGCATAATATTGTGTATAGAGTAAGCAAAAATATAGAACCTAGTTATCCGGGCAGCAGCGTGGAAGGAAACAAATAAAGAGTGGATCCGCTTTTTCAAAAGGCAAGCAGTGAATCATGAGATAAATACGAAAGGAGCGAATGAAATAGCTAAATAATTGAACGACAAATATTAATCAAATGATAATGAGAAACAAAAAAAAATGCACACACAAAAGTGAAGAGAAGGCTACAATAATGACGGTCATAAGTCTAGCGTAATACACAAAAAATAACAAAAAAAAAAATCGCAAAAAACACACAAAAAACAAAATTAAAAAAAAAAAAATTGTAAAAAGGCGCGGACATAGACCAGTCAATACTACGTAGAAGTTAGTACACACAAGAACAAACATGGGAACATCAAAAGCAAGGAATATAAATACACACGAACGAATATATAGATAAATTATAAATAATTAGCCAATTATAAACAAAAAAAAGCAAATAAAAAACTGTTTACAAATAAATAAGTAAATTAAAAAAAATAAATAAATGAATAAATAAGCGTGGGATAATAACGAAAGGAGCACGACAAAGAGTAATAACATAATAAAAACATAATAAGGACCAGAAACAGAAAATAAAAAGGAGTTTCAAGTTATAAACAAAAAAATAAGAGGAAAAAGTAGACATATTTACGAATACGGGAGCATCAATAAATAAGTAACATCGCCAGAACTAAATAATGATGGCGACAAAGCTCGCGACAAAAGCTGTACTAGGGCGGAAGTGACCAAGCGATAATTAAACCTTGAGTAGCCGTTTACCGTTGCCAGGTGTAAAAGAGGAAACCTCTACAATTCTATAATTACTTTACAATGACATACGGAGATAAGCGAGCGTAAGACTTAAACGAAACTGGTTCCGCGGAGTGAGTACGACCAGGGTTAACTATAAACCGGGCTTGGTAAGGGAAAACTTGCCATGGTAACGACAGCTGAGGTAAACAAACGAATTGTGAGGATAAAAGTTCGAGAATAACGTGTCGAGTTTAACGTGTTGGGAAAGTCAGTAGATCAGTCGTAATTTAATATAGTAGTGTATAGGTGATCGTAATATGTAATATAGCAATGTAATATAAATAATAGTGTAGGCAATGTCAAATGAATTATATGTCAGTGTATCATATTAGCATAAAAGTGTAAAGAAAAAGTCAGGTAGAGTCTCAATATATAATGTATGTTCTCAGTATGTAATATATAATGCTGCAGAGTTAGTGTAACAGTGCACTGTCAATTTTTATGATTATATGTAATAATTATATGCAAGTGGTATAACTAGTAATGTGTAGTGTAATTATATGTGTATTTGTTATGGTGTAATGTGCAGTGCCTAGGGACAATTGTAAATAGGAGGTCAGTGAAAAGAAGTAGAAAACAGTAGCGCAGCGAGAATTTTATGAAATATATCAGTAATATAAACAGGTAGTGAAGTCAATGTCAAATGACACCACGTGCTAAAACCAGTATTTATTTACGTAGAGAAATGTACAAAATAAATAATGTGTCCATTATGTACCACGTATATGTCTAATGTATTACTGTACACAGCTAGCGTAAAAGAGTGCTCATTTATGTATTATAAATTTAAGATGAATGATTTTAGGCATGAATAATGATTGATTTTATGTATGTATGTAGTGTCAATAGTGTGATAAGGATGATATGTAAAAAAAAATCGCCTTACGATTTTTTAATTCGCCAAGGGGGAGAATGTAAAGAGTCGGAATGCGAAAACAACAGAAACCTAAATTGTTAATGGGCCACCCAGCTTGCGTGGACAAGCAAATTTACAGTCCCGACATTTTTATAACGCCAGATTTACGGTACCATAAAAAACGGAGAAATTAAGTTGTCAACGGCCGTATATCTGAGGTCGGAGGTCGAGCAGGTGGGGCCGTCGGATGGGAAGTTTTACCAGACATAATCGGCGCCAGAACTTAGGCAATTGCGAAAGGCAAGAGACAAGAATAACCTATGGGAGCTAATCGCATCCGCCCCCTCTATAAACAAGGGAGGGGCGAGCGAATAGGGACCGAGGAAGCGAGAACCAATGAGACGAGGATGGAGAAGAATATATACAAGATGATGAGACATTTGTAGGAGAGCGCCATTAAAAAAAAAGAGATGATAACACAGTGAGCTGCCAACGGGCCGACAAGAGCCCTAACTTACGAAACTCAACAAAAAAAATAAGCTGCTACAGGGCTGAGAAGAGACCCACTGTATAATATTAGAAGAAAGACGCCGGTCCTACGCAAGTACATAATACGTACGGATTGAACAGCGTTAGCTCCGGACGCAAAATAGAATAATCAGCGACGAGAAGTTGCAGAAGTATCGATTGCCCATAGATGTCAACATAGTGCCGAGGGCGAAGAGACGACACTACCATTAAGTTTAAGCCGATACCAGAGAGATACGCACCGTCGCTTAATGAGTTGGACACCCAGATGTCCACCCATCAGTGCTGATCGAACCGCATATCGGAAGAGAAGGTACCTATGCTGAGCAACATTGACCGCCCACCAATGCTGACCGACCCGCATAGTGTAAGAAAAGCTACCCGTGCTGAGTAACGTACGAGGAGTCTTCAATAAGTGACCTTCGACATAAAAGGACCCCGAACTCTTTAGTCCCAAGAGAACTGGATAAATAGGACGAGGATACACCGCGACGCTACAGTGAACAAACTGTACCCACGAACTCTGTGAACACTGTGTGAACTTTATATACTACTATGGACCAGCGTTATCGGTGAATTCGATGCAGACGGCTGCGACAAATGGGTGAGCATTTTGTATTATAGCAACTAGCATACCGACTCTTTACATAATCGCCTCTAACCCGCCAGGGCCGGCGACATCGTAAGATTTAAAAGATAGTGATTGGATAAGATTATATATATATATATATGTAAATTCCTAGCATTACTAATGTTTCAGCGTTTGCTAAGTGTTACAAGTTCGAATGTATGTAAATATGTATAAATAAAGTGTATATATGTATATTCAGTATCATTCTTGAGAGTTGGGCCCATCTATTTAATTAATTAATTACCGCCCTATTGGCGAACTTACAACCAGTGTACGAGATACGATTTCAGCCGTAGTTAATAGCAGCAGGTCATGATCCTGCATTATTACATAGACCAAAAACTTTTGTTATTGGCCACACTCACCTAGAATGTGATGTAGATCATGCGAAAATATAAAGAGCTAAAAAGCTCACAGAAATTGATTATAATGGTTCCACGGGACTGGTTTCAGTTTGTTCGTACAGTACTTGGCAAAAAACCATTTAGACAGCATGAAATGAAACAATCGGATTTTTTTCCCCAGTTTTTGAACACCACCCTTTTCAAAACCTCTAGTACCAGCGATGGTGCTATAGTAAATTAGTTTCAGATTAGATGAATAAGATACGAGAAACCATTCGGTGTCCTTCAAATTAAGTATAGCTTGAAGGAGAATGATGATTCCAAAACTCTAGATTTAAGGAGTAGTAGTGGAAGAGGAAGGCCTCCAATTCGAAGGAATATTAATGATCCCGATCGCAAAATTGTTATGACAAACCACTGCCTATCAATCTCCCCCCCCTCCCCCCCAAAAAAATTGTTGAGTTTGTTGCCCCTGATTCATGAAGACTGCCATGAATTTTTCAAAAGTCTTCCTACATCAGCTCGCTCGAACTCCTGAAGTTGACGATGACTGTTCTAGTGGAGATGATGTTATATAACCTTCAGAAATAAGAAATTTTTGTTATTTTTGTTGTTATTTAAATTTTACACACAAAACAAACTGTATTTAAGAGAGAGAAAAAACATTTTACCAGTCTATTACAAAAGCATGGCTGTTACACTGAACTGCAGCCAGAACAAACTAACTTACTTGTTGCCAATTACAAAAAAGAAACTTTACAAACTTTTTCTCGGCTAACATGCTACAACACTTTCCCTTGTTAAAAGAGAAAAAAAAATATTACTACACATTTCTAAATTAGGGTTCTAAATTAGCAGTTAGAGTTCAGAGTTTATGAGTCCCATCTTTTCGCATAATATTAACAGTCTAGGTTTATGCAAGGGCTTTGTCATCAAGTCTGCAACTTGCATCTCTGTTGAAATCTGTTGCACACTAATTTCTTCTTCTAACACTTTTTCACGGATGAAGAAATGTTTTAAACTAATGTGCTTCGTTCTTCGATGAAACTCAGGGTTCTGAGCCAGTCTAACAGCTGCACTATTATCAACATAAATTGTGGGTATCTCTTTCAACAAAGATACTCCACTAATAAGTCTCTTCAGCCAAATTAACTCTTTAGCGGCTCCATTTGCAGCAACTATCTCAGCCTCAGTTGTTGATGTAGCTACCATTGCTTGACGTTGACTTATCCAAGATATTGCTCCACCTGCATACAAAACTACAACACCAGTGGTTGATCTGCCTGTTTGCATGCAACCTCCAAAGTCTGCATCACTGAAGCATTCTAGAACTCCAGGTTTAAAGCCTGATTTATAGATAATGCACTTTTGCTTAGAGCTTGCAATATATCTAAAAACTCGCTTTACCTTGATCCAGTCTTCTTTACAGGGATTTTCTAGTTTACGTGATAAAACACTAACAGCGTATGCTAGATCAGGTCTTGTCCCCATCATAAGATACATTATTGCTCCAACTGCTTCGCGGTAAGGAAAGGCTGCCTCATTAACTTCTTCTGTACATACTTCTTTCTCTTTCAAAATAGGTATATGAACTGGTCTGCAGTCACTCATACCAAACCGCTGAAGTATCTTTGTAGCATATGGTTCTTGTCCAATTTTAATGCTTCCATTATTAAGATGCTGTATTTCTATTCCTAAGAAATATGATGCTAGCTTGCTGGTAATTTTGAACTTTGTCTTTAATTGATTAATGAAATTTTTTGAGTCTTCTTCATGAGTTGCAGCAATTAGTCCATCATCCACATATAGAGCTACAAGTAGCTTTTTGTTTTCTTCCTGTCGAATAAACAAACATTGATATGCTTCACTGATTTTAAACCCAAGGTCTAACATAAATTTTCCAAAACATTTATGCCAGCATCGAGGGGCTTGCTTCAATCCATACAAACTTTTCTTAAGTTTGCATACATTATTGGTACCATCATTATAACCTTCAGGTTGACACATATAAATGGTTTCATCTAGATCACCATATAAGAATGCAGTTGAAACATCAAATTGCATCAGATGCATCTTCTTACTTGCTGCAATACTTATTAAAGAACGTACAGTTCCTAACTTTGTCACTGGACTGAAAGTCTGGTTATAATCAATACCATGTCTTTGATTAAAGCCTTTAATTACAAGTCTTGCCTTATACTTATCAATTGTGCCATCTGGATTTTTCTTGATCCGGAACACCCATTTACAAGGAAGAGCTTTTGCCTTTTGTGGTAATGGTGCTAAAGTCCATGTGTTATTTTCATTTAAAGAGCTAATTTCAGAATCCATGGCCTTTTTCCAGAAATTATGTTCTTTGCATTGAGTAGCTTCTTCATATGACTCTGGTTCATTCACGTCAGACATAAAAACTTCAGATGCCATTACATAATCTTCGAAAATTTTAGGCCTTCTTAGTTCACTGCGATTTCTTAATTTTATATGCGACTTCTTTTCATCTTCGCTTTCACTTTCTGAGCTGATTTGCTCTTCTAAATCTTCTTCATCATGCTTTCCCTCATTTTCAGCTTCAGGTAATTGTCTGTCAGGTTCAGGTAAAGGTATTTCTACAGGACCTTCACAATTTTTCAAAGTTTTCTCTTGAAATACTACATTTCGAGAGCAGATAACAGTATTGGTTTCTTTTATCCAGATTCGGTATCTTTCATCACCATCATAGCCTAGCAAGTAACCTTTTATAGCTTTCTTATCCATTTTTCTACGTTTTTGTTCTGGTATGTGGGCATAACAGGAAGATCAACTATACGCATGTGTCTTAGGCAAGGTTTCTTTTCCATCCACAATTCATAAGGGCTTACATCTGGTAATGAACTCTTTCCCGTTCTGTTTAAAATGTAAACAGATGTACTAATCAGTTCTGCCCATAATGATGAAGGAAAATTAATTTCCGAATTAGAGTATTTTAGAGTTCTTGCCATTTCCACCAAGATTCTATTTTCTCGCTCACTTCCACCATTCTGTTGTGGAGTGTAGGGGGCTGTTGGTCTTTGGATAGTTCCATTTTTCTTCAGGATACGTCTAACATTATCATTGTCGAATTCTCCTCCATTATCATTCAACATCTCTTTGATATTGTGTCCTAAATTTTTAGCATGTGCTAACATATCTTCAAGAGCTTGTGTAACTTCTGACTTTTGACGAAGAAAAAATACATATCGAAATTTAGTAAAATGATCTTTAAAGACTACAAAGTAACGATACTTCTTAAAGGATTCATCAAAAGGTCCACACACATCTGCTGAGATAAGCTCTCCAGGTTTCTGAGTCTTCTGTCTACTACCAAATTTCAAACGATGTGCTTTACCATATATACATGCTTCACAGAGCTGATTATCCAGTTTAACTCCAAGATTCATTTGTTTTTCTAAGACATTCTTTATATGACGTTTGTCCTGGTGTCCCCAACGCTCATGATATAACTGCAGAGTAGAATCATTTGTAGTAGCTATGTTCACTTCCACTGGATTATCTGGAATAAGAACTTCCATGTGAATTTTATATAGACCACCACTTTTGTTTCTTGTACCATAGAGTACAGCCTTGTTGTTGATTTTTAACCAACATTCTTCAGCAGTTGACTCGAATTTGCTGTTTTTGTTTCTATCATGTGTTGCTAATACTGAAAATAAATTTTTACTGATACCAGGCACTAGCCAAACTTCTTTAAGTTCTTTAAATTGCCTCTCTCCTTTTACTTTTGTCAATATCTTTAAAGTTCCTTTGCCTACAGCTGGTAAGATTTTACCATTTGCAGCAGTAACTCCATGAGGGGATTCAAATACTTCAAAGTCTGTGAAGTAATTGCTGTTATTGGTGATATGCTTTGATGCACCATTATCAACAAACCAGTCATAACAACCTTCTTCAGATGAGAATGCTTCTTCGTGTAGAGCCAATAAGGACATATTTGCTGAAATATCATCCTTTGTTTGGAACTTAGAATTCTGACTGGGCTTTGCTGGTTTTCCATCAGCTATCCACTTTCGACAAGATTTCACCCAGTGACCACTTTGGTGACAATAATTGCACTTTCCTATTTCCTTTTTACTTTTGTAAACTATTTTGGCTTTAGTGGATTTTGCTTCTAATGCTTCTTGATTCTGGACATCATCTTTAAATTTCTCTTCCTTATTTTCTCTTTCTTGTGTACATAATTGAGTTGTTAGTTCATCAATTGTTCTTTTATTTTCATTCAGAAGGAGCCAACTGGACTTGAAAGACCTGTACTCTTGAGGTAATGTGTCTAGAATCTTGCAAATTAATAGCATTTGAGGAAGTTGAGCTTCTTGTTTTCTTTCAAGACCCAAATTCAATTCATTCCAAAGGTTTTTTAATTTTGATAGGTGAGAAGCCATACTGTCATTAACTGTCCACTTAAACTGAAAAAACTGCATACAAATATTGTACAGTTGATTATCTGAAGTAGCTTCATACAATTAATGAAGTTCCAGCCATACTTCTCTGGCATTATCAAACCTCATTATTTTCTGCATAGTTTCTTCAGTCATTGAATTCGTTAAGATCATCATAGCACATGTGTTAGCCTTTTTATAACACATTAAATCTTCCTTATGCTTCTTTAAAGTTGCTTCACTAGCTCCATCAGGTGGCTGATCTGGTTTCTGTAATTTTCCTTCTACAACTTCCAAGGTGTCAGCATGATAGTTCAAAATAAATTTTATTTTGTATTTCCATAGCGGCCAATCACTTTCTCCACTCAAAGGTTTAACCTGAAACTTTGATGCCTCCATGCTTAATGCTTCACTCTTATTAATGCAATATCTTCTAATATATGAACTTAAATCAAATATATAATGAGCACTATAGTCCACTTCAATCACAAAAATCCCTCTAGGGCTTTCTTAAAAAATGATTTCAGGACTTGAAGAGTAGAATCATTAAAAAAAACTTTACCGTTCTTGCCGGCCACGAGTTAGGCCTAAGACTGCAGTGTAGGCATACTTCAGCTGACTCAATTATTTTTGTGTAAAAACAATCATCAGAGCACATATAGCGTGCACTGGGCCCATAACCTGTTGTTATTTAAGTTTTACACACAAAACAAACTGTATTTAAGAGAGAGAAAAAGATTTTACCAGTCTATTACAAAAGCATGGCTGTTACACTGAACTGCAGCCAGAACAAACTAACTTACTTGTTGCCAATTACAAAAAAGAAACTTTACAAACTTTTTCTCGGTTAACATGCTACAACAATTTTCAATGATTTTAATATTTTACTCGCATTTGTATTTTTGATATGTCAAACCTCAACCTGAATAAAATTTGTCAAAACTTGATGTTTTCTTTTTTTCTCAACCCTCCCTAAAATTTTAGTCCTAACTGAAAATTTTCACTGAAGACCAACCATATGCTTGAGGTTGAATATAAGTATTATCTAAAGAATATTTGGATTGAAAAACTTAATTGAGCGATATTATATTTCACAACAAAAGTTACTTTTTTAATTTGCCGGAAACATGAAAAAATGACATCGCTCACTCCTTTCAACAACGTCATATCTAAAAAAAAAGTGATTTTTCAGGAGAGTGATTTAAAAGTTTAAAAGTACATTGAAATGTATTGAAAATAAATATTAATTCTGCTCTCTAGCGGCTAAATATTAAACAGTGAGATATGACGATCTTGCAGGGATATACTACTCTTTCAGGGCATTCTGAAAACAAGCATAACTAAAAATCGCCGATTTTTAAGATATGACGTTCTTGAAAGGAGTGAGCGACATATCAACATCTGTAAGGCCACAGAAATGGAGTTCAATAAAGTATTTTATAATGTAAGGCCACAGAAATGGAGTTCAATAAAGTATTTTATAATTTTTTAAATTTTCATTTAATTTTTAAATTTTTTATTTTTTATAAATTCTCACAGAGGGGAAAAAACACATTAACAGACAATTTAAACACAGAGAACGACTCTGGGCCGTTTTCTGTTCACAGGATCGGCTGGGTCATAATTGGCAAGATTTTTAAGTAGGTCAACGTCTGAAGAATTATAAAAGTTTAAAGGAAATTTAAAATAGTAGGGAGACCAAGCTCCGAGAGGCCACAGTGCAATAATGATTTGCCTAATAGTGATATTTTGTGCTACAGTAAGCGAATTAATATGAGAATCTGCTGCATGTGCCCAAGCCGAATCTGCGTGCTTTACCGATTGTTTTTTTTTGGCTGTGAAGAGTTTTATGAAGATTTATATATATTTTATAAATTGCAATTTTTATCTTTATTTTACTCAAATGTTCATTCTACAGAGTTATGAAAAAGCAATTTTAATATCTTATGTTAAGCTAAATGTCTATGTTCATTACTTCTTCGTGATGCAGGAAGAGAAAGCAGTGTAATTTTTTTTTCTTTTTATTGGGATGTAGCGATTTGGTCATAATGTGAAAAAGGACTTAAAAGTAAAAAATTGATAAGAAACAGATTTTTTTTTCATCAGAAAATTTTTATTTTTCTCTTTAAAAATCATATCATTTCTCATCAAAATTAGTTTTTGTCAGTTAAAATATATATATATATGTAAGGAAAAACATACAACTAAAATATGGGGGGACTTTTGTTAGGGAAAAAGGGGAATTTATAATCAAAAATTATTAACTCACGAAAGTTCGCCATAAAAAAGAAGGGTTGTTAATAGCAAAAAATAGCAATAGGGGTCGCCACTAGACGGGTGCTGTTCAGAAAAGAGATATTTTTCGGCAGGAGCAAGTTACATAACGAGTTACATAAGAGAAATGTGGAGAACATTCCATGATGAATCAGCGGAAAGATTGGGCGGGATTTTTAACAAAGAAAAGCTAGTCAGTCGGCACAGAGATCTGATTGAGAGAAGACGTATGTCTTGATAGAGAACCTGGGTGGAGTGGTTGCATAATTATGTTGGAGCTCTGATAGTAATAATGAAAATAAACGAATTTAAGTGATCTCTGTCATCTCATCTAATCATTCGGTCCACGATTGTCTTTAATTAATAACGAAATGGATACAAAACATGTCATATATATATATATATATATATATATATATATATATATATATACATACATATATATATATATATATATATATATATATATATATATATATATATATATATATACATACATATATATATATATATATATATATATATATATATATATATATATATATATATATATATATATATACATATATATATACTAGCTGAATACCCGTGCTTCGTTACGGGGTACATTTTAGGATAATTACAATGAAAAAGTAGTGAAATTGCTTTTTAGAGGATTTTCTTATAAACAATATATTTTGTTTCTTCATTGGGCGGAACTAATATTACCAGGTTCGTCTGCGAACTTACGCGTGAGCAAGCTACGTAAAACTGACCGTGCGAGAAGCAATTTTCTCGTAAATGTACGCCAGCATATTTTAAAGTTTCGCCTTGGGACTTATTTATCTTCATGGTGAAGCATATTTTGAGAGGAAATTACAGTTTTATATATAGATTTGATTTAATATCCATAAAACATACTAATTTGAACAAAATTTTTAAAAATTTCCATCTCAATTTGTCTAGTGGTTAAATTTTATCTTTTACTGTATTTTAATATTTTCTTTGTCAATTAATTTCGTTGTTATGCACGTGACGCAAAATTAATTTAAAGTATCACAAAAAGAAAAGAAATCTCGTGATCAGCATTTAATAAATTAAATTCAAATCTTTCCAAACGATTCTGTTTTGGAAGCTAATGTTCTGCTAATTTCCAGTAAAAGCTAAAATCATTTGAAAACCACACACCAGTGTTCCACTCACACGCAACACTATAAACCCCTAAAAGAATGCAAGAATAAAACGTATAAAAAATATAAATCTATTAATTTAAATAATTAAACACACACAAATGTATAAATTACACAAAAGTTTACTTAAATTCTTTAATCTGTCTACATCTCCAGTATAGAAATATTTTCGGGGCATTTACAGAACATGGTATATTTCACTTTTGAAAACACGCATTAAATGAGCATCATCTCAATCAGAAATTTCTGAAATGAGCATGGCAATGAAGATAGTGTGTTTACAAACAACAGCAGTAACCGAAATGAGTTAAAATCTAAATTTTAAGAGTATTATGGTAGTGAGTTGTGTATATAAATAAAAACTTTCCAAACGATTACTGTTTTGGATGCTAATGTTCTGCTAATTTCCAGTAAAAGCTAAAATCATTTGAAAACCACACACTAGTTTTCCACTCACACGCCACACAATAAAACTGAATTACAGTACTCTACATTTATATGGGCATTGAAAATTGTGGTTAGTAGAGGGTAATACGGGACAATCCACGCATTGTCTATAGACACTTGCTTTCTTTGGCTGTTATTTGATCCGTAATATCTGCCTCATATGCCGTATGTTTCTAAACGCCATTCCCGAATGAAGAAATCGTGTAGAGGAGGCTTCTGCAACATGTGGACAGAGACAGTTGTTTTGTGACAACTGACTGAAGTGGTGTCATCTTTGGCTATTATTTGATCCGTAATATCTGCCTCATATGCCGTATGTTTCTAAACGCCATTCCCATATGAACCACAGCCTAATTCCTTTAAAATGGAACAAAATGAGTAACTCCAGTTAACCATGTAATCCACTACTGCTACAGGGGCATCAAAATGTGAGAATACAGAGTTTAAATCAGACAATTATGGTGTACATATGACACCTAACTTCTCCAAAAATCTTTGCCTTTGTGATGAGACTCATGAGTGATTTTTGTTTTTCATGAAACACTCTTGCTAACAAATCATGACCATCCTGTGGTTTTTGTCCAACTATTCTTTGCTGTTGTTGTCTGATTTCTTCCAGTCTCGCTTCTCTTTCCGGGGTAAAAATTCGGAAAATCATTCGGGAAAAGCTGAAAAGTAAACAATACCAAATCAATTTAAAAACTAAATACAGTATAAATAACGTAGAAAAATAACAGTATGAATAACACAGTATGAATAAAAAAGTACAGGCCAATAATACAAAAAAAATTTTTTAAATCGTAGTAGGCAATGAAAAATATTTTACACACTTCAATAATAGCAAAACAAAACATGATGGTAAAATAGAAAGGAAAGTTAAAACAGAAGTAAGAAGTTAAATTCTAAAAATATAAATCAGCTATCGATTCTAATTTATGAATCAGGACATGAAAAAATTACTGCATGTAAAAAAAAATTAACCTTACCTCCATTAATTTCAACACTTCTTGACCTGTGGCTTGTTCAATCATGTGAAATATAATTCTTGACAGTAATTCTTGTTAACCTAAACTGTTATTTGTGTTTTTTTTTAATTTAAAAAAGTTATGTTCTCAAAATATGACAATTAAGAAAAAGATATCATCGAGAAAAAATAAATCATGCTACTTAAGAAAGTCATACCACAAATTTCTATAAAATTAATGTGCAACTATATTTGATGTACAAAATAATGCATATTTAATACATTGTTAATATGTTTTAACACCAAAAATTTCCACAATCAAAAGCTAAAATTAGTTTTAAATATTAGCTTTAGGATTTTGTGCAGAATGATAGGTGTTTTAGCTAAATTTCATTAAAAATTACTTCAAATTGATGAATTTATAAAAAAGGTATGCTATTTACAGGTAAGTTTTGTTTCGTTTTTTGATTTGTAAGTGCTATTTTGGCATAAAAGACCAAAAAAAACCTTTACAAAATCATTTTTTCTCAAAGCTAAACACAAACATAATTAACAGTTGTTTTAAAACACCCCTGGTAAACATTGTTAAGTTTCGAAGTATTAGAATGATAATAAAAAATATTCCAGAGTTTCAGACAGAAGCATAAAAAGAAAGAATATGCAAAAAAGTAACTAAATTAAACAAAAATTGACAGAATACAGAAAAAGTGAACACCGGCAAAAGTAAATAAAACGTTTCCTTGTGCGCATGCGCATTTCTTATGAATGATTGATTCCAACGTCTAGAGTACCGCGTTGAAAGAACCACATAAAATTTGTGTTGAAATATCGTTCTTTAAAATTCAATTAAAAAATGGAAATTTTAAGATAGAGACTTGAAATGAGGTTTATAGGAATGAGAAAGCTTTCATCTTCCAGATGATGTACATATTTTCTTTGTAAGATAAAAACACGAAGAGCATCGACCGTAGATGCTAAAAAGTGCATAAATTTATCGAAAAAGTGGATTTAATATTTTGATGAAAATATTAGTCTGTTTTAAATTATTTTTAAACAAATGAGGTCTTGTTTAAAGGAAAAATGTCTGTAGTCTTAGATTGTAAAAAGATCAAAATTCTACGATCATTTTTTGCCGAGATATCGTAATCTGAAGTTAAAAAAACATAAAATATCCCACAAAACATAAAATAAAAAATTTTCTAGAATAAAATTTAAAATTCGGACTTCGAGGTGCACTTTCCCATAGTCTGCACTACCCGTGTGCCAAATTTCACGGCTGTAAGTTTCACAGATTCGCCTGGGGGCCGCCCACACGCACACACACACACACACACACGCGCGAGCAAACATTCGCTTTTATTAATAAGAAAGCATTCGCTTTTATTAATAAGATGTAATGCTTATTACTGTAATGTTAAAGATGGGAATACGCTTCAAAGTTTAATTGTTTACTTAAAATACCTTTTTAGATGCCACAACAGAAATTACTCGTTTTACCTTCAATGAAACTTCCGAAATGAGTTTTGTTCTGTAAGAAAGGAAAAGCTGGAGGTATTCCTAATTACAGATGGCGTTGCCCGGGATTTTAAGAATGTTTGTTAACCAAAATCAATTTAAAAATTGATTAAAGTATAAATAACATAGAAAAAATTGACATTTTCTATGTTATTTATACTGTGACATAACCCATGACACGGGCTTCGCCCTTCTAGCCGGTCGGTTTAAGGACTCGCTCACTTCAGCTATCATTGTCAGAGAATAGAAACACTGAAAAACAACAAATCAAGGTATCTAAATTTTCTGGCTACATATTCCACTTCCTGCTAACAGTCACATCCAGAAGAAAAATTCCCCCCCCCCCCCCGGGTGAGAAATGTCGTTCGGTCCAACCCTCCACGAATGGGCGAAATATTCTTTCTTCGAGCCTTCCCCCCCCCCTCCCCCTCGCCTATGGGTGAAAAAAGGGTTCTTCAATCAAACCGCGCTTGAATATTCAAGCGGGGAATTTGCGTTGACGTATTGTTCTTTAAAATTCAATTAAAAATCGAAATTTTAAGATAGATACTTGAAATGAGGTTCATATGAATGAGAAAGCTTTCATCTTCCAGATGATGTAAATATTTTCTTTGTAAGATAAAAACACGAAGAGCATCGACCGTAGATGCATAAAAGGGCGTAAAAAATTAAAAAACGGTTTTAATATTTTGATGAAAATATTAGTCTGTTTAAAATTATTTTTTAACAAATGAGGTCTTGTTTGAAGGAGAAATGTCTGTAGTCTTAGATTGTAAAAAGATCAAAATTCTACGATCATTTTTTGCCAAGATATCGTAATCTGAAGTTAAAAAAACATAAAATATCGCACAAAACATAAAATAAAACATTTTCTAGGATAAAATTTAAAATTCGGGCTTCGAGGTGCACCTTCCCATAGTCTGCACTACCCGTGTGCCAAATTTGACGTCTGTAAGTATCACAGATTCGCCTGGGGGTCGCATACACACACACACACACACACACGCAAACACTCTCTTTTATTAATAAGACTAGCTGAATACCCGTGCTTCGGTACGGAGTACATTAAAATTGCATACATACAACGGTTAATGTATGCAATTAATACCAAAAATATATATATATATATTTATAAAAAATCGTAACAGATATTTTAATACGCAAAATAATGTAGAAGAAAATATTGAAATTAAATATAATAGAACATACAAAAGAATATAGTACAGTTAATATAGCACAGTTTGGGGAACATCTCTTTAACTATATTTTAATATTTTTACCTGAAGTTTACCTGAAAACTGAGATTAAAATCAAAAGGGCAAAATTACAGAAAAGGAAATACAGTATAAATAAAAACTAAACACAACTTAAATCAGAACTATAAATGAAAGACTCTGAAATAAAACTGAGATTAAAATCAAGAGTGCAAAATTACAGAAAATGAAATGAAAAGCATGTTTTGAAATTATAGAAATGCAAAAACAAAATAAATGACTGAAAAAGTTTGCCTTAAAACTGAGATTAAAATGAAAAGGGCAAAATTAAAGAAAAGGAAACACAGTATAGCCAAAGATGACAAAACTGCAAACGTGGCCAATAACTGGCATTTTAATACAGTGTTTCTGTTTTCCTCACCACGCTAGGCGTACAGCAAAGGCGCCTTATCCTCCTTTCGCAATATTTGCAAGGCGAGGATTCCCCAGTAGGGATATTTTTCCTTAATCATTTATGATTTGTAAATAATGTAAAAAGCAATCAATTTTTATAATATCAATCATTTTTTAAATTAAAAAAAATTAGTCCCTGCAAAAAAACATTAACATTATCTCCATTAATTTCAACAGAAAAAAAATATTCAGACAGTGGGAAAAAAATGTAATTATACAAAAAGAAATTAAACATTATTATACACTACAGGCCTAAATACACTAACAAAAGTTGAAAGCTTTTATATATCTACATTTAAACCATTTATGAGTTGAAATTAATGTAAAAAGCAATCAATTTTTATAATATCTGAATCATTTTTCATGTCAACAAAAAATTAGTCCCTGTAAAAAAACATTAACATTATCTCCATTAATTTGAACAGAAAAAAAATATTCAGACAGTGGGAAAAAATTTAATTATGCAAATAGAAATTACACATTATTATACACTACAGGCCTAAATACACTAACAAAAGTTGAAAGCTTTTATATATCTACATTTAAACCATTTATGAGTTGAAAATAATGCAAAAAGCAATCAATTTTTATAATATCTGAATCATTTTTCATGTCAACAAAAAATTACTCCCTGCAAAAAAACATTAACATTATCTCCATTAATTTGAATGTATAATAAACCACTAAAAGTCGAAAAGGAAAAATGTCAAATTGTCTTTAGGAAAGTAAAGAATTTTGAAAAGTAAAGCTGAAAAGTAAAAATGTCACTTTGTAGAATGTTTGTTAAACAAAATCAATTTAAAAACTCAACACAGTATAAATAAGATTGAAATTGTCGAATGCTTGTTAACCAAAATCAATTTAAAAACTCAACACAGTATAAATAAGATTATAATTGTCGAATGCTTGTTAACCAAAATCAATTTAAAAACACAACACAGTATAAATAAGATTGAAATTGTCGAATGCTTGTTAACCAAAATCAATAAAAAAAGTAAACACAGTATAAATAACATTTTTAAAAAAACCATGTGAAATGTTATACACATCTCAGAATTTTAGTAGATTCAACCTTTCATCATTCTTCTACTATTAAATGTTAAAAAGTAAAAATGTCAAATTGTCTAATGTTTGTTAACAAAAATCAATTTAAAAACTAAACACAGTATAAATAACATAGAATTAATAACAGTATAAATATCATAAAATAAATAAAAGGCATTGCTCCTCTTATTTATGTCTTTCAAAAGGCTGATATAAATTAAATTAACGCTTCTTGATCTGTGGCTTGTCCATTCATGTTGTTGGCTTTGAAAGCTATATTAAAGTCTGTATAGCGTTGATGAAATTCACTTGAGTCTTCTTTCACTTTTCTTTCTTGAAATATCAGTTTAGAGAGCCTCAGGATATACTATATTTTTTGTTCTTCCATTTGGAGCTAGGATGTAGAGATTTTCGGCTTTTCCAACTCTAGAACAACCCACATAAAGTTGACCATGGGAGAAACAGGGTTTGAGAAGATCAAGTCCAACTACTTTTAGCGATTGCCCTTGTGTCTTGTTAATGCTCATGGCGAAACTTAAACGGACAGGGAACTTAAGTCTTTCAAATTGAAATGGTATATCGGAAGGGATGATTGGTATCCTGGGAATAAATACGACTTCGCCAGCAGAGTGTCCTGTCATAATGGTGGCTTCAATCACATTCGGCATCAGATTCTTTACAGCAAGTCTTGTTCCATTGCAGAGTGAAGGTGGATGCAGATTTCTCAGCAGCATAATTGGTGCACCAATCTTCAGCTCTAATATGTGAGAGGGTACTCCAGATGGTTCCAACGTATTTAAAAATTCTGTAGTGTAGTGTACCGCTTCTTCTGTATCACAGGTGGTGTCAATCGGTTTGTAAATTTGAGCTTTACTTGGCAATTCTTGTAAAAGCTGCTTATTGATGACGTTGACATCTTCGTTTCTTGGGGCAAAGATTGCTCTTTCGCACAGCCATGCGTGATCAGTAAAGTGCTGGGCCACATTTGGAAACATCGCCTCTTTCAGCTTTTGTTGAGTTGTCACTATCATTCCAATCGTTCCCATGGCTATACATCCTGTATTATCAGCAGTAATGGCTCCATTTCCAAGTTGTAGAAGGTTATCTGCAAATTGCTGGGCTGAAGGATCACCATTGATATGAACTCGCATGTTTGTTGAAAGACCAAGTCTTTCGATGTCATTCCACACGTAAGACGATTTTAAGCAGGCCTGCATTTCATCCGCCCTGGTTCCACGTGGAATAACCGGAAGTGTCTGTCGAAAGTCGCCAGCCAACACCATAGTTACGCCTCCCATTCTGCAATTGTCACCCCTGATGTCCTTCAATGTGACATCGAGTGCTTCGAATGCGGCTTTGTGGGACATGGTGCATTCATCCCAGACAATTAACTTGCAATGCTTCAGAACCCTTGCCTTTCCTAAATTTTTCTAAATGTTACACGTAGGAGTCTCTGTGTTTGCAAGATTTAAGGGTAACTTGAAAGCTGAGTGGGCTGTCCTCCCTCCTGTCAATAGTGTTGCAGCAATGCCAGAAGAAGCAACTGCCAGGGCAATCTCGTTTCTGTGTCGCACTTTAGCCAAAAGAAGATTGATTAGAAAAGTCTTCCCTTTACCGCCCGGAGCATCCAAGAAGAATATGCCACCGCGACCATTGAAAACTGCTGTTCTGATCTTGTCAAATGCTTCCTTTTGATCTGGGACCATTTTCGGCTCATTTTCCTCTATGTATGTTGCGAGTACATTCGTATCATAATTTCGCTCCATACGTTCTTCAATCAGCAGGACTGAATCAAGGTTTCGTTTGGGTAGTGGAAGTCCAAAGCTTTTTAGGTCCGATCCACCCATCAATATAATCTTGTCCTCAATGTCTATTAGCACTCTGTTGAAGATGTCGTCACTGTAGTCCAGATCCATATTCTGCTGCTGCATGCGTGCTTGGTGCAGCATGTCTTTGGACAGGTTCTCCTTATGATTCATCCATAACTGTTCGGGAGATGACATGGAGCATGTATGTAGCATTACAGCAAACAGATTCCGTAAAACCTTTGGTGATCGAGATGCAGCCGCTTCTTCGAGTGCATTGTTCCAGTGGTCATCGTTCTCCAAAAGGCCTCTAAGCTGGCAGGTCTTTTTGTAAGTTTCACAGAGCCGTCCCTGAAATGTTTTCAAATCTTCAAATGAGTTTGGGCCTGGTACTTCATGCAGCAGGAGGCGCAGGTGAAAGCACTCTAAATTGTTCTGATGGACGGTGGCCCAGTGCATCGCTTGACCTTATTCCTGTTTGCTCAGGTACAACGTGTCCTTGTTTTTGACGGTTCCATGTCTTG
Source organism: Dolomedes plantarius (assembly GCA_907164885.2). Taxonomy (NCBI): domain Eukaryota; kingdom Metazoa; phylum Arthropoda; class Arachnida; order Araneae; family Dolomedidae; genus Dolomedes; species Dolomedes plantarius. The sequence continues at coordinate 9,182,955 of OU015499.1, forward strand.
TTTCCATTGTTCCAAGTTCCAAGTGTAGTATTTGGGAACTTGGTTGTACAACAGGGTGCGTGCAAACTCATCTTGGGTGCAAAGTCTGAAGAAAGACGTGAGTGTCGTTTCCTGAGGTGTTTGGGCACGTTCAGCAGCGTTTTCTGGTGTGAAGCAGACTCTCTGTCCATTCTCAAGGTGGACGCTCAGATGAATCACTGTGGGGTGGCGCTCGTGAATAGGAAAGTTGAGTATTCGCTATACTGCTTCATTGCTGCTGATATATCTTCCCATTTGATACTGGACAATTTCATTTAAGTCATTCTCTTCACTGTTCACTTGAAAAACAACCATGTCAGATCCTTTGTTAATATACTTACAGACATACTTTATAGACTTAAAAGAATTGCAATACTCTACGTTGATATAAGCATTGAAAATTTTTGTTAGTAGAGGGCAATACGGGACAATCCAAGTATTGTCTATAGACACTTGCGATCCTTTATAAACGATGTCAGCCTTAAATCCCCCGTCTTGTGGTGATCTGCGCCGATAAAGTGGATATCCGTTTCGTCCTGTTTGCGTCTCTTTCAAAAATTGGCGCTGGTATCGTTTAGTGCAAATTCCATCTTTCATGCATGGAGAGGTTAAATTTATGGATCCGCAGGGGCCGTGCACCATCTGCTTAGATACAATTGAAAAAAGTCCCGGGTCGTCTTGTTCATTAGGGATTTCTGCACTGATAAAGTCATCCACGCGGTGAACGTGTACAGAGTCCTTGAGGCAAATCAGAATGTGAGCATGAGGAAGTCCTCGCTTCTGCCACTCTATCGTGTACATATGACACTGAACTTCTCCAAAATCTTTGCCTTTGTGATGAGACTCATAAGCGTTTTTTGTTTCTGATGAAATACTCTTGCTAACAAATCATGACGATCCTGTGATTTTTGTCCAACAAATAGTTCTTCCTGTATCTCTGTCCAGTTTGGATTGCAGGTGAAAGTGATGAAGAGGTCTGGTCTGCCGTAGTTTCTCACGTAGGTCATGGCATCTTGAGTACGCTTGTGCATGTACCTTGGACCCCCTGTAAAGCTGGAAGGAAAGATGATCAACTGGCCTATGTCGGAGATATTTCCATTATTCCTGACCGCATCCCTCAAATGAGCATACTGTTCAACTCTGTGAGTCTTCTGATTTATTCGTATGTACAATAGTCTTTCCGATTCAATCTTGGCATGCATATCAACGATAAATTGGTGGAACAGGTCTTTGCTTCTCAGTAATGTGTTGAAATTTGTAACGTATCATCATCCTGTAAGCATAGAAACGTATCATCATCCTGTAAGCATAGAATTGCATAGCTGAAATCTTCTTAGTTTGGGGCATTCCTGTAGTTGGATCTTTAAGTCGCAGTTCAAAATGATATCCATCCAAAAGATGAGTGGATACTGTAGCGTGTCGTAGGACCTGTGCGTCTCGGGAATTTTTTTGAGGGTGCCACTTCTTTCTTCTAAAACTATGTCTCTTGTCCAATGTTGTTCACCCACCATGATCAAAGCGACTTCTTCTGTTGCGGGGGCGTTGAACCGCCTCTCATGTTCACCGTGTGGGGTTCTGTCCGCTACGATCACCAATTTGAATTCCGGGCTAATCTTATCCATAGCCGACTTAAAGCTCTGGATGTAACAGTTGTGATCATGCAGCATACCTCGCAACTGTAGTACTATGTCTCGTCTGGTTTGTGGCTTGTTTTTACAGCGATGCTCTGCTTGTTGTGTAGTATCTCCGACAAAGTAAATTTGCAAAAATTTAGGCTCTTCCCTCGGTAGAGGCTGCAGACTGCCGATGCGGTGATAAACTTGACCCTGTACCTTAAATGTAGGCATGTACCCGGGCTCTCTAATTTCTTTCGTTGTGCCAAAAGAGGTCATCTGGAAACAGGAATTGTAGCTTCTTATATTAGAAAGGAAATGTTTAGCTTCTTGAGAAGTGCCGCTGAGTAAAGAACATAGGGGCTCAGGTGGATCCATCAACTGTGGCAGTTGAACCTTTCCTCCGCTGCAGCACATACCTGTGGCTTCACCTTTCCACTTCTTTGCTCCACAATGTTGGCAAGTTTCAGACATGGATCCAATGTTACACGAAGGATCAGATACGTAATCTGCCAATGGGTCGTAGTGAAAAGCTGCATTTTCAAAATTAGTGTACTATGCGCCTTCGAGCAGCACTTATTGTAGTTCTAACCTGCTGTAGTCTTGCTTGTCTCTCCGGAGTACATTCCATTTCTCTTCTTCTTTGATCTCGTTGTCTGTTTGCTTCCTGTCTTGCTTGTCTTTCAGGAGTACATTCGATTTCTCTTCTTCTTTGCTCTCGTTGTCTGTTTGCTTCCTGTCTTGTTTCTCTTTCAGGAGTACATTCGATTTCTCTTCTTCTTTGCTCTCGTTGTCTGTTTGCTTCCTGTCTTGCTTGTCTTTCAGGAGTACATTCGATTTCTCTTCTTCTTTGCTCTCGTTGTCTGTTTGCTTCCTGTCTTGTTTCTCTTTCAGGAGTGCATTCGATTTCTCTTCTTCTTTGCTCTCGTTGTCTGTTTGCTTCCTGTCTTGCTTGTCTTTCAGGAGTACATTCGATTTCTCTTCTTCTTTGCTCTCGTTGTCTGTTTGCTTCCTGTCTTGTTTCTCTTTCAGGAGTACATTCGATTTCTCTTTTTCTTTGCTCTCGTTGTCTGTTTGCTTCCTGTCTTGCTTCTCTTTCTGGAGTAGATTCATCTTCTCTCCTACTTCGATTTCGTTCTCTGTTCTGTCGCTTTTGTGTCCGAAGACATTATTTTTTTCTCGGAGGCTGTGGCATATTCCAAGAAAAATGCTAAGGACAAAAAATTAGTAAAACATTAAGCATAAAATGAAAGCAAATAAAATGAAAGATCCTGAAATGAAACTGAGATTAAATTCAAAAATACAGAAAATGATAATAGAACCAATCAACGGCAATGGTAGTTGAATCTGCAAAGAAAAAAACAGTGAGTTACCAAAACAAAAAATTATTGATAAAATAAACACATTAAAACAATGGACGAATTGAATTCAGTTTTGGCCCTTCTCAGCGCATTGACTGCCGGACGGTCCTTAAAATATGAAATATTATGATTTTTTAAAAATTGAATAACAGTAGAATTGATATTTCAGTAGTATTCAAAAGTTATACGATGAGAAAAATAAATTTAATATAAATAAAATGAGAAAAAAAATAATAGCATCGACTTTTTGTTATGGATCATATTATTGTTAAAAACTATGCGAAGACTAAAGACATAATTGGAATCTTCAGTTTCACAGTTTGAAAAAGCGTAAAAACTCAACTTTCTTAAAAGTTGTCTACAATGTTCTGATTTTAACTGAACTTCTATTAACGTAAGGAAAAATAGTTACGTGAAACGATACGAAATCATTAATTACTGTAAACATAAGAAATTAATTAACTTCATTTAAAACTGTTGACATTTAAACTCTAAATTTCTTTCATTTCTCAAGCAATATAATAATATGTTAATTTAGCAATCCTTATAACACACGTAAGTATTTTGCTGAAATAAAGGTTTTTGGGAAAATTTATGCAATATAAACAAATGCAAATTTGAGTATGTGATTATATGCTGCTTTATAAAATAAATGGTCATTATGTATGTGTGCATGCATTTTTTCCTGTGATCTTTACGAAAAAATCCTACGATTTTAAAATAATGCAGTTGGATTTCAGTAGATTTCTTATCCATCCCATGAGAGAAAGATTTGCTTTCTGTGCAGAGTAACTCAATCATTAAACCACTGATCACATTATATCAGATTTGATACTAAATTCAAAAATACATATTTAGGTTTAATGGATTTACAAAAAAATATAGTCAATCCAACTTTAAGTAAGTATTTATTATGGTACATAGTATAAAAATCACATAACAAATACAAAACTTATAAAATATATCATAAAATCAATAGTGTTATAAAATTGAGTCTCACTATAAGATGGAATAGGAATATACAAACAACCAGCTTCACAACAGTCAAAAAATAAAGTCCGATACTGATCAAATCAAACACATGTTAATTGCACTAAATACCACATATAAAGTCGTAAGTTGGAATTTTTATTTGAAACTCTTATTTTTAATATAATTGCATACTATTTAATAAGAAATATAAAATATGATTTCAACAATTATACTAGCGAAGTAATAAGTGTTTTCATTATTGAAACATACTATTTAATAAGAAATTTATATTAATAAAAGCGAATGTTTGCGTGTGTGTTTATTTACGTGTGTTATAATCCATTACTTCAGAACAGAGTTAAAGATAAGACTGAGAAACCCAACACCAATGATTTTAAAAATTACATCAAACAAACACTTGAAAACAATTATATTAAAAAATAATAGTTTTGGATCATATTATTGTTAAAAACTATGTGAAGACTAACGATATTATATTTCACTGGCCTTCAAAAATATCCAATAATAACACAATTTGCTTAGCAAATACAAAATAAACAAAAAAAGAAAAGGAAAGGAATGACTAATCGGGGAAAATGTTCATATTGAAACAATTCTGTTTTAAAAATTAATTTCTGAACAGTTAAAAAATTAACTAAATGGAAAATGGAAAAGTAAAAAACATAATTATATTTCACTGGCTTTCAAAAATATCCAATAATAACACAATTTGCTTAGCAAATACAAAATAAACAAAAATTGAACAATAATTGGTGTATAATAAATAGTTTTTTATTTGCGGTTGTTTTTATAAGGAAAGGAATGACTAATCGGGGAAAATGTTCATATTGAAACAATTCTGTTTTAAAAATTAATTTCTGAACAATTAAAAAATTAACTAAATGGAAAATGGAAAAGTAAAAAACATAATTATATTTCACTGGCTTTCAAAAATATCCAATAATAACACAATTTGCTTAGCAAATACAAAATAAAAAAAATTGAACAATAATTGGTGTACAATAAATATTTTTTTTATTTGGGGCTATTTTTATAAAGAAAGGAATGACGAAACGGGGAGAATTTTAATATTGGAAAATAAAATTGCGTGTGTTAAATTTGCATTTTAAAATTTCCTCTTAGATTGTACATCATTTTGAAGGATTTTTGTGCAGAGTGTTTAGCTAAATTTCATTAAAAAGTACTTCAAATTGACCAATTTATAAAATAGTATGCTATTTACAGATAAGTTTTTGTTTCTTTTTTTATTATTTTTAAGTGCTATTTCAGCATAAAAGACCAAAAATACCTTTACAAAATTATTTTTTCTCAAAGCTAAACACAAACATAATCAAAGCTAAACACAAACATAATTAACAGTTGTTTTAACTGTTAATTAGGTAACCCCTGGTAAATTAGGTTAACCCCTGGTAAACATTGTTAAGTTTCAAAGTATTAGAATGATAATAAAAAATATTCCAGAGTTTTAGACAGAAGCATAAAAAGAAAGAATATGCGAAAAAGTAACTAAATTAAACAAAAATTGACAGAATACAGAATAAGTGAACATCGGCAAAAGTAAATAAAACGTTTCCTTGTGCGTACTTTTAAGAAAGTTGGGTTTTTACGCTTTTTCAAACTGTGAATTTGAAGATTCTGATTATGTCTTTAGTCTTCACATAGTTTTTAACAATAATATGATCCAAAACTATTATTTTTTAATATAATTGTTTTCAAGTGTTTGTTTGATGTAATTTTTAAAATCATTGGTGTTGGGTTTCTCAGTCTTATCTTTAACTCTGTTCTGAAGTAATGGATTATAACACACGTAAATAAACACACACGCAAACATTCGCTTTTATTAATATAAATTTCTTATTAAATAGTATGTTTCAATAATGAAAATACTTATTACTTCGCTAGTATAATTGTTGAAATCATATTTTATATTTCTTATTAAATAGTATGCAATTATATTAAAAATAAGAGTTTCAAATAAAAATTCCAACTTACGACTTTATATGTGGTATTTAGTGCAATTAACATGTGTTTGATTTGATCAGTATCGGACTTTACTTTTTGACTGTTGTGAAGCTGGTTGTTTGTATATTCCTATTCCATCTTATAGTGAGACTCAATTTTATAACACTATTGATTTTATGATATATTTTATAAGTTTTGTATTTGTTATGTGATTTTTATACTATGTACCATAATAAATACTTACTTAAAGTTGGATTGACTATATTTTTTTGTAAATCCATTAAACCTAAATATGTATTTTTGAATTTAGTATCAAATCTGATATAATGTGATCAGTGGTTTAATGATTGAGTTACTCTGCACAGAAAGCAAATCTTTCTCTCATGGGATGGATAAGAAATCTACTGAAATCCAACTGCATTATTTTAAAATCGTAGGATTTTTTCGTAAAGATCACAGGAAAAAATGCATGCACACATACATTTTTTCCTGTGCTACTTACAAATCAATATATTAAGAAACAGCTACTTACAAATCAATATATTCTGTTGTAGATCAAGATGAAGCAGTAAATCAGTGGTGCACCCTGGGGGTGGGTCAATGGAATCTCCCCCCCCAAGGAGAGGGAGGCTAGGGGTAAGGTCATGATCCCCGATTCTTGAAGGAGGGAGAGTGTTTTCTGACACCCCACGTAAGAAGACATGCTGTCTGTAAGCTCTGCATGTTGCCAGGAGAAACAGCTACTTACAAATCAATATATTCTGTTGTAGATCAAGATGAAGCAGTAAATCAGTGGTGCACCCTGGGGGTGGGTCAATGGAATCTCCCCCCCCCCCAAGGAGAGGGAGGCTAGGGGTAAGGTCATGATCCCCGATTCTTGAAGGAGGGAGAGTGTTTTCTGACACCCCACGTAAGAAGACATGCCGTCTGTAAGCTCTGCATGTTGCCAGGAGAAACAGCTACTTACAAATCAATATATTCTGTTGTAGATCAAGATGAAGCAGTAAATCAGTGGTGCACCCTGGGGGTGGGTCAATGGAATCTCCTCCCCCCCCCAAGGAGAGGGAGGCTAGGGGTAAGGTCATGATCCCCGATTCTTGAAGGAGGGAGAGTGTTTTCTGACACCCCACGTAAGAAGACATGCCGTCTGTAAGCTCTGCATGTTGCCAGGAGAAACAGCTACTTACAAATCAATATATTCTGTTGTAGATCAAGATGAAGCAGTAAATCAGTGGTGCACCCTGGGGGTGGGTCAATGGAATCTCCCCCCCCCCAAGGAGAGGGAGGCTAGGGGTAAGGTCATGATCCCCGATTCTTGAAGGAGGGAGAGTGTTTTCTGACACCCCACGTAAGAAGACATGCCGTCTGTAAGCTCTGCATGTTGCCAGGAGAAACAGCTACTTACAAATCAATATATTCTGTTGTAGATCAAGATGAAGCAGTAAATCAGTGGTGCACCCTGGGGGTGGGTCAATGGAATCTCCTCCCCCCCAAGGAGAGGGAGGCTAGGGGTAAGGTCATGATCCCCGATTCTTGAAGGAGGGAGAGTGTTTTCTGACACCCCACGTAAGAAGACATGCCGTCTGTAAGCTCTGCATGTTGCCAGGAGAAACAGCTACTTACAAATCAATATATTCTGTTGTAGATCAAGATGAAGCAGTAAATCAGTGGTGCACCCTGGGGGTGGGTCAATGGAATCTCCTCCCCCCCCAAGGAGAGGGAGGCTAGGGGTAAGGTCATGATCCCCGATTCTTGAAGGAGGGAGAGTGTTTTCTGACACCCCACGTAAGAAGACATGCCGTCTGTAAGCTCTGCATGTTGCCAGGAGAAACAGCTACTTACAAATCAATATATTCTGTTGTAGATCAAGATGAAGCAGTAAATCAGTGGTGCACCCTGGGGGTGGGTCAATGGAATCTCCTCCCCCCCCCAAGGAGAGGGAGGCTAGGGGTAAGGTCATGATCCCCGATTCTTGAAGGAGGGAGAGTGTTTTCTGACACCCCACGTAAGAAGACATACCGTCTGTAAGCTCTGCATGTTGCCAGGAGAAACAGCTACTTACAAATCAATATATTCTGTTGTAGATCAAGATGAAGCAGTAAATCAGTGGTGCACCCTGGGGGTGGGTCAATGGAATCTCCCCCCCCAAGGAGAGGGAGGCTAGGGGTAAGGTCATGATCCCCGATTCTTGAAGGAGGGAGAGTGTTTTCTGACACCCCACGTAAGAAGACATGCCTATCTGTAAGCTCTGCATGTTGCCAGGAGAAACAGCTACTTACAAATCAATATATTCTGTTGTAGATCAAGATGAAGCAGTAAATCAGTGGTGCACCCTGGGGGTGGGTCAATGGAATCTCCTCCCCCCCAAGGAGAGGGAGGCTAGGGGTAAGGTCATGATCCCCGATTCTTGAAGGAGGGAGAGTGTTTTCTGACACCCCACGTAAGAAGACATGCCGTCTGTAAGCTCTGCATGTTGCCAGGAGAAACAGCTACTTACAAATCAATATATTCTGTTGTAGATCAAGATGAAGCAGTAAATCAGTGGTGCACCCTGGGGGTGGGTCAATGGAATCTCCCCCCCCCCAAGGAGAGGGAGGCTAGGGGTAAGGTCATGATCCCCGATTCTTGAAGGAGGGAGAGTGTTTTCTGACACCCCACGTAAGAAGACATGCCGTCTGTAAGCTCTGCATGTTGCCAGGAGAAACAGCTACTTACAAATCAATATATTCTGCTGTAGATCAAGATGAAGCAGTAAATCAGTGGTGCACCCTGGGGGTGCGTCAATAGAATCTCCCCCCCAAGGAGAGGGAGGCTAGGGGTAAGGTCATGATCCCCGATTCTTGAAGGAGGGAGAGTGTTTTCTGACACCCCACGTAAGAAGACATGCCGTCTGTAAGCTCTGCATGTTGCCAGGAGAAACAGCTACTTACAAATCAATATATTCTGTTGTAGATCAAGATGAAGCAGTAAATCAGTGGTGCACCCTGGGGGTGGGTCAATGGAATCTCCCCCCCAAGGAGAGGGAGGCTAGGGGTAAGGTCATGATCCCCGATTCTTGAAGGAGGGAGAGTGTTTTCTGAACCCCACGTAAGAAGACATGCCGTCTGTAAGCTCTGCATTTTGCCAGGAGAAACAGCTACTTACAAATCAATATATTCTGCTGTAGATCAAGATGAAGCAGTAAATCAGTGGTGCACCCTGGGGGTGCGTCAATAGAATCTCCCCCCCAAGGAGAGGGAGGCTAGGGGTAAGGTCATGATCCCCGATTCTTGAAGGAGGGAGAGTGTTTTCTGACACCCCACGTAAGAAGACATGCCGTCTGTAAGCTCTGCATGTTGCCAGGAGAAACAGCTACTTACAAATCAATATATTCTGCTGTAGATCAAGATGAAGCAGTAAATCAGTGGTGCACCCTGGGGGTGCGTCAATAGAATCTCCCCCCCAAGGAGAGGGAGGCTAGGGGTAAGGTCATGATCCCCGATTCTTGAAGGAGGGAGAGTGTTTTCTGACACCCCACGTAAGAAGACATGCCGTCTGTAAGCTCTGCATGTTGCCAGGAGAAACAGCTACTTACAAATCAATATATTCTGCTGTAGATCAAGATGAAGCAGTAAATCAGTGGTGCACCCTGGGGGTGCGTCAATAGAATCTCCCCCCCAAGGAGAGGGAGGCTAGGGGTAAGGTCATGATCCCCGATTCTTGAAGGAGGGAGAGTGTTTTCTGACACCCCACGTAAGAAGACATGCCGTCTGTAAGCTCTGCATGTTGCCAGGAGAAACAGCTACTTACAAATCAATATATTCTGTTGTAGATCAAGATGAAGCAGTAAATCAGTGGTGCACCCTGGGGGTGGGTCAATGGAATCTCCCCCCCCCAAGGAGAGGGAGGCTAGGGGTAAGGTCATGATCCCCGATTCTTGAAGGAGGGAGAGTGTTTTCTGACACCCCACGTAAGAAGACATGCCGTCTGTAAGCTCTGCATGTTGCCAGGAGAAACAGCTACTTACAAATCAATATATTCTGTTGTAGATCAAGATGAAGCAGTTAATCAGTGGTGCACCCTGGGGGTGGGTCAATGGAATCTCCCCCCCCCAAGGAGAGGGAGGCTAGGGGTAAGGTCATGATCCCCGATTCTTGAAGGAGGGAGAGTGTTTTCTGACACCCCACGTAAGAAGACATGCCGTCTGTAAGCTCTGCATGTTGCCAGGAGAAACAGCTACTTACAAATCAATATATTCTGCTGTAGATCAAGATGAAGCAGTAAATCAGTGGTGCACCCTGGGGGTGCGTCAATAGAATCTCCCCCCCAAGGAGAGGGAGGCTAGGGGTAAGGTCATGATCCCCGATTCTTGAAGGAGGGAGAGTGTTTTCTGACACCCCACGTAAGAAGACATGCCGTCTGTAAGCTCTGCATGTTGCCAGGAGAAACAGCTACTTACAAATCAATATATTCTGCTTGTAGATCAAGATGAAGCAGTAAATCAGTGGTGCACCCTGGGGGTGCGTCAATAGAATCTCCCCCCCAAGGAGAGGGAGGCTAGGGGTAAGGTCATGATCCCCGATTCTTGAAGGAGGGAGAGTGTTTTCTGACACCCCACGTAAGAAGACATGCCGTCTGTAAGCTCTGCATGTTGCCAGGAGAAACAGCTACTTACAAATCAATATATTCTGTTGTAGATCAAGATGAAGCAGTAAATCAGTGGTGCACCCTGGGGGTGGGTCAATGGAATCTCCCCCCCCAAGGAGAGGGAGGCTAGGGGTAAGGTCATGATCCCCGATTCTTGAAGGAGGGAGAGTGTTTTCTGACACCCCACGTAAGAAGACATGCCGTCTGTAAGCTCTGCATGTTGCCAGGAGAAACAGCTACTTACAAATCAATATATTCTGTTGTAGATCAAGATGAAGCAGTAAATCAGTGGTGCACCCTGGGGGTGCGTCAATAGAATCTCCCCCCCCAAGGAGAGGGAGGCTAGGGGTAAGGTCATGATCCCCGATTCTTGAAGGAGGGAGAGTGTTTTCTGACACCCCACGTAAGAAGACATGCCGTCTGTAAGCTCTGCATGTTGCCAGGAGAAACAGCTACTTACAAATCAATATATTCTGTTGTAGATCAAGATGAAGCAGTAAATCAGTGGTGCACCCTGGGGGTGCGTCAATAGAATCTCCCCCCCAAGGAGAGGGAGGCTAGGGTAAGGTCATGATCCCCGATTCTTGAAGGAGGGAGAGTGTTTTCTGACACCCCACGTAAGAAGACATGCCGTCTGTAAGCTCTGCATGTTGCCAGGAGAAACAGCTACTTACAAATCAATATATTCTGTTGTAGATCAAGATGAAGCAGTAAATCAGTGGTGCACCCTGGGGGTGCGTCAATAGAATCTCCCCCCCAAGGAGAGGGAGGCTAGGGGTAAGGTCATGATCCCCGATTCTTGAAGGAGGGAGAGTGTTTTCTGACACCCCACGTAAGAAGACATGCCGTCTGTAAGCTCTGCATGTTGCCAGGAGAAACAGCTACTTACAAATCAATATATTCTGTTGTAGATCAAGATGAAGCAGTAAATCAGTGACTGCACCCCGGGGGTGGGCCAATGGAAACTCCGTCCCCCCAAGGTGAGTGAGGCTAGGGGTAAAGTCATGATCCCCGACTCTTGAAGGAGGGAGAGTGTTTTCTGACACCCCACGTAAGAAGACATGCTGTCTGTAAGCTCTGCATGTTGCCAGGAGAAACAGCTACTTACAAATCAATATATTCTGTTGTAGATCAAGATGAAGCAGTAAATCAGTGGTGCACCCTGGGGGTGGGTCAATGGAATCTCCCCCCCCCCAAGGAGAGGGAGGCTAGGGGTAAGGTCATGATCCCCGATTCTTGAAGGAGGGAGAGTGTTTTCTGACACCCCACGTAAGAAGACATGCCGTCTGTAAGCTCTGCATGTTGCCAGGAGAAACAGCTACTTACAAATCAATATATTCTGTTGTAGATCAAGATGAAGCAGTTAATCAGTGGTGCACCCTGGGGGTGCGTCAATAGAATCTCCCCCCCAAGGAGAGGGAGGCTAGGGGTAAGGTCATGATCCCCGATTCTTGAAGGAGGGAGAGTGTTTTCTGACACCCCACGTAAGAAGACATGCCGTCTGTAAGCTCTGCATGTTGCCAGGAGAAACAGCTACTTACAAATCAATATATTCTGTTGTAGATCAAGATGAAGCAGTAAATCAGTGACTGCACCCCGGGGGTGGGCCAATGGAAACTCCGTCCCCCAAGGTGAGTGAGGCTAGGGGTAAAGTCATGATCCCCGACTCTTGAAGGAGGGAGAGTGTTTTCTGACACCCCACGTAAGAAGACATGCTGTCTGTAAGCTCTGCATGTTGCCAGGAGAAACAGCTACTTACAAATCAATATATTCTGTTGTAGATCAAGATGAAGCAGTAAATCAGTGGTGCACCCTGGGGGTGGGTCAATGGAATCTCCCCCCCCCAAGGAGAGGGAGGCTAGGGGTAAGGTCATGATCCCCGATTCTTGAAGGAGGGAGAGTGTTTTCTGACACCCCACGTAAGAAGACATGCCGTCTGTAAGCTCTGCATGTTGCCAGGAGAAACAGCTACTTACAAATCAATATATTCTGTTGTAGATCAAGATGAAGCAGTAAATCAGTGGTGCACCCTGGGGGTGGGTCAATGGAATCTCCCCCCCCCAAGGAGAGGGAGGCTAGGGGTAAGGTCATGATCCCCGATTCTTGAAGGAGGGAGAGTGTTTTCTGACACCCCACGTAAGAAGACATGCCGTCTGTAAGCTCTGCATGTTGCCAGGAGAAACAGCTACTTACAAATCAATATATTCTGTTGTAGATCAAGATGAAGCAGTAAATCAGTGGTGCACCCTGGGGGTGGGTCAATGGAATCCCCCCCCCCAAGGAGAGGGAGGCTAGGGGTAAGGTCATGATCCCCGATTCTTGAAGGAGGGAGAGTGTTTTCTGACACCCCACGTAAGAAGACATGCCGTCTGTAAGCTCTGCATGTTGCCAGGAGAAACAGCTACTTACAAATCAATATATTCTGTTGTAGATCAAGATGAAGCAGTAAATCAGTGGTGCACCCTGGGGGTGGGTCAATAGAATCTCCCCCCCCAAGGAGAGGGAGGCTAGGGGTAAGGTCATGATCCCCGATTCTTGAAGGAGGGAGAGTGTTTTCTGACACCCCACGTAAGAAGACATGCCGTCTGTAAGCTCTGCATGTTGCCAGGAGAAACAGCTACTTACAAATCAATATATTCTGTTGTAGATCAAGATGAAGCAGTAAATCAGTGGTGCACCCTGGGGGTGCGTCAATAGAATCTCCCCCCCAAGGAGAGGGAGGCTAGGGGTAAGGTCATGATCCCCGATTCTTGAAGGAGGGAGAGTGTTTTCTGACACCCCACGTAAGAAGACATGCCGTCTGTAAGCTCTGCATGTTGCCAGGAGAAACAGCTACTTACAAATCAATATATTCTGTTGTAGATCAAGATGAAGCAGTAAATCAGTGGTGCACCCTGGGGGTGCGTCAATAGAATCTCCCCCCCAAGGAGAGGGAGGCTAGGGGTAAGGTCATGATCCCCGATTCTTGAAGGAGGGAGAGTGTTTTCTGACACCCCACGTAAGAAGACATGCCGTCTGTAAGCTCTGCATGTTGCCAGGAGAAACAGCTACTTACAAATCAATATATTCTGTTGTAGATCAAGATGAAGCAGTAAATCAGTGGTGCACCCTGGGGGTGCGTCAATAGAATCTCCCCCCCAAGGAGAGGGGGGCTAGGGGTAAGGTCATGATCCCCGATTCTTGAAGGAGGGAGAGTGTTTTCTGACACCCCACGTAAGAAGACATGCCGTCTGTAAGCTCTGCATGTTGCCAGGAGAAACAGCTACTTACAAATCAATATATTCTGTTGTAGATCAAGATGAAGCAGTAAATCAGTGACTGCACCCCGGGGGTGGGCCAATGGAAACTCCGTCCCCCAAGGTGAGTGAGGCTAGGGGTAAAGTCATGATCCCCGACTCTTGAAGGAGGGAGAGTGTTTTCTGACACCCCACGTAAGAAGACATGCCTGTCTGTAAGCTCTGCATGTTGCCAGGAGAAACAGCTACTTACAAATCAATATATTCTGTTGTAGATCAAGATGAAGCAGTAAATCAGTGGTGCACCCTGGGGGTGGGTCAATGGAATCTCCCCCCCCAAGGAGAGGGAGGCTAGGGGTAAGGTCATGATCCCCGATTCTTGAAGGAGGGAGAGTGTTTTCTGACACCCCACGTAAGAAGACATGCTGTCTGTAAGCTCTGCATGTTGCCAGGAGAAACAGCTACTTACAAATCAATATATTCTGTTGTAGATCAAGATGAAGCAGTAAATCAGTGGTGCACCCTGGGGGTGGGTCAATGGAATCTCCCCCCCCAAGGAGAGGGAGGCTAGGGGTAAGGTCATGATCCCCGATTCTTGAAGGAGGGAGAGTGTTTTCTGACACCCCACGTAAGAAGACATGCCGTCTGTAAGCTCTGCATGTTGCCAGGAGAAACAGCTACTTACAAATCAATATATTCTGTTGTAGATCAAGATGAAGCAGTAAATCAGTGGTGCACCCTGGGGGTGCGTCAATAGAATCTCCCCCCCCAAGGAGAGGGAGGCTAGGGGTAAGGTCATGATCCCCGATTCTTGAAGGAGGGAGAGTGTTTTCTGACACCCCACGTAAGAAGACATGCCGTCTGTAAGCTCTGCATGTTGCCAGGAGAAACAGCTACTTACAAATCAATATATTCTGTTGTAGATCAAGATGAAGCAGTAAATCAGTGGTGCACCCTGGGGGTGGGTCAATGGAATCCCCCCCCCCCAAGGAGAGGGAGGCTAGGGGTAAGGTCATGATCCCCGATTCTTGAAGGAGGGAGAGTGTTTTCTGACACCCCACGTAAGAAGACATGCCGTCTGTAAGCTCTGCATGTTGCCAGGAGAAACAGCTACTTACAAATCAATATATTCTGTTGTAGATCAAGATGAAGCAGTAAATCAGTGGTGCACCCTGGGGGTGGGTCAATGGAATCTCCTCCCCCCCCAAGGAGAGGGAGGCTAGGGGTAAGGTCATGATCCCCGATTCTTGAAGGAGGGAGAGTGTTTTCTGACACCCCACGTAAGAAGACATGCCGTCTGTAAGCTCTGCATGTTGCCAGGAGAAACAGCTACTTACAAATCAATATATTCTGTTGTAGATCAAGATGAAGCAGTAAATCAGTGGTGCACCCTGGGGGTGGGTCAATGGAATCTCCCCCCCCAAGGAGAGGGAGGCTAGGGGTAAGGTCATGATCCCCGATTCTTGAAGGAGGGAGAGTGTTTTCTGACACCCCACGTAAGAAGACATGCCGTCTGTAAGCTCTGCATGTTGCCAGGAGAAACAGCTACTTACAAATCAATATATTCTGTTGTAGATCAAGATGAAGCAGTAAATCAGTGGTGCACCCTGGGGGGGGGTCAATGGAATCCCCCCCCCCCAAGGAGAGGGAGGCTAGGGGTAAGGTCATGATCCCCGATTCTTGAAGGAGGGAGAGTGTTTTCTGACACCCCACGTAAGAAGACATGCCGTCTGTAAGCTCTGCATGTTGCCAGGAGAAACAGCTACTTACAAATCAATATATTCTGTTGTAGATCAAGATGAAGCAGTAAATCAGTGGTGCACCCTGGGGGTGGGTCAATGGAATCTCCCCCCCCCAAGGAGAGGGAGGCTAGGGGTAAGGTCATGATCCCCGATTCTTGAAGGAGGGAGAGTGTTTTCTGACACCCCACGTAAGAAGACATGCCGTCTGTAAGCTCTGCATGTTGCCAGGAGAAACAGCTACTTACAAATCAATATATTCTGTTGTAGA
The DNA here is from genome assembly GCA_907164885.2 of Dolomedes plantarius. Lineage (NCBI taxonomy): Eukaryota > Metazoa > Arthropoda > Arachnida > Araneae > Dolomedidae > Dolomedes > Dolomedes plantarius. Next base: position 9,198,774 of record OU015499.1, read on the forward strand.
TCAAGATGAAGCAGTAAATCAGTGGTGCACCCTGGGGGTGCGTCAATAGAATCTCCCCCCCAAGGAGAGGGAGGCTAGGGGTAAGGTCATGATCCCCGATTCTTGAAGGAGGGAGAGTGTTTTCTGACACCCCACGTAAGAAGACATGCCGTCTGTAAGCTCTGCATGTTGCCAGGAGAAACAGCTACTTACAAATCAATATATTCTGTTGTAGATCAAGATGAAGCAGTAAATCAGTGGTGCACCCTGGGGGTGCGTCAATAGAATCTCCCCCCCAAGGAGAGGAAGGCTAGGGGTTAGGTCATGATCCCCGATTCTTGAAGGAGGGAGAGTGTTTTCTGACACCCCACGTAAGAAGACATGCCGTCTGTAAGCTCTGCATGTTGCCAGGAGAAACAGCTACTTACAAATCAATATATTCTGTTGTAGATCAAGATGAAGCAGTAAATCAGTGGTGCACCCTGGGGGTGGGTCAATGGAATCTCCCCCCCAAGGAGAGGGAGGCTAGGGGTAAGGTCATGATCCCCGATTCTTGAAGGAGGGAGAGTGTTTTCTGACACCCCACGTAAGAAGACATGCCGTCTGTAAGCTCTGCATGTTGCCAGGAGAAACAGCTACTTACAAATCAATATATTCTGTTGTAGATCAAGATGAAGCAGTAAATCAGTGGTGCACCCTGGGGGTGCGTCAATAGGAACCCCCCCCCCAAGGAGAGGGAGGCTAGGGGTAAGGTCATGATCCCCGATTCTTGAAGGAGGGAGAGTGTTTTCTGACACCCCACGTAAGAAGACATGCCGTCTGTAAGCTCTGCATGTTGCCAGGAGAAACAGCTACTTACAAATCAATATATTCTGTTGTAGATCAAGATGAAGCAGTAAATCAGTGGTGCACCCTGGGGGTGCGTCAATAGAATCTCCCCCCCAAGGAGAGGGAGGCTAGGGGTAAGGTCATGATCCCCGATTCTTGAAGGAGGGAGAGTGTTTTCTGACACCCCACGTAAGAAGACATGCCGTCTGTAAGCTCTGCATGTTGCCAGGAGAAACAGCTACTTACAAATCAATATATTCTGTTGTAGATCAAGATGAAGCAGTAAATCAGTGGTGCACCCTGGGGGTGGGTCAATGGAATCTCCCCCCCCAAGGAGAGGGAGGCTAGGGGTAAGGTCATGATCCCCGATTCTTGAAGGAGGGAGAGTGTTTTCTGACACCCCACGTAAGAAGACATGCCGTCTGTAAGCTCTGCATGTTGCCAGGAGAAACAGCTACTTACAAATCAATATATTCTGTTGTAGATCAAGATGAAGCAGTAAATCAGTGGTGCACCCTGGGGGTGGGTCAATGGAATCTCCCCCCCCAAGGAGAGGGAGGCTAGGGGTAAGGTCATGATCCCCGATTCTTGAAGGAGGGAGAGTGTTTTCTGACACCCCACGTAAGAAGACATGCCGTCTGTAAGCTCTGCATGTTGCCAGGAGAAACAGCTACTTACAAATCAATATATTCTGTTGTAGATCAAGATGAAGCAGTAAATCAGTGGTGCACCCTGGGGGTGCGTCAATAGAATCTCCCCCCCCAAGGAGAGGGAGGCTAGGGGTAAGGTCATGATCCCCGATTCTTGAAGGAGGGAGAGTGTTTTCTGACACCCCACGTAAGAAGACATGCCGTCTGTAAGCTCTGCATGTTGCCAGGAGAAACAGCTACTTACAAATCAATATATTCTGTTGTAGATCAAGATGAAGCAGTAAATCAGTGGTGCACCCTGGGGGTGCGTCAATAGAACCCCCCCCCCAAGGAGAGGGAGGCTAGGGGTAAGGTCATGATCCCCGATTCTTGAAGGAGGGAGAGTGTTTTCTGACACCCCACGTAAGAAGACATGCCGTCTGTAAGCTCTGCATGTTGCCAGGAGAAACAGCTACTTACAAATCAATATATTCTGTTGTAGATCAAGATGAAGCAGTAAATCAGTGGTGCACCCTGGGGGTGCGTCAATAGAATCTCCCCCCCAAGGAGACGGAGGCTAGGGGTAAGGTCATGATCCCCGATTCTTGAAGGAGGGAGAGTGTTTTCTGACACCCCACGTAAGAAGACATGCCGTCTGTAAGCTCTGCATGTTGCCAGGAGAAACAGCTACTTACAAATCAATATATTCTGTTGTAGATCAAGATGAAGCAGTAAATCAGTGGTGCACCCTGGGGGTGGGTCAATGGAATCTCCCCCCCCCAAGGAGAGGGAGGCTAGGGGTAAGGTCATGATCCCCGATTCTTGAAGGAGGGAGAGTGTTTTCTGACACCCCACGTAAGAAGACATGCCGTCTGTAAGCTCTGCATGTTGCCAGGAGAAACAGCTACTTACAAATCAATATATTCTGTTGTAGATCAAGATGAAGCAGTAAATCAGTGGTGCACCCTGGGGGTGGGTCAATGGAATCTCCCCCCCAAGGAGAGGGAGGCTAGGGGTAAGGTCATGATCCCCGATTCTTGAAGGAGGGAGAGTGTTTTCTGACACCCCACGTAAGAAGACATGCCGTCTGTAAGCTCTGCATGTTGCCAGGAGAAACAGCTACTTACAAATCAATATATTCTGTTGTAGATCAAGATGAAGCAGTAAATCAGTGGTGCACCCTGGGGGTGGGTCAATGGAATCTCCCCCCCCCCCAAGGAGAGGGAGGCTAGGGGTAAGGTCATGATCCCCGATTCTTGAAGGAGGGAGAGTGTTTTCTGACACCCCACGTAAGAAGACATGCCGTCTGTAAGCTCTGCATGTTGCCAGGAGAAACAGCTACTTACAAATCAATATATTCTGTTGTAGATCAAGATGAAGCAGTAAATCAGTGGTGCACCCTGGGGGTGGGTCAATGGAATCCCCCCCCCCAAGGAGAGGGAGGCTAGGGGTAAGGTCATGATCCCCGATTCTTGAAGGAGGGAGAGTGTTTTCTGACACCCCACGTAAGAAGACATGCCGTCTGTAAGCTCTGCATGTTGCCAGGAGAAACAGCTACTTACAAATCAATATATTCTGTTGTAGATCAAGATGAAGCAGTAAATCAGTGGTGCACCCTGGGGGTGGGTCAATGGAATCTCCCCCCCCAAGGAGAGGGAGGCTAGGGGTAAGGTCATGATCCCCGATTCTTGAAGGAGGGAGAGTGTTTTCTGACACCCCACGTAAGAAGACATGCCGTCTGTAAGCTCTGCATGTTGCCAGGAGAAACAGCTACTTACAAATCAATATATTCTGTTGTAGATCAAGATGAAGCAGTAAATCAGTGGTGCACCCTGGGGGTGGGTCAATGGAATCTCCTCCCCCCCCAAGGAGAGGGAGGCTAGGGGTAAGGTCATGATCCCCGATTCTTGAAGGAGGGAGAGTGTTTTCTGACACCCCACGTAAGAAGACATGCCGTCTGTAAGCTCTGCATGTTGCCAGGAGAAACAGCTACTTACAAATCAATATATTCTGTTGTAGATCAAGATGAAGCAGTAAATCAGTGGTGCACCCTGGGGGTGGGTCAATGGAACCCCCCCCCCCCAAGGAGAGGGAGGCTAGGGGTAAGGTCATGATCCCCGATTCTTGAAGGAGGGAGAGTGTTTTCTGACACCCCACGTAAGAAGACATGCCGTCTGTAAGCTCTGCATGTTGCCAGGAGAAACAGCTACTTACAAATCAATATATTCTGTTGTAGATCAAGATGAAGCAGTAAATCAGTGGTGCACCCTGGGGGTGGGTCAATGGAATCTCCCCCCCAAGGAGAGGGAGGCTAGGGGTAAGGTCATGATCCCCGATTCTTGAAGGAGGGAGAGTGTTTTCTGACACCCCACGTAAGAAGACATGCCGTCTGTAAGCTCTGCATGTTGCCAGGAGAAACAGCTACTTACAAATCAATATATTCTGTTGTAGATCAAGATGAAGCAGTAAATCAGTGGTGCACCCTGGGGGTGCGTCAATAGAATCTCCCCCCCAAGGAGAGGGAGGCTAGGGGTAAGGTCATGATCCCCGATTCTTGAAGGAGGGAGAGTGTTTTCTGACACCCCACGTAAGAAGACATGCCGTCTGTAAGCTCTGCATGTTGCCAGGAGAAACAGCTACTTACAAATCAATATATTCTGTTGTAGATCAAGATGAAGCAGTAAATCAGTGGTGCACCCTGGGGGTGGGTCAATAGAATCTCCCCCCCAAGGAGAGGGAGGCTAGGGGTAAGGTCATGATCCCCGATTCTTGAAGGAGGGAGAGTGTTTTCTGACACCCCACGTAAGAAGACATGCCGTCTGTAAGCTCTGCATGTTGCCAGGAGAAACAGCTACTTACAAATCAATATATTCTGTTGTAGATCAAGATGAAGCAGTAAATCAGTGACTGCACCCCGGGGGTGGGCCAATGGAAACTCCGTCCCCCAAGGTGAGTGAGGCTAGGGGTAAAGTCATGATCCCCGACTCTTGAAGGAGGGAGAGTGTTTTCTGACACCCCACGTAAGAAGACATGCTGTCTGTAAGCTCTGCATGTTGCCAGGAGAAACAGCTACTTACAAATCAATATATTCTGTTGTAGATCAAGATGAAGCAGTAAATCAGTGGTGCACCCTGGGGGTGGGTCAATGGAATCTCCCCCCCCCAAGGAGAGGGAGGCTAGGGGTAAGGTCATGATCCCCGATTCTTGAAGGAGGGAGAGTGTTTTCTGACACCCCACGTAAGAAGACATGCTGTCTGTAAGCTCTGCATGTTGCCAGGAGAAACAGCTACTTACAAATCAATATATTCTGTTGTAGATCAAGATGAAGCAGTAAATCAGTGGTGCACCCTGGGGGTGCGTCAATAGAATCTCCCCCCCAAGGAGAGGGAGGCTAGGGGTAAGGTCATGATCCCCGATTCTTGAAGGAGGGAGAGTGTTTTCTGACACCCCACGTAAGAAGACATGCCGTCTGTAAGCTCTGCATGTTGCCAGGAGAAACAGCTACTTACAAATCAATATATTCTGTTGTAGATCAAGATGAAGCAGTAAATCAGTGACTGCACCCCGGGGGTGGGCCAATGGAAACTCCGTCCCCCAAGGTGAGTGAGGCTAGGGGTAAAGTCATGATCCCCGACTCTTGAAGGAGGGAGAGTGTTTTCTGACACCCCACGTAAGAAGACATGCTGTCTGTAAGCTCTGCATGTTGCCAGGAGAAACAGCTACTTACAAATCAATATATTCTGTTGTAGATCAAGATGAAGCAGTAAATCAGTGGTGCACCCTGGGGGTGGGTCAATGGAATCTCCCCCCCCCAAGGAGAGGGAGGCTAGGGGTAAGGTCATGATCCCCGATTCTTGAAGGAGGGAGAGTGTTTTCTGACACCCCACGTAAGAAGACATGCCGTCTGTAAGCTCTGCATGTTGCCAGGAGAAACAGCTACTTACAAATCAATATATTCTGTTGTAGATCAAGATGAAGCAGTTAATCAGTGGTGCACCCTGGGGGTGCGTCAATAGAATCTCCCCCCCAAGGAGAGGGAGGCTAGGGGTAAGGTCATGATCCCCGATTCTTGAAGGAGGGAGAGTGTTTTCTGACACCCCACGTAAGAAGACATGCCGTCTGTAAGCTCTGCATGTTGCCAGGAGAAACAGCTACTTACAAATCAATATATTCTGTTGTAGATCAAGATGAAGCAGTAAATCAGTGGTGCACCCTGGGGGTGGGTCAATGGAATCTCCCCCCCCAAGGAGAGGGAGGCTAGGGGTAAGGTCATGATCCCCGATTCTTGAAGGAGGGAGAGTGTTTTCTGACACCCCACGTAAGAAGACATGCCGTCTGTAAGCTCTGCATGTTGCCAGGAGAAACAGCTACTTACAAATCAATATATTCTGTTGTAGATCAAGATGAAGCAGTAAATCAGTGGTGCACCCTGGGGGTGGGTCAATGGAATCTCCCCCCCCAAGGAGAGGGAGGCTAGGGGTAAGGTCATGATCCCCGATTCTTGAAGGAGGGAGAGTGTTTTCTGACACCCCACGTAAGAAGACATGCCGTCTCTAAGCTCTGCATGTTGCCAGGAGAAACAGCTACTTACAAATCAATATATTCTGTTGTAGATCAAGATGAAGCAGTAAATCAGTGGTGCACCCTGGGGGTGCGTCAATAGAATCTCCCCCCCAAGGAGAGGGAGGCTAGGGGTAAGGTCATGATCCCCGATTCTTGAAGGAGGGAGAGTGTTTTCTGACACCCCACGTAAGAAGACATGCCGTCTGTAAGCTCTGCATGTTGCCAGGAGAAACAGCTACTTACAAATCAATATATTCTGTTGTAGATCAAGATGAAGCAGTAAATCAGTGGTGCACCCTGGGGGTGCGTCAATAGAATCTCCCCCCCAAGGAGAGGGAGGCTAGGGGTAAGGTCATGATCCCCGATTCTTGAAGGAGGGAGAGTGTTTTCTGACACCCCACGTAAGAAGACATGCCGTCTGTAAGCTCTGCATGTTGCCAGGAGAAACAGCTACTTACAAATCAATATATTCTGTTGTAGATCAAGATGAAGCAGTAAATCAGTGGTGCACCCTGGGGGTGCGTCAATAGAATCTCCCCCCCAAGGAGAGGGAGGCTAGGGGTAAGGTCATGATCCCCGATTCTTGAAGGAGGGAGAGTGTTTTCTGACACCCCACGTAAGAAGACATGCCGTCTGTAAGCTCTGCATGTTGCCAGGAGAAACAGCTACTTACAAATCAATATATTCTGTTGTAGATCAAGATGAAGCAGTAAATCAGTGGTGCACCCTGGGGGTGGGTCAATGGAATCTCCCCCCCCCAAGGAGAGGGAGGCTAGGGGTAAGGTCATGATCCCCGATTCTTGAAGGAGGGAGAGTGTTTTCTGACACCCCACGTAAGAAGACATGCCGTCTGTAAGCTCTGCATGTTGCCAGGAGAAACAGCTACTTACAAATCAATATATTCTGTTGTAGATCAAGATGAAGCAGTAAATCAGTGGTGCACCCTGGGGGTGGGTCAATGGAATCTCCCCCCCCCCCAAGGAGAGGGAGGCTAGGGGTAAGGTCATGATCCCCGATTCTTGAAGGAGGGAGAGTGTTTTCTGACACCCCACGTAAGAAGACATGCCGTCTGTAAGCTCTGCATGTTGCCAGGAGAAACAGCTACTTACAAATCAATATATTCTGTTGTAGATCAAGATGAAGCAGTAATCAGTGGTGCACCCTGGGGGTGGGTCAATGGAATCTCCTCCCCCCCCAAGGAGAGGGAGGCTAGGGGTAAGGTCATGATCCCCGATTCTTGAAGGAGGGAGAGTGTTTTCTGACACCCCACGTAAGAAGACATGCCGTCTGTAAGCTCTGCATGTTGCCAGGAGAAACAGCTACTTACAAATCAATATATTCTGTTGTAGATCAAGATGAAGCAGTAAATCAGTGGTGCACCCTGGGGGTGGGTCAATGGAATCTCCCCCCCCAAGGAGAGGGAGGCTAGGGGTAAGGTCATGATCCCCGATTCTTGAAGGAGGGAGAGTGTTTTCTGACACCCCACGTAAGAAGACATGCCGTCTGTAAGCTCTGCATGTTGCCAGGAGAAACAGCTACTTACAAATCAATATATTCTGTTGTAGATCAAGATGAAGCAGTAAATCAGTGGTGCACCCTGGGGGTGCGTCAATAGAATCCCCCCCCCAAGGAGAGGGAGGCTAGGGGTAAGGTCATGATCCCCGATTCTTGAAGGAGGGAGAGTGTTTTCTGACACCCCACGTAAGAAGACATGCCGTCTGTAAGCTCTGCATGTTGCCAGGAGAAACAGCTACTTACAAATCAATATATTCTGTTGTAGATCAAGATGAAGCAGTAAATCAGTGGTGCACCCTGGGGGTGCGTCAATAGAATCTCCCCCCCAAGGAGAGGGAGGCTAGGGGTAAGGTCATGATCCCCGATTCTTGAAGGAGGGAGAGTGTTTTCTGACACCCCACGTAAGAAGACATGCCGTCTGTAAGCTCTGCATGTTGCCAGGAGAAACAGCTACTTACAAATCAATATATTCTGTTGTAGATCAAGATGAAGCAGTAAATCAGTGACTGCACCCCGGGGGTGGGCCAATGGAAACTCCGTCCCCCAAGGTGAGTGAGGCTAGGGGTAAAGTCATGATCCCCGACTCTTGAAGGAGGGAGAGTGTTTTCTGACACCCCACGTAAGAAGACATGCTGTCTGTAAGCTCTGCATGTTGCCAGGAGAAACAGCTACTTACAAATCAATATATTCTGTTGTAGATCAAGATGAAGCAGTAAATCAGTGGTGCACCCTGGGGGTGGGTCAATGGAATCTCCCCCCCCAAGGAGAGGGAGGCTAGGGGTAAGGTCATGATCCCCGATTCTTGAAGGAGGGAGAGTGTTTTCTGACACCCCACGTAAGAAGACATGCTGTCTGTAAGCTCTGCATGTTGCCAGGAGAAACAGCTACTTACAAATCAATATATTCTGTTGTAGATCAAGATGAAGCAGTAAATCAGTGGTGCACCCTGGGGGTGCGTCAATAGAATCTCCCCCCCAAGGAGAGGGAGGCTAGGGGTAAGGTCATGATCCCCGATTCTTGAAGGAGGGAGAGTGTTTTCTGACACCCCACGTAAGAAGACATGCCGTCTGTAAGCTCTGCATGTTGCCAGGAGAAACAGCTACTTACAAATCAATATATTCTGTTGTAGATCAAGATGAAGCAGTAAATCAGTGACTGCACCCCGGGGGTGGGCCAATGGAAACTCCGTCCCCCCAAGGTGAGTGAGGCTAGGGGTAAAGTCATGATCCCCGACTCTTGAAGGAGGGAGAGTGTTTTCTGACACCCCACGTAAGAAGACATGCTGTCTGTAAGCTCTGCATGTTGCCAGGAGAAACAGCTACTTACAAATCAATATATTCTGTTGTAGATCAAGATGAAGCAGTAAATCAGTGGTGCACCCTGGGGGTGGGTCAATGGAATCTCCCCCCCCAAGGAGAGGGAGGCTAGGGGTAAGGTCATGATCCCCGATTCTTGAAGGAGGGAGAGTGTTTTCTGACACCCCACGTAAGAAGACATGCCGTCTGTAAGCTCTGCATGTTGCCAGGAGAAACAGCTACTTACAAATCAATATATTCTGTTGTAGATCAAGATGAAGCAGTAAATCAGTGGTGCACCCTGGGGGTGCGTCAATAGAATCCCCCCCCCAAGGAGAGGGAGGCTAGGGGTAAGGTCATGATCCCCGATTCTTGAAGGAGGGAGAGTGTTTTCTGACACCCCACGTAAGAAGACATGCCGTCTGTAAGCTCTGCATGTTGCCAGGAGAAACAGCTACTTACAAATCAATATATTCTGTTGTAGATCAAGATGAAGCAGTAAATCAGTGGTGCACCCTGGGGGTGGGTCAATGGAATCTCCCCCCCCAAGGAGAGGGAGGCTAGGGGTAAGGTCATGATCCCCGATTCTTGAAGGAGGGAGAGTGTTTTCTGACACCCCACGTAAGAAGACATGCCGTCTGTAAGCTCTGCATGTTGCCAGGAGAAACAGCTACTTACAAATCAATATATTCTGTTGTAGATCAAGATGAAGCAGTAAATCAGTGGTGCACCCTGGGGGTGCGTCAATAGAATCTCCCCCCCAAGGAGAGGGAGGCTAGGGGTAAGGTCATGATCCCCGATTCTTGAAGGAGGGAGAGTGTTTTCTGACACCCCACGTAAGAAGACATGCCGTCTGTAAGCTCTGCATGTTGCCAGGAGAAACAGCTACTTACAAATCAATATATTCTGTTGTAGATCAAGATGAAGCAGTAAATCAGTGGTGCACCCTGGGGGTGCGTCAATAGAATCTCCCCCCCAAGGAGAGGGAGGCTAGGGGTAAGGTCATGATCCCCGATTCTTGAAGGAGGGAGAGTGTTTTCTGACACCCCACGTAAGAAGACATGCCGTCTGTAAGCTCTGCATGTTGCCAGGAGAAACAGCTACTTACAAATCAATATATTCTGTTGTAGATCAAGATGAAGCAGTAAATCAGTGGTGCACCCTGGGGGTGCGTCAATAGAATCTCCCCCCCAAGGAGAGGGAGGCTAGAGGTAAGGTCATGATCCCCGATTCTTGAAGGAGGGAGAGTGTTTTCTGACACCCCACGTAAGAAGACATGCCGTCTGTAAGCTCTGCATGTTGCCAGGAGAAACAGCTACTTACAAATCAATATATTCTGTTGTAGATCAAGATGAAGCAGTAAATCAGTGACTGCACCCGGGGGTGGGCCAATGGAAACTCCGTCCCCCAAGGTGAGTGAGGCTAGGGGTAAAGTCATGATCCCCGACTCTTGAAGGAGGGAGAGTGTTTTCTGACACCCCACGTAAGAAGACATGCTGTCTGTAAGCTCTGCATGTTGCCAGGAGAAACAGCTACTTACAAATCAATATATTCTGTTGTAGATCAAGATGAAGCAGTAAATCAGTGGTGCACCCTGGGGGTGGGTCAATGGAATCTCCCCCCCCCAAGGAGAGGGAGGCTAGGGGTAAGGTCATGATCCCCGATTCTTGAAGGAGGGAGAGTGTTTTCTGACACCCCACGTAAGAAGACATGCTGTCTGTAAGCTCTGCATGTTGCCAGGAGAAACAGCTACTTACAAATCAATATATTCTGTTGTAGATCAAGATGAAGCAGTAAATCAGTGGTGCACCCTGGGGGTGCGTCAATAGAATCTCCCCCCCAAGGAGAGGGAGGCTAGGGGTAAGGTCATGATCCCCGATTCTTGAAGGAGGGAGAGTGTTTTCTGACACCCCACGTAAGAAGACATGCCGTCTGTAAGCTCTGCATGTTGCCAGGAGAAACAGCTACTTACAAATCAATATATTCTGTTGTAGATCAAGATGAAGCAGTAAATCAGTGACTGCACCCCGGGGGTGGGCCAATGGAAACTCCGTCCCCCAAGGTGAGTGAGGCTAGGGGTAAAGTCATGATCCCCGACTCTTGAAGGAGGGAGAGTGTTTTCTGACACCCCACGTAAGAAGACATGCTGTCTGTAAGCTCTGCATGTTGCCAGGAGAAACAGCTACTTACAAATCAATATATTCTGTTGTAGATCAAGATGAAGCAGTAAATCAGTGGTGCACCCTGGGGGTGGGTCAATGGAATCCCCCCCCCCAAGGAGAGGGAGGCTAGGGGTAAGGTCATGATCCCCGATTCTTGAAGGAGGGAGAGTGTTTTCTGACACCCCACGTAAGAAGACATGCCGTCTGTAAGCTCTGCATGTTGCCAGGAGAAACAGCTACTTACAAATCAATATATTCTGTTGTAGATCAAGATGAAGCAGTAAATCAGTGGTGCACCCTGGGGGTGCGTCAATAGAATCTCCCCCCCAAGGAGAGGGAGGCTAGGGGTAAGGTCATGATCCCCGATTCTTGAAGGAGGGAGAGTGTTTTCTGACACCCCACGTAAGAAGACATGCCGTCTGTAAGCTCTGCATGTTGCCAGGAGAAACAGCTACTTACAAATCAATATATTCTGTTGTAGATCAAGATGAAGCAGTAAATCAGTGGTGCACCCTGGGGGTGGGTCAATGGAATCTCCCCCCCCAAGGAGAGGGAGGCTAGGGGTAAGGTCATGATCCCCGATTCTTGAAGGAGGGAGAGTGTTTTCTGACACCCCACGTAAGAAGACATGCCGTCTGTAAGCTCTGCAATGTTGCCAGGAGAAACAGCTACTTACAAATCAATATATTCTGTTGTAGATCAAGATGAAGCAGTAAATCAGTGGTGCACCCTGGGGGTGGGTCAATGGAATCTCCCCCCCCCAAGGAGAGGGAGGCTAGGGGTAAGGTCATGATCCCCGATTCTTGAAGGAGGGAGAGTGTTTTCTGACACCCCACGTAAGAAGACATGCCGTCTGTAAGCTCTGCATGTTGCCAGGAGAAACAGCTACTTACAAATCAATATATTCTGTTGTAGATCAAGATGAAGCAGTAAATCAGTGGTGCACCCTGGGGGTGCGTCAATAGAATCTCCCCCCCAAGGAGAGGGAGGCTAGGGGTAAGGTCATGATCCCCGATTCTTGAAGGAGGGAGAGTGTTTTCTGACACCCCACGTAAGAAGACATGCCGTCTGTAAGCTCTGCATGTTGCCAGGAGAAACAGCTACTTACAAATCAATATATTCTGTTGTAGATCAAGATGAAGCAGTAAATCAGTGGTGCACCCTGGGGGTGCGTCAATAGAATCTCCCCCCCAAGGAGAGGGAGGCTAGGGGTAAGGTCATGATCCCCGATTCTTGAAGGAGGGAGAGTGTTTTCTGACACCCCACGTAAGAAGACATGCCGTCTGTACGCTCTGCATGTTGCCAGGAGAAACAGCTACTTACAAATCAATATATTCTGTTGTAGATCAAGATGAAGCAGTAAATCAGTGGTGCACCCTGGGGGTGCGTCAATAGAATCTCCCCCCAAGGAGAGGGAGGCTAGGGGTAAGGTCATGATCCCCGATTCTTGAAGGAGGGAGAGTGTTTTCTGACACCCCACGTAAGAAGACATGCCGTCTGTAAGCTCTGCATGTTGCCAGGAGAAACAGCTACTTACAAATCAATATATTCTGTTGTAGATCAAGATGAAGCAGTAAATCAGTGACTGCACCCCGGGGGTGGGCCAATGGAAACTCCGTCCCCCAAGGTGAGTGAGGCTAGGGGTAAAGTCATGATCCCCGACTCTTGAAGGAGGGAGAGTGTTTTCTGACACCCCACGTAAGAAGACATGCTGTCTGTAAGCTCTGCATGTTGCCAGGAGAAACAGCTACTTACAAATCAATATATTCTGTTGTAGATCAAGATGAAGCAGTAAATCAGTGGTGCACCCTGGGGGTGGGTCAATGGAATCTCCCCCCCCCCCAAGGAGAGGGAGGCTAGGAGTAAGGTCATGATCCCCGATTCTTGAAGGAGGGAGAGTGTTTTCTGACACCCCACGTAAGAAGACATGCCGTCTGTAAGCTCTGCATGTTGCCAGGAGAAACAGCTACTTACAAATCAATATATTCTGTTGTAGATCAAGATGAAGCAGTAAATCAGTGGTGCACCCTGGGGGTGGGTCAATGGAATCTCCCCCCCCCCAAGGAGAGGGAGGCTAGGGGTAAGGTCATGATCCCCGATTCTTGAAGGAGGGAGAGTGTTTTCTGACACCCCACGTAAGAAGACATGCCGTCTGTAAGCTCTGCATGTTGCCAGGAGAAACAGCTACTTACAAATCAATATATTCTGTTGTAGATCAAGATGAAGCAGTAAATCAGTGGTGCACCCTGGGGGTGCGTCAATAGAATCTCCCCCCCAAGGAGAGGGAGGCTAGGGGTAAGGTCATGATCCCCGATTCTTGAAGGAGGGAGAGTGTTTTCTGACACCCCACGTAAGAAGACATGCCGTCTGTAAGCTCTGCATGTTGCCAGGAGAAACAGCTACTTACAAATCAATATATTCTGTTGTAGATCAAGGTGAAGCAGTAAATCAGTGGTGCACCCTGGGGGTGCGTCAATAGAATCTCCCCCCCAAGGAGAGGGAGGCTAGGGGTAAGGTCATGATCCCCGATTCTTGAAGGAGGGAGAGTGTTTTCTGACACCCCACGTAAGAAGACATGCCGTCTGTAAGCTCTGCATGTTGCCAGGAGAAACAGCTACTTACAAATCAATATATTCTGTTGTAGATCAAGATGAAGCAGTAAATCAGTGGTGCACCCTGGGGGTGCGTCAATAGAATCTCCCCCCCCCAAGGAGAGGGAGGCTAGGGGTAAGGTCATGATCCCCGATTCTTGAAGGAGGGAGAGTGTTTTCTGACACCCCACGTAAGAAGACATGCCGTCTGTAAGCTCTGCATGTTGCCAGGAGAAACAGCTACTTACAAATCAATATATTCTGTTGTAGATCAAGATGAAGCAGTAAATCAGTGGTGCACCCTGGGGGTGCGTCAATAGAATCTCCCCCCCAAGGAGAGGGAGGCTAGGGGTAAGGTCATGATCCCCGATTCTTGAAGGAGGGAGAGTGTTTTCTGACACCCCACGTAAGAAGACATGCCGTCTGTAAGCTCTGCATGTTGCCAGGAGAAACAGCTACTTACAAATCAATATATTCTGTTGTAGATGAAGATGAAGCAGTAAATCAGTGACTGCACCCCGGGGGTGGGCCAATGGAAACTCCGTCCCCCAAGGTGAGTGAGGCTAGGGGTAAAGTCATGATCCCCGACTCTTGAAGGAGGGAGAGTGTTTTCTGACACCCCACGTAAGAAGACATGCTGTCTGTAAGCTCTGCATGTTGCCAGGAGAAACATCTACTTACAAATCAATATATTCTGTTGTAGATCAAGATGAAGCAGTAAATCAGTGGTGCACCCAGGGAGTGGGCCAATGGAATCTCCCCCTCCCAAGGTGAGGGAGGCTAGGGGCAAGGTCATGGTGCCGGAGTCTTGAAGGAGGGAGAGTGTTTTCTGACACCCCACGTAAGAAGACATGCTGTCTGTAAGCTCTGCATGTTGCCAGGAGAAACATCTACTTACAAATCAATATATTCTGTTGTAGATCAAGATGAAGCAGTAAATCAGTGGTGCACCCAGGGAGTGGGCCAATGGAATCTCCCCCTCCCAAGGTGAGGGAGGCTAGGGGCAAGGTCATGTTGCCGGAGTCTTGAAGGAGGGAGAGTGTTTTCTGACACTCCACGTAAGAAGACATGCTGTCTGTAAGCTCTGCATGTTGCCAGGAGAAACATCTACTTACAAATCAATATATTCTGTTGTAGATCAAAATGAAGCAGTAAATCAGTGGTGCACCCAGGGAGTGGGCCAATGGAATCTCCCCCTCCCAAGGTGAGGGAGGCTAGGGGCAAGGTCATGGTGCCGGAGTCTTGAAGGAGGGAGAGTGTTTTCTGACACCCCACGTAAGAAGACATGCTGTCTGTAAGCTCTGCATGTTGCCAGGAGAAACATCTACTTACAAATCAATATATTCTGTTGTAGATCAAGATGAAGCAGTAAATCAGTGGTGCACCCAGGGAGTGGGCCAATGGAATCTCCCCCTCCCAAGGTGAGGGAGGCTAGGGGCAAGGTCATGGTGCCCGGAGTCTTGAAGGAGGGAGAGTGTTTTCTGACACCCCACGTAAGAAGACATGCTGTCTGTAAACTCTGCATGTTGCCAGGAGAAACATCTACTTACAAATCAATATATTCTGTTGTAGATCAAAATGAAGCAGTAAATCAGTGGTGCACCCAGGGAGTGGGCCAATGGAATCTCCCCCTCCCAAGGTGAGGGAGGCTAGGGGCAAGGTCATGGTGCCGGAGTCTTGAAGGAGGGAGAGTGTTTTCTGACACCCCACGTAAGAAGACATGCTGTCTGTAAGCTCTGCATGTTGCCAGGAGAAACATCTACTTACAAATCAATATATTCTGTTGTAGATCAAGATGAAGCAGTAAATCAGTGGTGCACCCAGGGAGTGGGCCAATGGAATCTCCCCCTCCCAAGGTGAGGGAGGCTAGGGGCAAGGTCATGGTGCCGGAGTCTTGAAGGAGGGAGAGTGTTTTCTGACACCCCACGTAAGAAGACATGCTGTCTGTAAGCTCTGCATGTTGCCAGGAGAAACATCTACTTACAAATCAATATATTCTGTTGTAGATCAAAATGAAGCAGTAAATCAGTGGTGCACCCAGGGAGTGGGCCAATGGAATCTCCCCCTCCCAAGGTGAGGGAGGCTAGGGGCAAGGTCATGGTGCCGGAGTCTTGAAGGAGGGAGAGTGTTTTCTGACACCCCACGTAAGAAGACATGCTGTCTGTAAGCTCTGCATGTTGGCAGGAGAAACAGCTACTTACAAATCAATATATTCTGTTGTAGATCAAGATGAAGCAGTAAATCAGTGACTGCACCCCGGGGGTGGGCCACTGGAAACTCCGTCCCCCAAGGTGAGGGAGGCTAGGGGTAAAGTCATGATCCCCGACTCTTGAAGGAGGGAGAGTGTTTTCTGACACCCCACGTAAGAAGACATGCTGTCTGTAAGCTCTGCATGTTGCCAGGAGAAACATCTACTTACAAATCAATATATTCTGTTGTAGATCAAAATGAAGCAGTAAATCAGTGGTGCACCCAGGGAGTGGGCCAATGGAATCTCCCCCTCCCAAGGTGAGGGAGGCTAGGGGCAACTTCATGGTGCCGGAGTCTTGAAGGAGGGAGAGTGTTTTCTGACACCCCACGTAAGAAGACATGCTGTCTGTAAGCTCTGCATGTTGGCAGGAGAAACAGCTACTTACAAATCAATATATTCTGTTGTAGATCAAGATGAAGCAGTAAATCAGTGACTGCACCCCGGGGGTGGGCCACTGGAAACTCCGTCCCCCAAGGTGAGGGAGGCTAGGGGTAAAGTCATGATCCCCGACTCTTGAAGGAGGGAGAGTGTTTTCTGACACCCCACGTAAGAAGACATGCTGTCTGTAAGCTCTGCATGTTGCCAGGAGAAACATCTACTTACAAATCAATATATTCTGTTGTAGATCAAAATGAAGCAGTAAATCAGTGGTGCACCCAGGGAGTGGGCCAATGGAATCTCCCCCTCCCCAAGGTGAGGGAGGCTAGGGGTAAAGTCATGATCCCCGAGTGTTGAAGGAGGGAGAGTGTTTTCTGACACCCCACGTAAGAAGACATGCTGTCTGTAAGCTCTGCATGTTGCCAGGAGAAACAGCTACTTACAAATCAATATATGCTGTTGTAGATCAAGATGAAGCAGTAAATCAGTAGTGCACCCAGGGGGTGGGCCAAGGGAATCTCCCCCCCCCCCAAAGAAATAGAAATTGCATTATGAATATTGAATTTGCATTATAAATATTTTTATCCGTTCAACGCGCCCCCCCCCCCACAAGTTTAAATCCTGGGTGCGCCACTGCAGTAAATTATCTTAACGAATTATTGAATTTACTTGATTTATCTGGATTGTTACCACACAACATTACTCTGAAGGTTTGTGTTCCTATCATTCTTCTTAGAAACATTGACACACCCTCGTCTTTGCAATGGTACCAAATTGGCAATCAAGAGATTATTAAACAATGCAATTAAAGCAAGAATTTTAAGTAGTAAATTCAAAGGAGAGGATGTGCTAATACTACGTATATCAATGATACCAACAGATATGCAATTCCAATTCAAATGATTACAATTTCCAATTAAACTGGCTTTTGGAATAACGATAAACAAATCACAAGGTGGACATTGCAAGTATGTGGATTGAATATGGAGAATCCATGTTTTCCTGATGGTCTACGTTGTGTGCTCCTGTGTAAGAAAACCAAGGGATTCGTTTGTATATATGCCAAATGGAATCACCAAAACCATTGCATGTCCAAGAGCATTGCAATGAACTTAAAATTGAATAAAATAGTAATTACAATTTATGTAATCCGAAACATAAAAATTATAATGTGTGTGTAAATATCTACTTTCAACTAAATACAATAATTGGTATGAAACTTTCAATTTGGTTCATTTAATCTACATATATAAGGTAAATGCACCTATAATGGGCCATGTCCCTATAATGGGCCACCCTTTAGAAATGTCGAGAAATTAAGGGTCTATTGTTACCTTAGGCAGTGGAAGGGGTGAGGGTCATTGGCTACTACCTGCGAGGATCCCTTAGCATTGGAATTCAGTTCATTCCTTTACTTTGTGCGAAGTGTAAGGTGTATTCTGCTAGAGAGTAGAAAATTTGTGTTTGTTTTAACGTCTTCTTAAGAAATCTGTTAAGGTAAGTGAATTTTTCAAAAAATTTTATTTAAGTACTATAATGTCTGTTTATTGACTTAAACTATTATTCATTACGATAGTATGTATAATTCAAATTGTACAGTGATTAAATGACAAAAAACTTAGATTCCTTTGTCAAAATAGCGTGGCCCATCATGGGATCACGAATTGTTACACTGTCCCTGTATTGGGCCAGCCCGTGTACAGGTACAAATTATTTTTTCGGAAATGTCAATATTTGCAACAACATACCAGCTGTGACAAGTAAAGCGGTACATAACTGGCAACATTAACCACAATTTTTAAGTAAATTTAATTTTAGATGTTTAAGTTAATAAATTTATATGTCAGTTTTTATATATTTAGTGTAGTTGTACTGTAGTTATAAAATGAATAAACTGGTTTAAAAATATACATCATGTTTTTGGTTCCTTTTCTTTCCAATTTTATGATATTGTAGAATTGATGTTTGTTCCATAACAGATTAAATAGATGGCCCATTAATGTTGTGATGGGCGATATTGATGGCCCATTATGGGTACATCGAATAAAATAATGGCCCATTATAGGAGCATCAGGTTGGTTATTATTTATGTATATATATTTTTTATGAATGCAGCCAGTGCGCTCCAATTGCTACTACAGATGTAAGACAGTTATTAAAATGGCAGGTAAAAATTTGGACCAGTTTGCTTTATCTATAGCTGTGAAAATTCAGATTTACTTCAATTTTTCTCTTATCCGGCCCATTACTGGTGCGTTTACCTTATACTCAAATCTAACAATAGCGAAGCATTGCCGGGTCAGCTAGTACAATAATAAACAGAAATATTAACGATATTACTCGGTGGTATTATATATTTAATCTATTACTATAAATTAATTCCCCTAATAGTTGCCATGTTCTGTGTATGTATCTGTCATGTAACGCTTCCGGAGCGACCTCTTCATAAATATATCAGCCTATGGCATCCATTTTCTTTTATGAGTTAGGCTTAACAAGTTAAAAGTAAAGTTCAAATAGATTATTTGCTATCTAAACCCAAATAATTTTAATTAAAACAACGTAATATCGACACAAATCAACTTTATTTCGATATTTAGACAGCTGTAATACAAGTATTCATTTTATATACTCAGAACATGAAGCCCTTTAAAGGGCTGATACATGAGCACTAAAGCATGGTCCCCCTTCTCATATTTTTGATCATCCGGAGTGAACTTTCCTAAATCAGTAAAGCCCTTTACTGAAAGTTCTCTCTGATCAAACACGAGAGTAGGGGACAGCTTCATCTCATCAATGAGCAGCGTTCCTAAAAAGAAGCACAATAAAGAAATTAAGAAAGATTTTGCAGCCATGATACATCATATTAAATTTTGCACAAGCATTACCTCGGCGGTCAGATACCTCCATGTCACCAGCTTTCTTTTTCATACACACAAATATACTTTTCTGAAACCCATACACCCCCTTAACAGACTGAATATAATTCATAAGGGTACGCGGGGAAGGCAAAGAAAGTATATTATGCTCCCTTAGATGTTTGTATGCTTTGCTGCTTTTTATTCTCAGCAGCAGGCACTCGTAAATCCACTGCCTTGGGTATCTCACGGCCGCACTACATTTTGCCTTTGCAGCTGAAACACATGTTTTTATAGCCATTTGTTGTTGGGATGGCAAATGAGCAATGGCTGCAAAACCTTTTCCTTCACTTCAGCACATAAACGTTTAGATCTCAAAAGATCATTTCTTAACTGCAATACCTATGTAAAGAAATAGTTAAAAATAAATACACTATCAAATTAAAAATAAATTTCGAATGTTATATTTAAAATTTTTCCTTTAAGGTTAACCTTCTTCTTCAAACGAGAATTCATTTTTGTAATATTTTTCATCCGTAACGCAATTTTAAATTTTTTCTTTGCTGCAGGCCGCAATTCTTTTTTTCTTTTGAAGTCATTTTTTCTCTTCATAGATAGACAGCACACACTACACAGTGTTTGCTTATTTTATCTTAGAGAGATACCAAAGACAACTAATAGACATCCTAAAATAAAATGAAACAATAAGTAAAGTTCAAGAACAAATGTTACCACCCAATGAAACAAATTAAAATTAGTTTTACCCTGATATAGCAATTTTTGCAAATTACTAAATCATTAACACGCTGTAGTAAAAATGGCAGGCTTTCAATATCATGCACATCAACATCCAGTGATATTTCTACATTTCCCAAAAAAATCTGAAATTTGAAAAGCAGTGTACTTCAATTTCTATTATTAGTAATATTTAATGATTAAAATGAATATGCATTAATTCATTATGTCATTTATTCTTAAAGTAAAGAAATCTGTTTAAAAAGTATTTATGATTACATTAATCAACACAACAATTGGAAACAACTGTTCATTACTTTTATATCTATTACTTCCACCTTAACTATTATACTTAGAACATTATTTTACACCATTTAACATTTTAAAATTAACCATTAACCATTTTGCAATTTCAACTTTTTTAAACAATAATATTCTGTACATACTTTGTACATGACTCGTCGCTCACAAAAATATTTAGAATTCCATTTTGAACATATCAGATACTCTTGAGTAGATGCTACTGTCAACCATGAATCTGGTTTTTGTATATTTTCTAAATGAATCAAAAATGTAGAATAATAATTTTGCTGTTGTTCAGCTTCTGTATGAGATTCAACATCTGTACTTATATTAGGTCTTTTGTTTTTTTTTTAAATGAAGAATGACGAGGACCTGGAGCTTTTCTCTTGCATGTTCTAACAGACAGATATTTTGGTAAATTTGGGAATAATGTTGGTATAGAACCTGCTTTTAAAAGTGGTAACCCTCTCTCAAGAGTAAATATTGTTCCATCAGTGAGTGTAGTCGCATATGACCTTTCTATACACTCTTTTTCAAAATGCAACTCACAGAGCCTGTCACGAATACTGAAAACTTTGTCTTTTCTGGGGATGGCTTTATGCCATTTCTCCAAAAGTTCACTATCCTGGAATGAGTAGAATTCAAATGAACAACAAACAAAAGCAATATATATTTATAAAATGAAAATTGTATGCTAGGTATAAAATTCACTCTCTGATAACTTGTTACATTCCACAAACATATCAAATGAATTACAATCGCTAATGAAGGTAAATTTGTAATTAAAAATTTGAAAACCATCAAAAACTAATACTTCATTATATACGTAAGTATCGTACATTTTTTATTGATTGAGCGATTTCCTTTAGAGCAATAGTATCAGTAATTATTTACATCTGCTTACATACAATAGAGCTTTGTGAACACTTTTTTTTCTGATGGGATATAGGAATGATTGAAAAATAAAACACGCTTATTTCCAGCAGAACTTAAGATGTCTTAACTTTGCGTTCACTTAAAACACAGCAGTTGTACTTTTCTCTCATTATTATACATCTTATATTAACACAAAACAATAATAATGTTCTTACCTTAAGAGCAGCAAATATACTAGGATTTCTCTGTCCAGTTTCTTTATTTCTTTTTAAGGCTGATCGATAGCCAGTAGAACAACCCGGAGCAAAACGCGTGTTTGGCATATTCGTGCACAGAATAAATTTTAAAATTTGTAAAGCAGCTTTCACCAGCACGCCGTATAACTCAATGAAAAATCGTCACTTGACTCTCATGTCGCGCCATCTACCGGTGAGCGACAATAATCGGTCCATTTTTCGAAAATTCCCCATTGAAGCTTACGCTCCTTCTGTAGCTTCATGACTCAGAACTTGAAAATGTAAACACGAGTGAGTCATTCATTCACCGTGATTCATTAACCTTAGTTAATTTAAGAAAAATTGAATCAGAGAATCTTCTTCACAATAAAACAGTTTTTCATTATATTCTTATTTTAATATATATATTTATATTTTAATATTTTAACCATATAATATATATATATATATATATATATATATATTTTAACCAGATATTACAATAATGTAAAATTTAGTATTTTCGGAAAGTTACAAACTCGACGCATGCGTAGTGATACATTCAAAACTGTCTGCACGGTAGAAATGAATATTTCTAAATTGCCAACCATGAAGCTACAGAAGGAGGAGCAGCTCAGTGTTAAAAATGTGTCTCCCTTTTTGTCGCCGCCACTAGAGGGCGCTCGCGTGAACTAGCGGGCGGCTTAGACACGGACAACCATACGCTTTAATATGGATTTTTCGTATTTTTCCTAGCGAAAACAAGTTGTTTTATTTTAGTGCGTATTTAATATGAATTTATTTTTTCAATTTAACAATTGCTTATTTTCATTCAAAATCTTTATTTCAAGTGCTTTTTTTGCTATAATTCATTAAAATTCTTAAAGGAAATGAGTAAATATACTTTTTCAGAATAATTGTGTATTGGTTTCAGAATAAATGAGTTCAGAATTTTGTAATAATTTAATAATTAAGGAAATGAAATTACAGAAAAGAATTGTGAAGAATTTTTTTTATCATTGTTCATAATCTCTTATGGAAAAAAATATGTGAGAAATAATACTGATTAACCAAAACACACACACACACATAGTAGAAAAGAAACATTTTCTATCAATCACAAATAAATTCTTATCAGGACTAATAAAATAGGAAGTCAATTCTGTATTTAATCAGACAATACTTTAAAATATCTTCATTTGGAAAAAAAATCAGTCAAAGCATCTCAGATTACACTTTTTAAAACCGGAGGTATAATGGTCAAGTTGGTAAATTACTGAATACAAATTTTTTCAGCGAATTAAAAAGAAAAAAAGAAATAACTTTGACAAGGACAAATCAGCTATATTTTTGAATTTTCACAAAGTACGCATTTTATTGCATAAGCAGATTTTGTACGCAGATTTTGCATAAGCATTTATAGTAACAACATTGCTTATCATACAATGAAAACTTATTTACTTAAGGGGTGTGGTCACTTTTACGTACCTTTAAAAGTATCATTTTTAGACCTATGTTCGATTGTATGTACTACTCATGATTTAAGCTTGATTTATATGAAATTTTTTGAGTAACTGCCTATAATATTGTTTATTATAGATGCAATTTTTCAAGGTAATTAATAAAAATGACTTTTTATGCATAAAAAGTGAATATTTTTTTTAAATCGAGCATTTTGCAGTCAACTACTGTGCGCATTCTGTCAAAATAAATTATTAAGGTACATTAATAATTTTTTACTATATGTGATTACAATACTTCAGGCAACAATATCCAGCAACATTATTCTAAAATATATTAAAACATTTATGTACGTGCTATTTTTAATTAGAAATTTCAAAAATGACTGAGTAAAAGCTTATAAAAAATTCTTTAAAAAATTAAAATATATTAAGGTTAAAAAATTTTGGTAGATTTTGCTGTCTAAAGTGTTGTAATCACATATAGTAAGCAATTATTAATGTAACTTAATAATTGATTTTGATAGAATGCGCACAGTAGTTGACTGCAAAATGCTCGATTTAAAAAAAATATTCACTTTTTATGCATAAAAAATCATTTTAATTTTTTATTAATTACGTTGAAATATTGCATATATAATAAACAGTATTATAGGCAGTTACTCAAAAAAATTCTTGTAAATCAAGCAAAAATCATGAGTAGTACATACAATCCAGCATAGGTCTAAAAATGATACTTTTACGTACTTTAACTAACTTACGTAATTTAACTAACTTAATAGTGATTAAATTCAATATTATGGTTCCAGCATTGTCAGGAATTACCTTCAAGTTGGTAAATTATCGATTACAAATATTTTCAGCAAATTAAAAAGAAAAACCCCAAATAACATTGATAAGGACAAATCAGCTATATTTTCGCATTTTCACAAAGTATGGGTTTCATTGTACTCACAGTAAAAAGATAGGAAAATATTAATTTTTTTTTAAATTATACTCAACAGATTTTGCATAAGCATTTATAGTAACAGCATTCTTTATCATACAATGAAAACTTATTTACTTATCAACTAACTTAATAGTGATAAAATTCAATATAAAGAAAAGTTAACTAGAAATATTTTATTTCTGTGCACAATTAAAAAAAAATGATGGCTCTGTAGCTACATGATTAACACAAAACAATAATAATGTTCTTACCTTAGGAGCAGCAAATATACTAGGATTTCTCTGTCCAGTTTCTTTATTTCTTTTTAAGGCTGCTCTATAGCCAGTAGAACAACCCGGAGCAAAACACGTGTTTGGCATATTTCTGCACACAGAATAAATTTTAAAATTTATATAACAACTTTCACCACCACGCCGTATAACTCAATGTAAAATAGTCACTTCGCTTGCATGTCACGCCCTCTACCGGTGAGCGACAACAATCGGTTCATTTTTCGAAAAATTCCCCATTGAAGCTTACGCTCCTTCTGTAGCTTCATGTTGCCAACACACGTGGCTTTCATGTACTCACATGTGGCTTTCATGTGATTTTTCGTAAAGCATTCTATTCGATGATAGTGTTTTAATTTCTGTTTAGTATTTACTTTTTAAAGTACTTTTATATCGGTTTGAATTCTATTCGATTTCTGATTTAAATGGTGTGACGTAACATATCGGCCAGCTTTTTTTTTTTTTTTTTTTAATTTCGTAAAGTCTGAATGATTATATTTGAATGTAAATTTCAAGCTAAGTAACTGAATTTAACATTTTAATTGTGTTTAATTGAATATTTATTTGCTTAAAATTGTTCTTTTGTTCTAACCGATTTTTCGTAAAGCATTCTATTACGATAATAGTGTTTTTAATTTCTGTTTATTATTGTATTTTTGCACGTGAGTAATTTGTATGATTTTTTCTCTGATTTTCTTTAGTTTATATATTTTATTTTTGCTTGTTATATTTATACATAGCATACTTATACATGTATATAGCATAATACATGAATATATAATATATTTATATTAAATTGAAATAGATTGAATTAGATTGTTAAATTTGAATCTATATATATAAAACGCGTAGGTATGCGGCACAAAAATCGACGATATTTCTACACTCCGAATGGCAACGGCTGCAACAATCAGATGTAAACATTGGCGGCGCAATTTGCAACCGCGTGTCAACATGGGTTTACGCACTGAAATCAGGAATGCTCGAAAGCGAGCTGCACGATCAAGAGAAAATTGGGAACAGTCTCAAGAAAGAAAGCGAAGAATAAATAATTCATTAAGAGAACGTTAAAGAGAGAGCATAAATTATCGCGAGGTTAGGCTTAACCATCACCGGCATAGCAACCGACAGACAGTAATAATTAATTTCTACACTTTTTTCAGTACTTGCTGAATTTTTACTCCATTTTATAAGCGAAGAAATTTTCCCAACAATTTATTGTTTGATATGATTAAGTATAGATTTCTGAATTGTGAACAATAGTACGTGCAGAGAGTGATGTAATCCACACTTTGCTGAATTATTATTCCGATTTTTAAGAGAAAAATTTTTCCCAACGATTTCTTATTTGATGTAATGATAAAGTGTAGATATCTTAATATTGAAAAATAGTACATACAGAGAGGGATGTAATTTTTAAAATCATTGGTGTTTGGTTTCTCAGTCTTATCTTTAACTCTGTTCTGAAGTAATGGAAATTCATATTTTTTAATCACGATGTTTTTGAATCAGCCTGATGGAGAATACCCCTTAATAACGTATATTTATGATGAAAGGTAATGGTAACAGTCCTTACATATTCTACTTTCCATTGAGTTGTTTTGCAAAAGAAAATATGAAACTAAAAGCGACCATGCTGGTCGCGCAGCGGCTAGTTTATTCTTATTTATTGAAATAGACTGCAAAAATTTTTTGCATGTGAGTAATTTGTATGAATTTTTAATCTGATTTTCTTTAGTTTATATATTTTATTTTTGCTTAATATATTTATACTTAGCATATTTATAGCATATTAGTTAGATTGTATATATAGCATATTAGTTAGATTTTGCAAGTTGGATTTAAAAATCAGCGGATTTAAAAAGTTGGATTTAAAAATTAATCTAAAAAATTTTCCAAGAAAGACGTTTTTTTATTATAAACTCGGATTATAACATCTTGGATTATTACAACATTTTTAATTATAACATCGGATAATACAGCTAATATTCTGTAAAAATTTCTAATATTTTAACAAGGTTATGAACCTTTTTTTTATTGTAACTGTTCAAATATTTACCGTCAAGTTTTGACGGGTACTATCTAGTCGGGAATAATAGTTATCGGCATACGACATATGTTGCCGATATTGTTGACCCGATGATTCTCGGGTTTGACTTTTTAACCAGAAATAATTTCGTAATAGACTTCAATTCTAACCAAATTATAGCCACTCAAGATAGCACCATACTCTCCATTCCGGACAATAGTAGAAGAGGTCTTTTAGCTGCCGCAACTCTTGTGGACCAGTCGAAAGGTAAATGAAATGTTGCCATATTATACCCCGGTCACCAGAAAAAGTAGATCGGCACGTCTTGACAGGGCCTTTTTATTGCATGGGGAAATCGGGACTTTGCCCAGGGTCCCCTGATGCTAGGGGGCCCCAAAACTGTCCTCTTTAACGATATTGTACGTCAACACTAAAATAGATAGGGTGCCAGATAAGTGAAAGTTTTTAATTTCGCTTTCTGCTTTAGGAAAAATGTTAAAACTATCAGGTTGTATCAGACGTACATTAGAAGGTGAAAGGCATTTTCAATTTGATGTGAAAAATGTTTATGAATGCTTTATCTTATCAACCATACACTGTAACAGCAAATATAGGACTCTCATGCAGGGTTGTTTGGTTTAAATCATTATTTGAATCAAAATTTAAATAAAATGATTTTTTTAATCCTAATTTGTAACAACTTTTCCTCACACGCTTGGTGTATGCACCTAGTACTTCTAATAGTACGTATAGTCCATGGATAGTTCTTATTTTTATAAATTTTCGTAAGAGGGGCCCCCAAATAGCATCTGCCCAGGGGCCCCCAGCGTTCATAATCGGGCCCTGCTTCTTGCCTAATTAAATTGTGGTCGTTTCTACTGTGTCGGGTGTATAGGTTAAACGTGTTCGGCCACAGAGTCGAAAAACATTACTATAACAACACAAACATTTTATTATTTCCATTCCACCTCGCTTGTTACATGTGCTCGGGAATATATATCTGGCGAGCCGCTTCTGTCAACGCCCACCTATCTGACTTGTAACTGCTCAACACCTCTGAAGAAACCTACTGCGGTGCTTCGAAGGAGGCGTGGCAATCAGTTGAATTCCGATCGGGTAGACTGGTCAGTTGTTTTGAATCACCGCAACCTTGTCGAAATGCATCGGTAGAAATACCATAAAGCAAAACTATCTCTTTATTACGTTTGATAATATGTTCCTAAAACGCCTGTATTTACTTTTCTTTGGGATTAGGGAACTCACAGTCATAAGGTCTTGAGTGTGTGCTATTTTTTCTCCCTGGATGAAATATTGAAAAGAGATGATGCCGATCCCTGTTCTTTGGAAGCATGCAACTCACTTTCTCATCCAAACAAATCGATGTCCGAGTCGAAGTTTCAAGAATTTTGTGGTTTGGGGAGATGAAAATGTTTTTCTGAACTTACTCTTGTTAAAACATGGCCTCGTTCCTGAAAAATGCTTTCAGTGCTTTTACAAGCACCCTTCTGAAGATATCGAGTGTACCTAAGACTCCAAATGTGGTATGTATAGTATATAAAGTTGTATATAGTGTTAAACGCATACGGATCTGTGAAATATTTAGAACATCGTTTGAAATTTTGTGTTTTGAGATAATTTATTGAGCATTGGTTTGTATGTCACTGATGCATAAATTAGCTGTTGTTTTAGTAAATCATATGTGCTATACCGAAAATTTGGACTCCTTTGCCATTCAGCAATATAAACAATTGACAATAGAGCCGGCAATTTTTTCAGTCCCCTTGCGTCGCCGAATAATACTGTTTATCATAAATTTTCTCGTTTATTGTTTTAACCTTCTCATTACTGAGAAGTGAGCTTAGTTTCAATTTTTTTCTAGTGTTTTAATAACTCGTTTAACTACACTTATTTAAACGTTAGTTCCCTTTATGGAATAGCTTCCTTATATGTGTTCCAAACTCGCCCAGCCAATTTTCACGCCAAACTTGGCGCTGTTTTTGTTTACTCGAGTTCAAGTGGGTAGGACTGGTTCTTAAGTCCAGGTAGTTAACGCTACTCGTTGCTTATCGCATCATAGCGTATTAATTACCCTTTTTCAATAAAATAAGAGTATAAAGAAATTTGTAAATTAATAAAACTGACTTGTAAATTATCCGGTGATGATTTTTAAATACAAAATCGACTTTTATTATTGAAAAACGTTGGTTTTATAGTTACATTATTAAAGTTACATTAAATAAAATAATATCCAATTGACAAACCTAATCACTTCAAATAAAGTTTAAAAAAATTCAAATTGAATAATCTAATTCCATCTATTTCAATTTAATATAAATATATTGTATATTACTATATTATGCTGTATATATCTATAAATATGGTATGTATAAATCTAAGCTATGTAAAATAAAATATACAAACTAAAGAAAATCAGATTAAAAATCGTACAATTACCGAGAACACGTGCAAAAGATCGGAACAAAATTTAAGCAATATATTTGAAATTAATATATATATATATATTATACTATATATATAAATGTAAATATTCTATATTGCGCGGGTAAAATATACAAGCTAAAGAAAATCAGATTAAATAATCATACAATCACCAAGAACACATTCAAAATCAAAGAACTGAATTGGTCACCTAAATATCAGAAAAGAATCCGTATACTGACATTTGATCCTTCTGAATCGGCCGGCTTACTATTACGGCAACCCTTGTGACGTAGCTCATCGAGGCAGCTCTCCGGATGGGAATAGATCTAGCTGAGCTTGAAGGATTGGTACAAAATCATCATGGCGAGAATGGAACACATGTATGGAATCTTAGCCCTTTCATATTGAGTTATAGTATTCTTAGTTTTTTTTTAAATTATTATTTTTGCTTTTAGATTCTCTCTCATTTTAAGTGTTTGAACTTTCATGATAAAGTGTGAAGGGATTTAACTTTTGTGATAATTTAAAAGTCATAGTTGTTTGCTTATTAAATTTTTTTATTTAAACTTTAGTATCAGTTGCATGCCAAATTGGCAATTTCGTTGTTCGATAACGATTTTATTCTGGGAACCTTATTTTGGAAATCTCTTTTTTCTGGTAAAATGGATCATCTCTATGAGTCACAGGTCAGCCCCATGCAGGGCTTGATTTAAGAGTATGCCGCCTATAGGCTAAAGTCTATTTGCTGCCTCCTCTATAGTTCATATTTGCTTAATACATTTGTTTCATACAACAAAAGGATAGAGTTCATTGGTGTTTTCATCTTTTTTAAAACAAAGTTCATTTAGTTTAGATAAAACTTGATGATTTACATAATTTACTTGATAAAACTTGATGATTTTCACAATTTTGATGATTTACATAATAAATTATGCAATCAAATTAGTTATTTACTTGTTTTTTTTTTTTTACTTCTTTTAAGATTCGTTAAAAAATGAAATGGCTTTCGAATTTAATTAATTTGTTCTTGGAGATCAGTGATCACTATTTTAAACATATTTTTATATTTTAATGCTAATGACTATCTTTTGCATAATTGAAGAACTGTGTTCAATTTGAATTAAGTTGTCCTACACTGTGAAATGAAATTACACAAAATGTAGTTAATTACTGGTTTATTTGTTGAAAAATGTACAAACCTCTAAAACAACTCACCCCACATAATCTTCATGTTCAAATTTACATAGCTTTCGTACGAGATTTCTGAATGGCAGCGCGTTAATAATGTCCTCATATGAAAGTGTTTTTGTTGTATTTGCCTCAATACAAAGTAATGAAAGTGAGTTTAACCATATTTCAGAAATACTAGTTCGCAGATAGTTCTTAACTCTTCTAAGGCAGGAAAAAACTGTGTTCTCCCGCGCAATTTATAATGTATGCACAAACTTATCCTTACAGTAATGTCCAAATTGGGGTTAACATCTTGTAAGGAATTACACCTCAGAAATTTCGAAATTCCTTCCAACGATTTATCAGATGGGTGATCAATACACACTGCTGTTTTGAAAGTGGATGCACTCTTCAGTGAAATCCGAATCCAAATCATTTGTGTAGACGTGGTAAAGGTTGGTGGCTTTTTTCCTCAGTTCCTCTTCCATATCTGTATTGTTATCACACAACTGAGTTAAGAAGTAGAATCGGTCTTGAAACTCGTCATAGGCCATTTTTCTTTTCTTGAATTCACAAACCAAAGAGTCTATAATTGGTAAAAATATGTGTTTATTTTAAGGTCATCCCTGCCAGTAAAGTTAACTTCTCCACTTCGGTCTTCATCAGGCCAAACTTTTTTTTTTGACTGTCTTTTATTGTCTTTTTCATAAGATGTAGTTTTGGTTTTATCCATAGCCAATTCATCAAAGTTGTTTCTCTGTTCCGTAAAATATTCTTCAAGAGAGCCATACAAATCTCTGACCAACAAAACATCCACAGTTCCACTTTGCTTGCCTTTGCTAACTTTATAGATTCTGTGAAGTATGGTGCTCAAGAAACACACCATAAACACATGCAGAAACACACAATAAACATTCAAAGATTAGAATGTTTTGAGTGCTCCAGAAAGACAAGCAGTCTCAAAACATTCTAATCTTGGAAGTATTCCTCGGGATTCACATCTAGTCGTTGCTTTTTCTGTTGTGTCATTTGAAATTCTTGTCAGAGCAATGTACACTTCTTCCCAAGACTCTCGTAAACTTTGGCATGTGTCATCTCTTGCTGACCATCGAGTAGGACACACTTTTTTAATTGTCTTCTTATTCTGATAAGATTCTTCCATAACACTTGTTAGGCATTCCCATAGCTTTGTAGAGCACGTAAAAAATACATATATTTCTTGGAGCAACATGAAAAATGTGCATGCTTCTCACAAGATTCTGCCGCAGATGACCCAACAAGTTTTAGGGAGTGTGCCGCACATGGGATGAATAAAGCTAAAGAAGTTTTTTTCTTTATTTTTGCTTGCAGACCATTGTAAATGCCGGCCATATTGGAAGCGTTATCGTAAGATTGGCCTCTGCAGTCGTCAATGTTTATTTGCAGATTTTCTAGCTCATTCATAACACACTCAAACATTCCTTCTGAACTATGACCAGCTGATGGAATGAAAGTAAGTAATCTTTCACAATGCACACCGTCACTTGAAACATATCTAACAGCAAGGACTAACTGGTCTACATGTGACATGTCTGGGGTCGAGTCTATGATGAGAGAAAAGTATTTAGATTGTTTCAACTCTTCACAAATTACTTGCCTAACATTTTGAGCCATTAACTCAATTACTTCATCACATGTCTTGGAAAGGAGATAATTTGTATTGCCACTACCACAATTACCGTATTTTTCAATGTGTGTTGCTAAGAATGTATCAAAGTCGGATATTAGCTCTAAAGCCATAAGAAAATTTCCATTCCTGTTAGAACCAAATATCTCGTCGCCTCTTAAAGTGAGGCCTCTTGATGTCAGGGCCTTGACAGCTCTAGTTAAAACATTTCTCCAATAGTGTTTTGTCTCGTGGCACGTACCATGCCTGAAGATGGCACATATCATATAGGCTTTCCCATAGCCGGTCGTATTCTTGTCTTGCATGTGCATTCTTCCTTAGCAAGAGAAAAAAAATGTCAAGGTCAATCACTAAAAATCAGTGCACTCCCCAATGGTCAGAGGGCAACTGCCCAAAGAATTTCAAGAATGTCATCTGTACGTTCTTTGCACCTGCCCTCTAGGCTTGGTGCCCACTCTCTCTCTCTTCCCATTTTGGAACTTAAACGTTATGACATCATTCCTGAACGCTGATTGCGATGTTTCAATTTAACATTTCTTTTTTTTCGGTGTTTATATGTTTTCGTAATGTTTATTGTAAGTGTAGTAATTTTTGTTATTTATTATAAGTGAAGTATTACATTTTTGTGACAATTATATTGATGTTTATTTGGAGTAAATTTTTCTGCATATGCAAATCAGCCAGATACACGCGTGATTTGAATGTATATAACGTGCTGGCTTTACTTAGCTCTCACTGGGGTCAGTCGGAGCATTGTGTCAGACCGAATGCTATCGTCGACTCTAAATGTTACCTTGAGTTTACTTTGTTGTGAAAATAAACCTACGTTTCCTGTTTTCAAACTACTGCTTCATTTTACTTGTTCCTGCCTCAGCCCACTGCTACATTCTGCTATATATATATATATATATATATATATTTATACCATATCTTTTTTATTGTTTTTTAATCAAGTTCAACAATTATCAATATTAACTTTAATTAACTATTATTATTAACTTTATTAATTTATATCATATCTTTAATTAATTATTTGCTAGCTGTATTAATATTAACACCTTGCTCGGTTAACTTAATGATTAAAATATAACTAATAATTTTCCAGGTAGATTTTGAATTCTTAAAGCAATTACATTATTATTATCTACAATAGTTAAATATATCCATAATAATAAAATCGATACACATATTCGAAATCGCATGGCAATTCGAATCCATCGCTTAACTATAATTTAACTGATAAACACGTGCAAGATAGAGAATGTATTCATACGCAGAGTTTTGTTAGAAAAAGCCATTTTTCCCCCAAGCTATTTTTACTAAGTGAGCCGTATGTTTGACGTCACCATTACCGTTGATTATGTCATTCATCCATAGCTATGACGCAATCACCAACCCAGTGACGTACACCTTCGTAATGGTTGACACTGTAACCGAAACTTCAACCTCTTGAAAATATTTGCATATTTCCACAGCCAAGCGCGCCACCAGACGGCGACACACACACCAGTCGTGAATAAAGCTGCAGCAGCTAGGCAGTGGTGTGTTGGTTTTTGGTGTTGTTGGTTGGGTCGTTTGTAGTTAGTTAGTTTAGTGAGCTTGGTGAACTACGCCCAGAAGTCAGGTACCTCCAGAAGTCACCGAGTTCTCTCACATAGCAAGACGAAAGATATGGAAAGATATTCTGGCACAGACGGATCCCCAGCTGAGCTCCAGCAGTTTACCAGAACCTTGAGGGGCCGTTCCCGGGCAACTAGAATCTGAGCTTGGTATCTTCGTACGTTACCCGCACAGTGATAAAGTACATAAACATCAATCAGGTTGTACAAAACTTTTAACTTAGTTTCTGCACCTCCGTTTAATTTTACTTTAAGCAAATTTTGAAGTCAAGGCTTTACCTTATGTAATAATCAAGATTTTTTATTTTTCTGAATGTTGTTTGTTTTATTTTGAGTATCCGCTAATGAATAAACGTTAGCTTACTTTAAAACTTTTCTTGTTATTCTTGTATGTTTGCACACTACACACTATTTCTGGCTAATATAGCTACTTTTAAGAAACTCATCAGGTTATCATCCACCTTCCACTGCGAGCCAATGCGACTCTGTAACCCCAAGCTACATGTGTAAAGCTATTGGCACTTTTAGCCATATTACACTAGTAGGGATTCGGCATTCCTGCCAAATTCCCTAACATTTTGGTTATGGGCCGCAGGGTCTATATATATTTGCTTATCTGCAGAGTCACTAGTTCCTGGTTGGTGTTGACAATACTTTTTTTTTCTAAAAATTTAATCCTGTTAAAGCCGTTTTGAGTGTGTGTGTAAAAACAAGGAAGTTTTATTACTAATAAGGCCCAACATTTACCAAAGTAAATAAGGGGGGGGGGGCCTGTATATATAATTAAGGTATCTGTCAGTCATGCAAATGTGTTTATATCATTTATATATTTAAATTTGTACTGTGTTTATACATAGAAGTGTTTGACATAGTGTTTTTTTTTATATATATAAATAACTAATTTTTTTTATGTAACAATGGCTGCTTCACAGCCACATAACATTGTCGAAAAACTGACTCAAGCAAATTATCATACCTGGGTAGCAGATATAAAGTTTATCCTTATATTGATAAATGCGTGGGATTTAACTACGGATACTGAATCTAAACCATTACCCGCTGAAGGGAATTTAGTCGAAGTTAAAGATTTCGAACGTAGATCCCGTCAAGCATTATCTATCATATTTTTAAATCTTTCCCCTAGTTTTAAAACTGTAGTTGAACACTGCACTACCCCACAGCAAGCATGGTCAACTTTAAAAACGCATTTCAAGCCCGATAATCGGAGTAGGCATATGCAGTTATTCACTGAACTCGTGAACTGCCGCATACATCCAAATGAGAAAATAAACATGTTCGCGGCTCGAATTAGAAAAATAAATGAAAGTCTTAAAGGGATAGGACAAGAAATTAAAGAAATATACTTGTGCTTTCAACTAATTAGATTTCTACCACGAAAATTTGACCCATTAGTATAAAATATTTTGCGGTGGGATGACAAAAGATTTAAATTCGAGAATATTCTAACCGAATTAGTCGTGGAGGAAACTAGGCTGAGCGTTCAACAAATGGACAAAACTGGTCCACATGAAGCTCAAAACCTCACTACTAAACAAAATCAAACCAGAAACCGCAGAAAGCCATCTCCTCGCAGAGATACTCCCTCTCCCGATTCAAGGTCCCCGTCACCTCGTAGGCATGTTAGCTTCGCCGATAGAAGAAAATTCAACTTGCGAGGCCGCAGGCGCTCATCAATGAAGCGTCGGTCCCCTAAGCCGAGAGATGAAGTGAATTTCACGGTAGAGGCCAGCCTTACTGAGGAAGACAGGCACAATGATTGGGTAGTAGACACTGCCGCTACCCATCATTTTTGTAAAGATAAATATTTATTTGAAACCCTTGAACCGGCACATGATAGGAGCCTAGCAGTAGCTACAAAAGGAAAATCCATCCCTATCAAGCAAAGGGGTATAGTGGAACTGCGTTGTAAGGATAGTGGTCAAAAAATTGAGTTTGAAAGGGCATTATACGTACCCTCGCTCCGACGCAATATAATTTCCCTCGCCTTACTCGACGAGCAAGGTTTTAGTTTTGATGGGGGAAATGGAAAAATAAAAGTTAACGACGAGCTGTACTTTACTGCACGTAGAGACCCAGATGGGGTATTTTACGTAAAGCACGTCCTGACGTCACAACAGGCTGAAAGAAAGAGGGTTTTTGGTAAATCTAAAAAACGAAAACAACGTAAACCCCAGGTAAATCAAACTCAATCTAAAAAACAAAAGAACACGGAAAACGATGACAAACGAAGAAGCAAAAATGATAAACGTGAAAAAGTTTTAAACCAGCTGGAAATTTGGCACCGACGAATGGGGCATATGAATCCAGAACTCATAACGAATTCCTTCTCAAACAATAGTGTGAGAAATGCTCCCAAATTAACGTCGACTAAGCTTTTCTGTGAAGACTGTCGCCTGAATAAGGCAAAATGCGTAAGTTTTAAACCCCTAGGCAACGTCAGGTCCTCAAAACCTTTAGATCTTTTACATCTAGATTTGTGGGTTCCAGCTTCAGTCGAAGGCTATAACGGAGAGAGGTATTACTTGAGCATTTCAGATGACTATTCCAAGAAAATTGTATTATATCCTCTCCGGGAAAAATCAGAAGTTTTTTCAACCTTTCTAAACCACATTACGCAAGCCGAAAGATTCCTATCTAGCAAGCTAAAATCTATCCGGACGGATAATGGTAAGGAATTTGATAATATACAGTTTCACGAATATTGCCATAAGAATGGCGTGGCCCATGAATTTACCGATGTATATTCGCCAGAAATGAATGGTGTCGCTGAGAGAGTAAACCAGACTATCGGGAATACCCTGCGCACCATCATTATCTCGAGTAAAGTTCCGTCCGAATTCTGGCCAGAAGCTGTTCGTTACGCTGCATACTGTTGGAACCGTATTTGCCGCCGTAACCAGAGGCAAATGCCCTTTGAGAAATACGGTGGTAATAAACCTTCAATGAAACACCTTAAACCATTTGGATCAGTCTGTTTTGTCGGGGTGCCTAAAGCACACCGAAGCAAGTTCGATAGCAGAGCAAGAAAGGGTATTTTGGTAGGCTATGCATGTCGAATAAAGGGGTATCGCGTGCTGTTTCCCGAAACTAGTCAGGTGATTGAAAGCAGAAATGTAACGTTTGCTGAAAATGAATTAAATACCTATCAACGTGAAGCAAGCCAGTCACACAGTGGAGCAGTGTTGGGCGACCATTCCCGATACACTACCTTCACTTAACCTATACCTGAAAATTTTGAAGTACCTCATGCAGTCACTCAACCTACACAAACCTCACATCGCCAGGAACCTCCACAACCTGGCCCTAGTCGCGTAGTTTCTCCCCCAGACTCAGAAAGTGAAGATGAAACAGATCCCGAGCTGTACATCGAACTCCGACTTCGAGTCGCTAAGTGGCGGAGAGAAGCAGTACCGCGACCTGACGGATCCCAAACCGATATTTATTATCGTGAAGTGAAAGCAAAAGGGGGTCAAAGCCGGATGTTGAGAAGCCTCAAGGAGGTCAAGGCTTATTGCAATAAAAATAAAGTCAAGTGCCAGCATGAGCATTTCAATTTTAGCGGTAAGAATACAGCGTCAGGCATCGTCCCTCACTCACAGCATTCGGTGACTGATCCCGATAATGGGAGTGAAACTGATGAACAAGAAGAGTCGGGTATCGAGGAAACTAATTATTTCTCCGCGTACGACACCTCCGATGACGATCCTGCATGACTAGATCCAGTGTCTATTCCCAGAACTTTCAAGCAAGCCATGAAGAGCAAAGAAGTTAAGTTATGGAAAAATGCAATGGAAGAGGAACTGAAAGTCTTAAAAGACCGAGACGCATGGAGCCTTGTATCCCCTCACCCTAAGTATAAGCCTCTCGGATGTAGATGGGTTTACACCACAAAAACCGATGAGCGCGGGAAGGTAGTGCGGTACAAAGCCAGGCTCGTAGTGCAGGGCTACAAACAGATTAAAGGCCAATCTTATGACGAAACCTTTTCTCCCGTAGTCAACTTTTCACTTATAAGGTTTTTCTTCTCATTGCTGGTGTCAAATTTAGGATGGTCTCATTTACAATTTGATGTGAAATGCGCATATTTATATGCTCCTTTGACTGAAACCATTACCATTACTCAACCACCTGGATTTGCTGAGAAAGGGAAAGAGAACCACCTCTGCCTCCTGAAGAAAGCACTTTACGGACTACACCAGAGCGGAAGGGTTTGGTTCTATGAAATAGACGGAATATTAATTAAAAATGGGTTTAAAAAGATTGACTGGGCTAATTGCATTTACAGTTTTTCGAATAACCTAATTTTACTACTATATGTAGATGACATAATCCTTTTTGGAAAAACAACAGCGTGTATTGAAGCTGCGGTGAAAAACCTGAAAAAGTATTTTGATCTTAAAATCCTTGGTAAAACCACGAAATTATTGGAAGTCGAATTTGAAATTCAAGAAAAACAAATTTACATTCATCAAGCCCAATATATCGATCAGGTAGCTAACCGTTTTAAATCCTTTAATATACCTATTGTATCTCTCCCTATAGCCAAGGGAACTATTTATTCCAAGTTATTGATTGTATAAGATTATTTATATTGGTGTTTTGCATATTACTTATAATTTTTTAATCCCAATGTATTTTCAGAAACCTTTTGTAATAACAGTGAAATTTATGCTAAGAAGGATTTAATATGAAGAAGGTAGAGACTATAAAACAGTGTTATTCATCAGCATTGTTGTGGTTTTGAAATCTTTGAATTGTCTTGTCATTGCAGATTTCTATTCATTAATAATAAATATATGCTTTGAATGTAGTCCTTACCTCCTACAAAACAAAAGAAAAGCTACTTGCAGTTTCATAGCTCTTTGTGCCATTTTAAATTACATACAATGTTTGTCATATTAATTTGATAATTTGTATTTAAGTTATATTGAATTACATCAATAATTATTGAATCTCTTATTTTTCTTTCTCTTTGGTATAAAAACCTTTTTTGTTATTTGTTACCCTGAATTTTGATCAAAAGAATGCTAAAACTTAAGATCTGGGTTTAAACTGTATATATAGAGAGAAAAGAATGAGTCATGTTTTGTTTGTTTGAAATACAGAACAAAGTTTATATTTATTATATTGCAGTGAAGTAACTCATTCCATATTTGGATGGTTTAAGTTAAATTCTATTTTTTTAATACTATTTGTTAAAAGATTTGTTTGATCTCCTTTCAGCAGCCTTTAATGATGCCAAATAGGACAAAATATATTGATGCAAGAATGGCTAGAGATGTTAAACGTCGTCAAGTAATTAAAGAATATGGCAAATTAAGGCTCCAAATCAACTCTTTGAGATACAATACTATATTGCCCCCCAAATTACGGGTATGTATTTGTATATTTATACATAAATTGCTTGTCAGTTAATTCATTAATCTGCTTTAAAGAATTTTCGGTACTTTTCCATTATACCGACCTGTCGCCAACCTCTTAGTGAGATCATTATCACAGCCTTGCAGAGGCCGGGGTTGTATCTTAAGTATGTAGAAGTGGACAGAAATATACATGAAAGTGAAATTTAAAGATTTATTTTCTGATGTAACTCTGGGTCTTTTTTTACATACACTTAATACTAGAATGTCCATTGGTGTCATTTTGACACCGAAGCATTCTAGTATACTGCATTATAGCTCCAACAATTTTTATGATTTTTAATGTTTTCTATGACTTTTAATCATTTCACCCAAAGAGAGTACAGCCAAAAATTTAGTCTCCTAGTATGATAATTGGTCTTTGTCCATTGATGAACTGTGTGCTTTTATAGCAATATTATGTACACACGGAGTAAGCGTTGCTAAAAATATAGAATTACAATCCTTATGGTCTGACTCGTGATATGACATAAAATCAACACGTTCACAACGACTTCAAGAAAACAAATTTGCTATGACTTCGGAAATTTTGGATTGATTCATAGAGAAATGTATTCAATGTTATAAGCCTGGAGAGAATATCACAGTAGATGAACAACTGTTTCCCAGCAAAACACGATGCCCATTCACCCAGTTTATAGCAACAAAACCAGATAAGTATGGTAAAAAATTCTGGCTTGCTGCTGATGTGGAAACAAAATGTTTTGAATGCTTTTCTTTATTTGAGGAAAAATGAATCCCAACCTGAAGGGCAAAGATTATCCGAATACGTTGTGCTAAAACTAATGGAACCATATAAAATAAAGGAAATAATGTAGCAGTCGACAATTTCTTCACGTCTTTGGAACTAGCAAAAGAATTGATAAAGAATAAAACAAGTCTTGTGGGGACTGTAAATCGAGCTCAAAGAGAAATTCCAGATAATTTGAAAGGGGGAAAAAGATATTCTTTATTCTATGAGTGTTTACAAACACGAAAAAACTGGTGCCACACTGACTGTATACCAAGGTAAAAAGAAAAAAATGTTATATTGAGCACACTTCATTCAAGTGTCGCAATAGCAAATAATGAAAAGAAGTCATCTGAAACAGTAACTTTCTACAATGATACTAAATACGGTGTTGATGTACTTGATCAAATGGCCAGTTCATACTTTTTATAACATCTTAGATTTTGCAGCTATAAACGCTTGTATTATTTACAAAGGCATGGTAGATAACTGTATCTCAAGGAAAAATTTCATACAGCAATTAGCAAATGAATTGCATTCAAATTATGTCAGTGATAAAATATGTCACGATTAAAATTATATATCAGAATATGTTTCAGAAAATCCTGCTAAATGCAGAAAATGCAAAATTAAAACGTGTAAAAGGAAATGTTACAAACAAAAGGTGCTGTTCATGCATGAAAACGGTGTGCGGAAAATACACCAAAAGAATTTCCTATTATTGTGTCAATTGCAAATAAGGTATGTATGTAATATAAAGTAATGTTAAAATCTGTTTGAATATTGTATTTTTAAAAAATTATGTTCTGTAAATTTTATTAAAATTTTTAATATTAATAATTTTTTCTGTGTCATAAATAATCTATTCTTTGTAAAAATGTTACAAAATAAGCTTAATTTAAGAAAATGAAAAAAAAATGTTACCTAGATGTTATAACAAGAATTTTATTCCTGGTGTCGAAATAACACCAGCCGCAGTTTTAGGATGTCGAGAGGGCCGGAAGTTCTAGTGTTAAGAGT
Organism: Dolomedes plantarius; assembly: GCA_907164885.2. NCBI lineage: Eukaryota > Metazoa > Arthropoda > Arachnida > Araneae > Dolomedidae > Dolomedes > Dolomedes plantarius. Next base: position 9,238,747 of record OU015499.1, read on the forward strand.
TGTTTTGTCCACTTCTTATATACACTTCTTCATGTAATCAAAATTCCCACATGAAAGGAGTAATGATGTATATGCCACCAAAAGTAGAAGTGTAGTTTGAAAAATATGGGATGGGAAGTCAGCATTATCTTTTTTCTTCTTCCATTCCTTTTTTTGGGTTTTTCTCTCTAACTTTTTAAAATGTCGTTTGCAAAAGTGGAATGAAAAGTATTTTCTTGTATTCATTTTATTTAATTGGTGACTGCAGAATGGTGGTAGCAGGTCGGTATAATAAGAAAGTACCGAATTTTCTTTCAGATTTTTTGTGGAAAAGCAAGTTTCTTTATTGAATTTTTTAAAAATAGGGCTTGTAATTAAATGAGATTTAAAAGGTACCCCAGCAAAAGAGAGAGGACACTGCACTGCTAAAAGTTTTCAAAGTTAACTTTTACTTAGTCGAATGGACTAGTGGCCAAATTACTGGCATTTAAAAACAACTTTTACTTAGTTAAATTCAGCTGTTTTAAGTTATTGTGAAAAGTGCTTATCATGATGTCATGTTCTTAAACATTTCAATATGTTATCTCGTTTGAAATTTCCTAACCTTTGTTAAACAAATATGTACTTAATGTGTTACCTTGAATAGATAGATAATAAGCTCACTATGGTCTCTGTAACAAAATCTTAGTTTTATGTTTGGTTCAAAGGCATATTTAGTACATCTTGTTCATTATCCTTAAAGTGGGAGAGTAGAAATAACTTAATTTGTGGGCTAAAAAATTTATTTTTTGCTGATTGATATAATTTTTCAAATTCAGAATATATAATCAATTAAAAATTAAAATTTGCTCTTAAATGCATTTTGTTGTTGTTGCAATGAGAAAAGGTTTTGAAACTTTTCAATAATATTACTTACAAGAAACCTGTGGAATATGCATAACAGGGGCAACTTCTTAAAATCAACAATAAAAATTAAAAATGGTAACTACTTTCAGACAAATTAATATAGTTCTTCATCAGACTGGGGAGAATTACATGTAATTGTCTCAATAGACAATTCACAAATGCTAAATTACTTGGTTTACTAAGTAAATTTGTTCAAAAATAGTTTCCATTCTTATTTTATTGTCAATTTTAAGAGTCTGTGTGCTCATGTTACTTTAATGATACTGACATAAAAGTACTCAAAACTAAATTATAAAAAAAAAATGGATCAAAAGACTAACTTGAATGGATAACACGCTCACTATGGTCTCTGTAACAAAATCTTAGTTTTATGTTTATTTCAAAGGCATATTTAGTACATCTTGTTCATTATCCTTAAAATAGAACAGCAGAAATAGCTTAATTTGTGAGCTAAAAAATTTATTATTTGCTGATTGATATAATTTTGCTAATTCAGAATATAGAATCAATTAAAAATTTTAATTTGTAATTTTAATCAATTAAAAATTAAAACAGAGCCTGAAATTCATCTCTAGCTTGCTATGTGAGTGCCATTATTCAACATATGTGATTCAGAAGTGTTTTCTTTAAATAATTAAACATTCATTTATTGTAGGTGTGATTATCTGATATGATTTTTTCTTTTCTGAATGTTAGATATGACTTTTTACTATATTATTTTTAGGAAATAGCTGATAAAGAAGTTCACGAATTACCTAAGGACAGCTGTATCATTAGAATTCATCCTAGATGTGTGTTGACATCAAGAGCACGTGGAAGATGGAGAAAATTTAGAATGTCTCGTATTATTTGGAGGCATTTAGCTGATTACAATCAGATAAGTGGTGCCGAACGAGCCATGTGGGGATATACTTTATAAATTTATTCAAATTACTGTTGTACTGTAGTTTTTAAATAAAGATTTCTGATGTAACATGTTTTGCATATTTTTAAATATATCTTTAAAAAGTCTTTTTTTTTAATGAGTTTTTAAAAAAATTCTGGCCTTAATATATTTCATCAAATTAAATCTAATAGTTGCATTTTATCACATAACTGAGACAAAGAAAACTTAGAATTACAATGTTTTATAAAATCCAATGCATCTTTGAACAGACATTTTGCATTTATAATTTAAAAAGTATTAGCTGTCAATTAATTATCGTAATTAAAATACAGCTTCTACTTAACTCTCCTTTCTTGAAGTAGAAGCTCCTTCCCAGACCCTGATTTTCCATTAGGCCCAGGCCTAGGGGCCCCCCCAAATTTTTATTTTAAAAGAAAAAATTCCCAATTAAATTTTTTTTTAATTTTACCTTTTCTTAAAACTATTTTTTTAAAAATTTCCTTTCAAATTTGATTGATTGGTTCATCATATCTACAGTTATATGTATAGTTTATCATATATATGTTATAGTGTATATAAGGGATTAATAAGTTTTTCTGGTTGCATTGTATTGGTGTTATAATGGTGAAGTTAATATGTTCTATTGCTTTTTGTTATATGATAATGTTCTAGGCTTCTACGCTTCAAATAGCCAATTCTTGGTAAAATGGTACTTTCACATTATTTTTTTTCTGTGTCAATTTTGGAAATTTTATGCCTACATCAGTGTTAGGGGGCCCCCTTCTCAATTTGTGCCTATAGTCCAGAATTTTCTAAATCGGGCCCTGCTCCTTCCTGAAGTAGATAATGTAATCTACAGTTTTGCTTATCACATTCGGAAGTTACACTTATGGGAAAATACGAACAAGGAAAAAAAAAGCCAGAAAGAAAAAACATTTCAATAGGCTCATGTACAAGCATCAAAAACAAGCTCTATAGATAAATGAATTTATCTAATCGAGAGAAAATGAAATGTTCACTAATACACCATAAGTAGCCATTGCATGTGTTAAACAGAAGCATAATGTTTCTGAAGAAATAATGCAAAAATTTTACCCTTGTTGCTGCCCCTTTTCTTTTAAAAAATGAAGCCCCTATCAATTACACTGATCTGCATTTTTTCAACTTTTTTCTGTTGTTTTGAAATGAATATGTGTATCTGAATGGATTTTTTGCACAGATTCTGAAAATGGCCTTCGAAATTCTGCATCACGTCAAGTTTTGTCAAATGATGGAAATGTGAAAATTTTAAAAAAAAGTTATTTTTTAATGACATTGCTATATGACAACATTTGTAACATGTGAAAATGCTCTATGGAGGGGCGGAATGATTGTTTAAGGAACAGATAAACAACAATACAAATTCAAAAGCAAACATTCCTAACATTGACCACTGGGCTCCCCTTCAAACTTCCTTTTTTTTTTGCATTGTCTTCGGTGTGCGTCCGTACAGTCCCTGTTCAGCATCCAACAATAATTTACCATCATATATACAGTCCACTTTCCTTGGTATCTCTTTTCCATCACTTTAATATCCTGCTGGAAGCTCTCGCCATGTTCTTCCGAAAAATCACTAAGATTGGTAGGAAAGTAATTGAGATGTGCATGAATAAAGTGAACTTTGACGCTCATTCTGCAACCAAGCAGTTTATAAGATTCCAGCAACTCCTCAACTAAAGTAGTGTAATTTGAAGCCTTCGTGTTCCTCAAAAAGTTATGTATCACATTTCTGAATGCAGTCCATGCTCGCAATTCACACTCACACATGGTTTTCTCGAATTTGTTGTCTGCCATTAATTTTCGTATTTGAGGGCCTACAAAAATGCCAGCTTTAATTTTTTTCGGTCATGATTGATGCAAACTTACCACACAGATACTGAAAGCATTTACTGTCCCTGCTTAAAGCTGTCACAAATTGCTTAAGCCAAGTTAGATATGTAAAGGTAGCAACAGTATTTTCGAGGGATCAACCAGTGGAACTGAAGCAATGTTTTTTTTTTTTTTTGCCAGGTGTGAATATACTTCTGACTGGCTACTGCTGCCGAACCCAATGTTCTGTACTTGCTCTGGAGTCCAATTCCCACAAAAAGCAAGGAAATTTTGTGCAGCCTCCTTGTTGGCCGAGCAATATTCCAAGCACCTTGAAATCCCCGCACAAAGACCATTTATGAAATTTGTACTGCACACTTTCCAGCAGTAATTTCAGGTTCTCGTATGTCTCTTTCAAAGTCACAGAATGTGCTACTGGAGTTGATGGATGGATGTTAGTATTATGTAATAAAACACCTTTTAAACTGAATTTGCTGGCATCTATGAAAAACCTCCACTGTCCTGGATTGTAATTGATGTTGAAGTATTTCATGACTGCCGGAATGTCTCGACAATATACCAAACCACCTTCCTCAGCAAAAAATGGAACTAATTCTGCTTCTCGGTGTCTGTACCAGGAGAATCTCGTATTAGGGCACAGTAAATTCTTTTCATGAAGTCTTGATCCTAAAAGCTCTGTTGTGTCTTTAGGTAAATTCAGATCGCGAACCAAATCATTCAGTTCATGCTGTGTAAATGGCACTGGGGTTTCATCCTCCATGATGTCCGGTTTGTACATCTCTTCCTTGTAACACCATCTGAATCTGTGTCCGTTGGGGGCTTGATATTGGACGGGAATGGCACAGGGATGGATTCACTATGGGGCACTGGTCTTATGGCAGATGGGATGTTGGGATACACAATGTTATGCTTACTGGTATTCACTGTGCAGAAGTAGCAGTCGTCACTATGATATTTTAGTGTACCACGTGTACACTATACCAGTGTACCACGATCTGCCTCGAATGGTGCCACATGTGACCAATAGCAAGAAGGGAGCGCTGGCGTGAGGTATGAGTCATACTGCCGTTCCAAGATAAATTCTCTCATGTTTCGCCTTTGTGAAGGCGCAAATCGTGACGTCATACAGATGAAACAGTTGCATTTCCATTATCAGCTAGATATTGATGTTTATCTATTCCTTAAACAATCATTCCACCCCTCCAGAAAACATTTTCTCGTGTTATGAACATTGCCCTATAACAATGTCATTATGAAATACCGTTTTTTTAATTTTCACATTTCCATCATTTGTGAAAAAACGTGACATGATACGGAATTTTGAAGGTCATTTTCGGAATCTTCACAAAAAATCCATTCAGACACACCTATTCATTTCAAAACAACAAAACCTTGCATATTAGTGTTATTTAATAATCTTTTCAGAAATGCTGCTGTTTCATTTACTCATGTAGTGTATGTCCCATTTTTTTTTTTCTCAATACATCACTCATCTTACTTTTAAGGTATTTTTTCATTACTCAGTAATAATTTAATTTTCAAGCAGAGATTTAGAAATATAGGTAAAAATTATAGAAAAACCCAAGCAATACCATAAGTAGGACACTATACATATAATGATTAAGATTTTCTGGGGGCTTTTATTTTCCAAGAAATTTGTTTTTAATTCCATAGCCCATACACCTATGATCTGACATATATTGAGATTAATTCATCCTATTGTTCATAACAAGTGTAACAAACTTTGCTTTAAATTATATCATTTTAGAGTTCATCAATATTTTACTGATAAAGAAATGGGATGGCTTTTTACAAAAATAAAAATTTATTAAATAAATAACTTTGGGGTAAAATCTATAAACATGTAATAAAAACAAATGTTTCTTCATATTTTCTAAATGATAGCACTCTCTTTTCTTCATTGCTCCAGTCTTTCTCCAATTAACTCCCGAGCTTCAATTGTTTTTTAGAGGAATATGTCCTAAATTGCGGGATCAAGTTATCAGGAAACTTTTTGTCAGGACTTCAGAGTTGTAGGCTGTGTATGGTATTGAGATGATAAACCTTTTAAGAATAAAAAAAGATTACATATTACATCTTCATAAAAAGCAATAACAATTAAAATACCTTTATTAAGTGTTGAATAAATTCTTAGTTGTCAATCAAAATACAACCACATTTTGTTTTAAGGCTGCTTAAGTATTGGACACTTTCTTGTCTGTGTAGGCATGAGGGTAGCAAAATTAGGGTCATAAAATTGAAAATATATCATCAATAGCATATTGTAAAAAATGGCAAGAAAGGGATTTAGTTTAAAGTTTTATTTAGTTACTATATAAAAATCTGTACAACAACAACAACACTGATAACAGAAAAAAAATAGTTCTGTATACTGTAAAAAATGAACTATTCAGAGGTGCCAACATTTTTTAACATTTTACTTCTGGGAAGTCTGTTTTATTAGCATTGTTTTCAAGCCAATATAATATAATCAAGCCAATTTTCATATTAATGCACTGTCAATTTAAATTTTCTCACAATCAATTTAATTTTATTTCTACTTTTTTAGCCTTTTTTGATGCACAGATAATCATGAGTTCATTGTGATCCTGTTCCTATGAGTAATTTTTTTTTAGACGTTATTGACTATCTCCATTAGCTTAGCGCAAAAAATTCTATATATTATTTGAAAGCCAATGAAACCTGAAATTTAATATGATGATAATCGCCCTAAAGTTTGTAACTGTTGCACATGAAAAAATTCTTTGACTATGAATGTTTGGACTCGAGCTCTAATTCACTAATTTCTGAAGATGTTGCTAAAGAAAAATACACAAAAGCCAATAGCTATTACAATGAACTCTCAAGAAAACTCGGATCCACAAGAAAATTTTTTAATTCATGAATATGCCAAAGGATCAGCATCTAATTATTAAATGAGCGCAAAATGTGAGGGAATGAAGGAAAAGGAATAATCTTTCTAAATTAACAAAATATAAACGTACCTGATACATTTTTGAAAAGTATAACAAAAATTCACTTTTGTGTACCATGCTTAAGTGAATCTGCAATGAATCTGTTAGGAAAGAGTGTCATATTTTTCTCGACGCCGGAAAGCTTGTTGACTACGCCGTGATCTGTCGTTTGCATATATCGTTTGCATATACTAAAATAATATATATATTTATACTTTGTCTCTGTTCAGCGTCATCGACTCATAATATCGCCGGTGTGGTGACGTAGTACAGACCGCGATCGTAATTTGATATGACGTCATTACGGCAGCGGTATAAATCGTTTGTTTAAAGATGATGTTGGACAGTTGGCAACGTGTATGCAAATCTTAGATCCGGGTACTGTCCGACCACAGTACGAAGAACCACGGTTGGCATAGTGCCAAGACGATTCTATTCACTCTGTAGGTAAGGCTGCTGAGGAAGGAGGGGGAAAAGTCTCGTAGTCTCTCGACATTCTTTAGAATCGGTTACTAACTGCGCTTGCTTGCTTTTTCCTCGTCTGTTATTTTGATTATTATATTAAAATTACTGGATCATTTACCCAACACAACTGCTCGGAATAAGCCGTTCCGTAGTGATTGTAAACGTATAATACACAATGTAATTAAATTGTGTGATAAAGAAGCACTAGAAGGAAATGTTATTGTTCCACTTTCGCAATCCCTAAAGAGAGCTAGTGAAATGACCGGGATATCAATGTCCAGTGTAAAAAGAATACGCAGAGAAGCAAAGGGTGAAGAAACTCCAAAATTTGAATCTCCGAGGAAACGTCAGAAAAAAAGAACCACCGAAAACGTAGCTTTAGATAATTTTGATTGTGATGTAATCCGAAAATATCCACTCCTATAAAACTCCTATTTTTTAAATAGATTTGCTTCTTTCTTTTTATTATTTTGAAATTATTATTCACATATTCGATCAAAAATAAAGTTTTAAAAAATAACTTTAAAATTGCGGACAAAAAGCAGTCTGAAATACATTCCGTATTTCATAAACAAACACATCCGAAAATAGGACGTTTTCCCCTATTTTCTAAGTAGACTAGCTTTTCTCGCGCATGCGTAACAGCTTCCAGGGACCTAGCTTCCGTGGTCGGACTGTAGTTGACGAATTTTTGTTCGAATGTAAGTTACTTGCCGACGGCTTCTCACGCTGGTTGCGTTTGTTCTTTTTCATTTTTACTTCGTTGTAATAATATGTTTTTTTCAAGTTTTTGTTTTTATGAAGTTTAGTGATTAAATAAACTTTGGTTTTTTTTAAAACTTATGCCTGCTACTTCAATTTCACGTGTAATTTAATGCATTTTATCTACCGGCATCCACTGAACTTCAAGGGTTATGGGCCCAGGAACGCTGTTTAAGCCAGTAGAAGTGCATCGTGAAAGAAGTTAAAAGTATAAAGTTATCAAAGACGGCGGGCCCCTGATATTAGACGACTACATCGATGAGAGTTGCCGGTCTCTACGGAGCTATGAAAATTAATATCGCCGACTCCATTTAATATGCTGGTCGTGAAGAAATATTTAGGGTGAATTTTTGTTTAAAGAACTTTTTGCAGCAGTTGTTCATCAAGTATTAAGGAACATTATTGGTTTCTCCTACTATAAATGAATATGGAAGTAGTCATCAAGCCTCTCGGACCTGAAAATTATGATTCCTGGGCACAAGATGTAAAAGTGCTTTTAATCGAGAGTGATGCCTGGGATATTACTCAAGGTACCGAAAAAGCTCCTCCTGAAGGTGCGAGTGCTAAGGAGGTAAGAAACTTTTTCTCCCGACGTAATAAGGGATTTAGTATTATATATTTACATGTAACTGAAGAGTATCGTTCCTTACTACATGATATTGATGACCCTAAAATTGCATGGGATACGCTTAAAGCCCATTTTCTGCCAGATTCTAGAGCAAGAATTATCGGTCTTATGGACCAGTTTTTCCAATGTCGTTTAGAACCTGGAGAAGAGATAGGTTTGTTCAGAGCTCGGCTCCAAAGCCTTGTAAACAAATTAGCTGAGGCGGGGAAAAAGCCAGATGATTGGCATCATGCTTTTCAACTTATTAGATGTTTACCCACAGAATTTGCAGCAATAGTGCAAGCAATTTACAGGTGGAATGACGTGAAATTTACCCCAGCTAATGTTATAAGCGAATTAATAGCGGAAGAAGCTAGGCTAAAGCAAAGCAGACGGGATGTAGGAGAAACAGAAATTAACTACTCAAGAGCAAGGAAAAACCCCTCACACAGCCAGAAATATAAAGGCGGCAAATATCAGAATACGATAACAGAAGGGGAAAAACGGAAGTGCTTTCGTTGTGGAAAGGTGGGTCACTTAATAGCCTCTTGCAGAGTTAAATTTCCGAAACAAGATGTTTCTAGTGCAAATCAGAACTCTAACAATAATAGTCAGAAGATAGGCGGGGGAACCAAAGGTAGAAAACCAAAGAATAACCTGACAGAACTGGTGAACAATATTGAAGATGTAAAATATAATAAACAAACGTGGCTTTTTGATACAGGTGCAAGTTCCCATTTTTCATATAACAAATCCCTATTTTCCACCTTTAAAAAGGTTACCAACACAAGGATGTCAGTAGCGATAGACGGTCTAACTTTAAAAGTTGAGAGAAAAGGTGACGTAGTATTGTTTATAAATAACCGGAAAATAATCCTTTCCGATGTCCTGTACTCTCCCAAACTACGAAGAAATCTGATATCGGGTAAACAACTTGACAGTCAAGGGAAAACATTTATAGGAGGGAATGGAAAAATTGTCGTAAATGACGAACATGGGAGATTCGAATTTGAAGCGAAGCTAACTAATGGATTATATTTTCTTCACCCCAAGTATCCTAAATTTAAAGAGAATGAAGCATACGCAATAGGTGGAGATCTAAAAGAGTGGCATAGAAAATTTGCCCATATAAACACGAAACAAATTGTGAATACCAGTAAGCACAATAGCGTTAGAGATCTACCAGGATTAAAACATAAAGAACTGTCGTGTGAAGTTTGTAAAATTGCTAAGTCGCGACAAATATCACACAAATCGATATCAGGAATAAGATCCACTAAACCCCTCCAGTTGCTTCATACAGATGTATGCGGGCCTCTGCCCACAAAATCAAGAGAAGGCCATCGGTATTTCTTAACAATAATAGATGACTTCAGTCGTAAAGTCACTGTTTTTCCATTAAAAGAAAAATCTGAAGTGTTTGAAACGTTTAAGCGTTATCAAGTAAGAGCTGAACGATTTCTAAATTCGAAAGTTGTCACAGTTAGGTCTGACAACGGCCTCGAGTATTGCAGTTCTCAATTCGAAAAATATCTCGACGAGCTTGGCATCAATCACGAGCACACCAACACGTACACGCCTCAACAGAATGGGGTGAGTGAGCGGTATAATTACACTGCTATGGACGCTGTAAAAACTCTCCTAAAAGACGCAAATTTAAGTGAAGGATTTTGGGCTGAAGCGCTATTACACTTTACGTACACACGTAACAGAGTTTGTCATGACGGCCAGACCAAAACCCCCTTCGAGCTTTATGGCGGGAGAAAACCATCTGTGAAACATTTGAAAGCGTTCGGAACTATTGCCTACGTTAGTGTTCCTAAACAACGAAGATCAAAATTACAGATGAGGGCCAAGAAGGGTATTCTCGTGGGATACGCAATGAAGACTATGGGTTATCGAATCTGGATTCCCGAAGACAGACAACTAGTAGAAACACTTAATGTCAAGTTTGAAAAGGAAAGCGCTAGTGGTAGCGTACTGGAACCAGGTAAAGAAAGCACTTGCAAGAAGGAGTGTAGAAAATCTGAACCGAAGAAAATCTATTTTAAGATTGATAATGAAAGCGATTCCGATTCAGAATATGAAAGTTCGACGGAAGACCTGAAACATTCAGAATCTGAGTCAGAATCAGAATCAGAAGATCGAAATTCAAGTTCAAAAGAATCCACTAAGAAAAATGAAATAATATGGGTTCGAACAGCCGTACCAAGGAAAGACGGATCTCGAAATGATATATATTATAAAATAAAGGGTACGAAATCAAGGCTGAGGTCATACAATGATGTGGAAAATTACTGCAAGTCGCATAATATTAAGTATAACGAATCAGACTTTTCATTTAGTACAAACGATACATTCAGCGGGGAAGTAAAGTCTAGAGATTAAACCAGTAATGTCGTAGCAAGTACGAGTAGTGCCTGACTAGACGTAGAAATCCCAAGTTGTTACAATTCAGCCCTGAGAAAGCCTGAAGCGGAAGACTGGTTCAAGGCAATGGAAGAAGAAATTTTAATGATGAAGAAGCGTAAAGTATGGGAATTAGTACCAAAACCTGATAAGGCGAAAATTCTCGGTAGTCGTTGGGTTTACACGACGAAACGAGACAGCAAGAATAAAATTGTTTCCTTTAAAGCTCGTTTGGTAGCCCAAGGTTTTCGACAGCGTAAAAGCGAAAGTTACGACGAGGTTTTCAGCCCAGTGGTCAACTTTACAATCATCAGACTCTTCTTTGCCATATTTGTAAGCAACTTAAAGTGGAAGCATTGTCAACTAGACGTAAAAAACGCATATTTGTATGCCCCCCTTTCAGAAACCATTTATTTGAAGCAACCTCCAGGATTTTTAAATCAAGATAAACCGGATTACGTTTGTCTCTTAAAAAAGGCTCTTTACGGACTTCACCAGAGTGCCCGTGAGTGGTTTTACGAGATACAAGACGTTTTAGAATCAATTGGTTTCATAAAGATTTCCTGGGTAAACTGCGTTTACATCTATGAAAATAACGTTATTTTACTACTTTATGTAGACGATATTGTGTTGATTGGGAAGAATGAAAAATTCATAAAGCTGATTATCGGGAAATTAGAGAAGAAACTTGAACTGAAAATCCTCGGTGAAACAAAAATGTTACTTGGAGTTCAATTTGAAGAAAAAGACAAAAAGTTAACTATCAATCAAACTACTTACATTGAGAAAGTATGGAAAAGGTTTGACAAATTTAAACCACCTATAAATTCACTTCCTATTTCAAAAGGGGTATTTTTGTCAAAATCCCAATGTCCTCAAACAGAAGACGAAAGAGTTGAAATGGGAAAATTTCCATATAGAAGTTTAATCGGATGTTTATCTTTCATAGCTGGAAGAACACGTCCTGATATTAGTTTCTCAGTAAATTTGTTATCCCAGTATCAAAGTAATCCGGGAAAAACTCACTGGAATGCATTACTAAAACTTCTGGGTTATGTTTTCTCTACTCGGCAACTAAAATTAAACCTTCACAATATCAATAGTTTAAAGTTGCATGTGTACTCGGATGCTGATTTCGCCTCAAACCGAGATGACAGAGTATCAGTTGGAGGTTGTATAGCCTTGATAGATGAAATTCCAATCCAATGGCGAACCTTTAAACAGAAAAGTGTTTCGTTATCGTCAATGGAAAGTGAATTTATATCCTTGACAGAAGCAAGCAAGGAATTGATGTGGCTCTCCCGAGTTTTAGAAGAATGTCAAAAGAAAGAAGTAATTCCTGATGCTATACAAGAAAATATTTTGTGGTGTGATAATATGGCTGCGATAGATTTCTCAAAATCGCCTATCGAAAATAATCGCACAAAACACATAGATATCAAGCTTCATTTTATTAGAAATTTACTTTTCGAAAGATGCTTTCAACTTAAGTATGTGAACACTAAAAGGAATTTGGCCGACATTTTTACGAAACCTTTAACGAAAGAAGGGTTAAAGAACTTTTGTGACAAAGTTTTTGTTTAATTTAAATTTTTGTTATAAGTATAAAAGTCCAGATTTCACTTGTTGATCTATGACATTTTTCTCCACAATTATGCTGTGTGCAGAGTGGTTTTTGTATCTTGAATATACATTTTCTATTCAAGTTTAAAAGTCCCAAGTTCTCCTGTGTGGGTTCGTGGCAAAATTATTTTTGTGACTAAAATATTTGTCTGTGTTTTAATTTAGTGTTAAGAAGGTGAAAGATTCAGAAATTCAGCTGATAAACTTGAAGTGTTCAGAGTCAGTGTCTCTAGGAAGAACCAAATTCATTTCTTTACTTATTAAATTAAATGTTTGCACTGTGTTGTAAATATATTATGAAACTGAATTGTGAAGAATATTGAGTAGTAATTTTTGATTGTGTTTTTAAAAAAGTTTTTCTTTATATCACTTGAATATTTTAAGAATTGTATTTGCACAGTGCAAATGATTCAAGTTAATGTTTAAAATGTGTTTTTATTTAAACTGAATTAGCAAATATATTGCAAAGTTGAAAATATAATGTGTTTATATATTTTATTTTTTTTTTTTTGGAATGCTTTACGACGTCGAGAGGCGGGCCATTGTTAGGAAAGAGTGTCATATTTTTCTCGACGCCGGAAAGCTTGTTGACTACGCCGTGATCTGTCGTTTGCATATACTAAAATAATATATATATTTATACTTTGTCTCTGTTCAGCGTCATCGACTCATAATATCGCCGGTGTGGTGACGTAGTACAGACCGCGATCGTAATTTGATATGACGTCATTACGGCAGCGGTATAAATCGTTTGTTTAAAGATGATGTTGGACAGTTGGCAACATGTGTATGCAAATCTTAGATCCGGGTAGTTGACGAATTTTTGTTCGAATGTAAGTTACTTGCCGACGGCTTCTCACGCTGGTTGCGTTTGTTCTTTTTCATTTTTACTTCGTTGTAATAATATGTTTTTTTCAAGTTTTTGTTTTTATGAAGTTTAGTGATTAAATAAACTTTGGTTTTTTTTAAACTTATGCCTGCTACTTCAATTTCACGTGTAATTTAATGCATTTTATCTACCGGCATCCACTGAACTTCAGAATCCTTACCTAATGAAAATTTTTCTGAACTGTTCATATTATAGGTCTCAACATTTCGAGAATTATCTTTATATATATAGTAAGAACAGATTAATTAGATGATTTCTATAGATGTAGTTTTTCTACAGTTATAAATGTTCTAAAATTTTATTACTCATTAGCAGAGTTGATCCCACAATACTAAATACATATCTAAATAGTTCCAACAACTTTTTTAGTACCAATTTATTGAGAAATCATTCCATATAATACACTGGTGAAATAAATTAAGAGAATTTGCATATTTTATTGAATTTCATGAAAAGAACTGAACTGAATGTAAAACCACAGCTTCTAAACAAAAATGCAAATCTTGTAGATCAAATACGTAAGCGTACACATGTGTAGGTGGAGCCAGTAGAGAAAATGGCTTTATAATCGCACGTAAGCTAAGATGCATTTCGTTTGCTAGCACACCTCGGCGAATTTCTTGGTGTTATTTTGCAGCAATCGGTTAATTTCAAATTGTAACCGTAAAAATGAGTAACCACCAACGTTTAGATGATCGAATGAGGTGGCAAATTGTGGGGAGGCTAGAAGCAGGCCAATCTCAAGTCCAAATTTGTAGAGAGTTCAATTTAACGCCCAGCGTTGTGTGTAACTTATGGAAACAGTTCCAGGATACCGGATCCATCGAGAGAAAGCCTGGGCAAGGTCGTCCAAGAGCCATGACGGCCAGAGAAGATCGCCATTTGTCGATTATAGCGAGGCATAACAGGAGTGCTACAGCTTCTCAGCTCTCTCATGACTTGTATGCAGCCACAGGAACCCGTGTATCAAGGGTGACTGTTTCCAAAAGACTTCATGAGAGAGGGTTGTTTGCAAGAAGACCTGCTGTTTGCGTCCCGCTCACTTCTACAAACAGGAGAATCCGTTTATCATGGTGCAGAGAGCATATAGATTGGAGTATGGATCAATGGGCGACCGTTCTCTTCACTGATGAGTCCTGGTTCAGCCTAAACACCGATTCTCGCTGTACGTTCATATGGAGAGAACCAGGGACCCGCTACCTACCCTCCAATGTCCGTGAAATCGACCATTATGGCAGAGGAGGTTTAATGGTATGGGCAAGCATCATGTTGGATGGCCGCACACCTCTCCATGTCTTTGAAAGAGGTACTGTGACTGGTGTGAGGTATAGTGATGAGGTCTTGGAGCCCTATGTTCACCTTTTCAGGGGTGCAGTTAGCCCCGAGTTCATTTTAATGGACGATAACGCGAGGCCACATAGAGCTCTTCTGGTCGACGAATTTCTAGAGAGTGAGGATATTCGCTGGATGGATTGGCCAGCCAGATCTCCATATATTAACCCTGTAGAGCATGTCTGGGATGTTCTGGGGGAGGGCAATTGCAACTCGCAATTCCCTCCGAGAACCATCCAGGGAATGAAAACAGCGTTGCTGAACGAGTGGAACCAATTGCCACAGGAAATGATAAACTGCCTTATTTCAAGTATGAAATCACGCTGCGAGACCTGAATATCTGTAAGAGGGGACCATACCCCCTATTAAACCATTTTTTTTGTTTATTCTGCAACCGCTGTTTCATACCTTCCGACTCCAACAAGTGTTACGCACGATCATGCGTGAATATTACAATTATTGAATGGTTATTTGTTTTGTATTGTATCAATGTATGTTCATATCAAATTTCATTAAAATCGGAACAGTAGTTCTAGAGATAATCGACCAAGTCTACAAATTCTCTTAATTTCTTACACCAGTGTAGATGACACTTGGCTACAATATTTATCAAAGGCAAACATTTTTTATTTAGCTGCAATGTTTGGTGTTAAGTACTTACAATGGTTTCTTTTTATTGAAAATATATTTACATTTACAAAAAACTTGAAATCAAATCCATGTTTGAATCTCTTAACTAAGGTTATTATAGCTCATGATCTGAAGTTTGGAGACATTAAAATTTATATTCATAAAATTTTGTTATTATGCAAAGAGCAAATATCAAAGGTAAGGAAAGGTACTAGCCATTTTTTGCTGATTTTGAGGTGTAGCAAAAACTAACACAAGTATCATACAATGAAGGAAGATATGGAACTATAAGATTACTATCTTTTGCTTACCTGTGTTCACCAATAACGACAAATCATCAGCAGCAAATAAAGGGCTTTCTGCAAAAGTTCTTGAGCTAATGTTCCTGCCAGATGACATCACCAGTTGAAAACCATGTGCTGTTACATACATAAAGACAAAAACATCAGAATAAACTCATGGAAAAGTCTACTGAAGATGGTAGAAAAAAAAAATGCAAGCAATGTAAAATTTCCATTAAAAAATGAAATGTTTCTATGAATAACATGAATCTAAATATCAGTGATATGTTAAGCAATCATACTTACAGTAAATATTGCCAAAGTTATTTAAAGCTATAAATAACAAAAAAGTTTTTAAATTATGAATGCTTATCACAACTGAAATCTCAACACAATAAAGGCATCATTGTAGCTACATGAATATCAGGCAATGTGTGTGATATCAACGAGGCAAAATTTGCAAATAATTGTGTATCCACAGTGAACAGTCACATGTTGCTTTGCTGAGGAGCTCTTAAGTACTGAGTGTAAAGGTAGCGAGAACAACATTTCAAAAGTACTGTGACTGAATTTCAAGAAGAAAGGTCTGTTACAGAGGTCACAATTAAAATAATAGGTAGCCAAAAGCATTCAGCCATCATCGATAAGTTGGCAACAAATCACTATTCAACATTGTGTGTAGATTATACAAGATTAATTAATTAGTATTGGGGTTTTCAGAAGCCCCCTGAAGGATAGATAGATTCTTCTAAGAAAAGTTGTACATAGACTGTTTACCATAGCCAGGAGAGAGATGACTCCAGGTCTAAGATAAAGTTTCTAATCAGACTGCTAGGTCATACACTAAGCTTAGTAGCGTTTGAGATTACAGACTCCAGATATCTTAGCTACTTATACCACATCTCTATTTCGCCACAGCAGACCACGGCAACCATACTGCAAAGAGGTTTATATTGGAATTTTGGAATCATTCAAAACCATTTGCTTATGCAAAAATCACAGATATATGTCATTTTCTGTGACAGTAAAAGGATTGGTTAAGGCAAACTCCCATAGTAACAAATGAGACAAAACTGAATAGCAGAAAAAGCAAGCATTCAGTCTACAAGAAATTGACATCTTACCTTAGCCAGCATACTCTCCAGAGTTGAAACCAATCGAACACATCTGGAACATCATGGGTTGCCAATTAGAAGACCTTCCATCTCCAATAAGCCTAATTAGATGATGTATAGAATACCATCTCTCTGAGGATCATTATTGGCAGGATGCTGTGTCAAGTACAATCCTGCATAGCCACCTGCATTGGGTCTATTCCCCATCAATACAATGACAATCAATTTCTGTGGCTTCAATCAGGAGGCATAATTATTTGATCGAGAGACTGCACATCTATATGCCGAGGTTATACCCTGCAAATTTCATAAGGCTATATCAGTTTCTTTATGGTGATTCAATTTCAGTTGTGAGCACTGTATTTTAAAGTTCATTAACACTTATATTGTCACATAAAAATTTTTTTGATATTTTTTTCTTTCATACCTTTGCTAGGTAACAGGGTTAAAGAGGTATGAATATGGCACTTCTATTGTGACTCAGTAGTTACGGACCTTGTAGAAACAGAGAGTTTAACCTTTTAATCATAAATTCTTCAGCATCAGTTGCATGATGCTGAAGATCTTCTCAAACATTAAGCCTTTTTGGACATTACTTGTTAGATGGCACTGCAATCTCCAAGACTAACTCCAAAATAACTCCAAATTAACTTTTGGCTCATTCTTTCAGTTGATTTGTAGTAAAATATATATACAGTGGAATCTCGATCTATCGTTTTTCAAGGGACCGATTGAAATGAACGATAAATGAGGGAAAATGATAGATGCGGAAACATAACAAAGCAATATGATCGTTAGGGCTGGATAAAATGAACGACACATACGGGAAAACAATCGATCGAGATTCCACTGTATATATATATATATATATATATATATATATATATATATATATATATATATATATATATAATGCCCATGGCAATTTCTATTTTTTCCTTTAAACAAACATTCAAAAGACGTGTCCCCCACACACACAAATAAATAAATAAAAATAAAATCATCAGCTAAAATATTTTCATGATTTTGTTCCCTCTAATATGTGCATCCAAATGTTAATCCAATAACTCACTTTATATAGGAAAGAGAAAAATTCAGTTTTATATGCCATGCTACTCAGTTATATAACTCAAGTAGCATTCTAATGCACTTCGTTCAGTGACCTTTATTACATTTTTACTATCTCTCAATAGTACAGGGTGTTTCATATTGAATGGGACAAAAAGAATAGCGCAGTACAAATCCTGTGATTGATTTATTTAGTTGAAACAAATTAATTCTGAAACTACAATTATCTGGCAACAGTGAAAAATCTTCCGGTTACGAAATCGCCGCTAGTGGCACTGTTAATCAAGATGGCCCCATCCATGCAAGAGAGAGCACACTGTGTTTTAGATATGCCAAAATATCATTGTATATTTCGTATTGTGTCTATTTTTCCTTTCTGCTCATTATAATGCTGGCTTTTCTCGTATTTGTTTCCAGAACTGACATCAGAAATAATTGATGATTGTTTAAAAAAAAATCAAAAGAATTGGTTTAGGTTATGATAATACACAGTAAATGACAGATAAGGTAACAAGCTCATTGTTGCGAAATACTGATCATACCATAAGAGGTTAAAATCAAAGCACATATAACTGAAATAAGTTTTAAAAAGATCTCTATCTAGAACAAGGGTGGTTAATTTTTTGACTCTCCTGTGATCAATATTCATGCTCTAAAAAAAATCTGTAAAATGGACAACGACATGCCACATTTTTCTTCATACTTGTCTTGTTATAAGGGAAATGTGAATTTTCATAAAAGAATGGTCAATACATGTAAATATTTTTTTAAAAATCTTAAACATGAATTTAAAAAGAAGAGAGATTTTTCAATTTCCATGTTAAATACACTCATCAATAGTGAAATTGCAACACCATGAAGGAATGCACGTAGCGCTATGAAAATAATAGGTTCCGTAGAGTTAAGACACACATGCAGATGATTAAAGAAACAAAGATATGAAAATTAAACTGTATTTTCAGTTTCTAATGTGCCTACCATGGGCCTCTAAACGACGAGGCATACTGTCTATGAGGCTATTAATGGTCTCCTGAGATATTCCTTGCCAAGCCGAGTCCACTGCAGCTCTCAGTTCCTGTACGGCAGTGTGGTTCAACCTTTAGTTACCCGAGGGAAATCAAACTTTGGTATAGGAATGTGAGGGCCAGAGACATTCCAGAAAGAAAACGAATTACATATTGTATTCAAAAACTTTTATTAAAATTTATATTAAAAGAAGTTTAATATACTAGTTCAATATACCACTTCATTTTACAGTCGAGAAATCAATGTGATGATTGGCACTGCTTTCCTGTTACAAGTTTATCAATGTCCACTATAAGTTCAGTAAGGCAAAGTCTCGGGCTCGATTCCAGTGAAGCACTTTTAATTCGATTTCTCATTTTTGATTTAATTTGTTTGAGAGAAGAAAAAGCACTTTCTCACACGTATGTACTGCCAAACAGCGATAACATTTGCAGAGAGGATTTAAGCAGTTTAGGAAAATGTTCTTTAGAAATCAGTTTCCAGAATTTTTCAGGGACTTCACACCTTTTAGTCTAGTAGAATGGGTCTGCTTCAGTGGCGTAGCGAGGGGTGGGCAAGGGGGTCTATCATGCCCCGGGTGCCAAATGGTCCTTTTCACTAATTCTATATATTATACAGTTAAACCTCGCTAACTCGAACCTCGATTTTGCAAATTTTTCGATATCTCGAAGGAAAAAAAATTCCCTTCAAATTTCCTATGCACTCAATGTTAAAAAAACCTTGATTTGACGAATTTTTTCGGCTCATCCCTCGATAACTTGAATTTTTTTCCATAAATGGAGAAGAAAATATTTTCTAAAGACAAAAAAATAATATCCAAAAAAAAATAGAAATTTCTAAAAAATAGAAAAGCTATTCAAAAATTACAGTGGTAAAACCCTGCATAAACTTCAAAATGAAGGGATATAAGGACAGAAGATAACACAATGAAATCACAACTTCTCTTGATCCCCCAAGATGGGAGTTAAAATTCCTGTTTATTGTTTCCTTATCTCTTTTCAGTCAGTTGCTGTGCATATGCAGTGACCATCCATCCTTTCTTTTATTTTTCACCATCTGGTGTAAATATTCTACAAGCTATGCGAATGGCAGACAAAGCTTGGGACATTGTGTCTTCCTCTACGATAATGAATTACTTTAAAAAGGCTGGATTCATAAAGGACCACGAAAGTTCTCAGATAATCAACATCGACCACCCTGCTGACAACTGCGCAGAAAATGATTGGAACCGATTAAGCAGACTCATGCACCTCGATAACATGGAATTCAATGATTTTGATGTCATAGGTGATATAGTAATAGTGTGTGGTCAGTGGGAGGACAATGAAATCATCGGTCAGACGAAAGCTTCTTGTGTATTATCAGAAGAAGAGGAGGAAGAAATCCGCCATTTGCCACCAAATGTGACAAACAAAGAAGCACTATCTGCAGTGGACACTTTGAGGAGATATGTTGAAAGTCAGTCAAATATGTCAGAGCACACTTTTAAAGCCATTGGCCACTTAGAAAGTGTAATAGATAAAATTTCATACTCTTCTCTGAAGCAAACAACAATTGAATCTTTTTTCAAATAATTTTGTAAGTAGTGTTTATTAAAATTATAAAATGGATTACTTTTTTAAAAGGTATGTAAAAAAGCTTTATTCCTCTATTCTACTATTGATAACATGCGATTTTCGATAATTCGAATTTTTGATATTTCGAATTTTTTTGTCTCTCCCTTCAAGTTTGAGATATCGAGGTTTGACTGTATTACTATATGTTTTTCGGAAAGGGGGGCGCAAAAAGGTATCGTGCCCCGGGCACCAGTTATGCTCGCTACGTCACTGAGTGGATGTATTTTACGCATAGAACTTAAATGCTTTTGTCGATTTAATCTGGGAATTCTAAACCTAGTTTCAAATCTCATAAATTTTCTCTGTGTTTCATCAGATAGTGGTACTGAGAACAGCTCTAATCAGGAACTTCGCAACCACGGAGCAAGCGTTAAAGTAAAACATTGTTGCGAACCTTGCAACCAGCACCTCGCTCCTTTTGAAGCCCAGTGAGATTCCCCTTGCTTCCACTATGTCTGTGAGCCACAGGTATGTATCGCCACTGAATTTTATTTTTATAAATAAGTAAATCTGTAACTGAAAATACACTGGTGTTCAAAATTAAGATAATTTTCACATTTTATCGAAATTTTGGAAAACTAATGGGCAGATTTTAATGAAATTTGGTATGGATACAGTTATATAAGAGAAACAAATTGTACCATACAACAGTGATGGTACACACCCATGATGGTTAGTTAGGCTCATCAGCACAGAAATGTCCAAAACCCACGTTGCAAGATCGAACATGAAATGACTTTAATATGATTAATGGTCCCTTGTCATAGACATACAGCTCTCACAGCGCGATGCTATACTGCACATTACTGGGAACGAGGTAGTTTGATAAGTCCCTATGACAGTTGGTCCCACTTCTGCAACAACGCAGTTTTCAGCTAATGGATGGTTCTCGGGGGTGATGGTGAGCTGAAATTTCCCTCTCATGACAATTCCAGACATGTTTAATAGGATTTAGGTCTGGATATCTGACTGGCCAATCCATCGGCGAATATCTTCACTTTCAAGATAATCGCCGACTAGGTGAGCCTTATGTGGACGATTGTTGTCATCCGTAAAAATGAACCGGGGGCCAACTGCTCCCCTGAAAAGTCAAACAAAGGCCTGTAAGATCTAATCCCTATACCTCTCACCAGTCAGGGACCCTCTGTCAAACACATCTGAGAAAAAGTGCGGCCATCCAACACGGCGCCTGCCCAGACCATAACGCCTGCACTGCCATAGTGGTACTTATGAGGGATGTTGGAGGAAAGGTATGGGGTCCCATGTTCTCTCCAGATGAAGGTATGTCGAGAATCAGTGTCCAGACTGAATCATGACTGTTCTGTGAAGACCCCACTGATATCTGGTCCAAACCTGATGTCTGCACCATGCTAAACGGCCACACATCTCTGCATGTTTGACAGAGGGTTCCTGACTGATGAGAAGTATAGGGTTAAGATCTTACAGCCCAATGTTCGACTTTTCAGAGGCGCAGTTAGTCCTCAGTTCATTTTTATGGACGACAACGCTTGTCCACATAAGGCTCACCTAGTCGACGATCATCCTGCAATTGAAGATATTAGCCAGATGGATTGGCTAGCTAGATATCCAGACCTAAAACCCTTTGAACATGTATGGGACTCTATTGGGAGGCCAATGGCAGCTCACCATCCCCATCCGAGAACCACCCAGGAGCTGAAAACTGCATTGTTGCAGGAGTGGGACTCATTAAACTGCCTCGTTTACAGTATGGCATTGCGTTGTGAGAGCTGTATGTGTATGACAGGGAACTATTACCCATATTAAAGTCCTTTTGTGTTCGATCTTGCAAAGTGGGTTTTGGACATTCCTTCGCGGATGAATCTAACTGACCATCATGAGTGCGTACTGTTAGGGAAAAATGCCGATAAGCATTCCTCTTCTTCCCCTAACCTTCCAGCCACGTAGAAAGAGCGATGTGTTTACATCATTTTCCACCTCCACAGCAACGGGTAATCATCGCCAGACGCCAGTTGCGTCATGCCAACCTAATGACGTCATTCACCCAACGATGACGCCATACCATCAGCCAACAACGACGTCACAATCCATCTGATAATGACGTCAACTAACTTCAAGTAAATTAGCATAATTGACTTTGCTATTCTCCTGCCACAAGGGAGCGCGGCGGTCGACGCCGGTATATATATCTAGCCCGACTTAGCGCAGGTCGTTTGTGAGCCAGTCCAGGCTTTGCCGAAGCCCGTATTTTCCGGAAGCTAAAAAAAGTAAGCTACATTCCTGGAGTCAGTGCACTTGAGAAGCATTACTAGCTACTGACCAACTTGCCAGCAAAGCACCGCTACCGATGCCATGGTCGTCTCGGCCTCGCATTCCCGCAGGCAGCTAACAAGTTTTTTTGTGCCAGAGAGGCACTGTCTACTTTACGTTTTTATGCAGTGGTAAAAGAGTTTGCCTCGACCAGCTGTGAGTTGTTTATTTTTATTTTCTCTTCATCGCGGTACAAGTACTTTAACGACATAATTGATTCACACTACGAGCTGTGTAGTGCATCTGTAAAAAATTTTTAATGTCGTATTATTATTTTTTTCAACTAAATAAATGTATATTTTTATTTTTACTTAAACCTTCGTACGTTTTTGAAATCTCACATATCACACCACAAGCTAGCTAGTGTTGCTCTGACTATATCAAAGTATTAAGAGTCCAACCTTCCCTGCTAGTCAGTACGACTCTGCACTTTCAGCTATCAGTCAAGTTTGGGGCATTCCTGCCCCCAAATCTTAATAATTTTGGTTGTGGGAGCCGCCAGGTTCTAGCGACTCAATTCCGTAACACGTACCATGACTGTTATATGGTACAATTTTTTCTCTTATAGAACTGTGTATCCATACCAAATTTCATTAAAATCTACCATTTAGTTTTTCAAAAATTCGATAAATTGGGCAAATTCTCTTAATTTTGAACACTATTGTAGTCCCAGAAATCTGTTTACCCCGAAGTTACACGTGTACACAATTTACGTTATTAGAGCTTTCCTACATTCCTCGAGAAATCAAACTTTGGTCTTATCAAACATTGGTTGACAATATACATGAAGTGTAATACTTTTTACTAGCTCAGTTGCAGTATCGGAAATCTTTCATACTTTAATTTTCAAGATACATAAAAGTAAAACAAATTTTAGATTAAGAACGGTCTAAATAAATAAATATTTTGCTAGTGAACATTTAGAATTGATTTATTGAAACTAATCTGACGTTTGAAGAAATAAAGATTTTAAAAGATGTTTGGTTTGGTTTGGAGCGCTACGGACAACTTTTTGCTACACGAGGGCTAATTAGACCGGGCCTTACAGATTAAAGCCGATTCCGAACAGCTACAAACATCCATGCTAATAGTGGGACTCGAACCCACAGGATCTGAACCGAATGCTAGCGCCCTAGCCATAACCTGGCCTTTAAAAGATGGTCATTAGAAATAACACAATCAATTTAAAAGTCAACTTTAGTAAATGCATTAAAATTTGTATGAACTATTATTCATAATATTGTTCTTACCTTCTATTTTGTAACACAGCAAGGGGTATTCAAATTCTTGGTATGTGGTATATAAAGATGAAAAACTCGGGACATCATTCATCTGAAAACTGGGCCAACATGAATTTTTTTTATCTTTTTTGTTATCTTCATTGCTTGTTAATAATTTTTTTTGGTCTGTATCAGTTTCCATACCCCCTTCAACCATGTTCTGCGAATCTGTGTCGGCATCACTTCTGTCATTCCTCTTTGTTTTTACTTCATTTTCGTTTCTTTCGTTACATTTCGCTTCACCGCTGACCGAAATGGATTCTAGCTTTAAGCATAAATCACTACATGGCATCTCTGATTTATCTTTGTCGTCAATATCGTTTTCAGAAACTTCGACTGAAAAACACCAGTGTGGCGAAATTTCATTTTCAATATCTCTCAGTAATTCTTTTTCTTCTGTATCATCTTTTGGTTTTTCCTCCTCTTCCAGCAAATTTGTCGATTCATTTTTTCCAATACCCATTTCATTTTCAATATTTGCACTGCCTTCCAATATATCATCATTGCTCACCAATGATTTATCTCTTTCTATATCAGTTTCTGTGACTCCTTGAACCTTGTTCTGTGGATCTAGATCAACGTTACACTCGTCATTCCTTTTAGTTCTTTCTTCATTTACGTGCTTTTTGTTACCTTTCGTGCAGTCACCTACATCGCTGAACAACCATTCTTTTTCGTTAGTAACAGCTCCACCTCCGCTATTAGCTTTGGTCAGTATATCTGTGCATTTATCCACATTATTTTCATCGTCTTTCTCATTATCATATCCAGTGCTAATTATTGTCAGTTTTTCTACTATAGTTTTGGTTCTTACTTCAGTCTCGTTGGGTAAAAGTGCAAGTTCATCGTCACGAGCTCTGTTTGTTATTTTTGTGCCATTTTCGCGTCCATTTATTTCAATGTCTTTGTTATTATCTTCAGAGCCTATCATCAGCTCTCTTTTTTCAGTAAGATCTTCTGTGTCCCCATCAGTCTCTTTTGATGATATTTTGGACACACCCAAATTTTTAACGCTTTCATGATCCTGCTTTTCCCCTAGTGATAGTATGCTGTCAATGCCATGCTTCAAACTGTTTAGAACCTCGTTTGCATTTTTTATTTTCACATGTTCTCTTTCCCCAGCATCCCTATTAATTTCGTTACTTTTATTATGTCTACGGTCATTGCTTATCAATAATCCCTTTCTTTTTAAATTATCTTCCACTCTACTATATTCGCATGTTGATTCATCGATACTTTTACTTTCTGTAATTTTTATGCTAATCTCGCTCTCGTTCATTTCAGCTTCCGTGTCTTTTGTCCCATGGGTGTTCCTTTTCCTTTTGGTTCTAGCTTTACCTTTCGTATATTCATCTACAGAGCAAATCGGTAAAACGTCTCCTTTTATGTCAGCCTCGATATCTCCTCCAGCTCCTTTCGATGAATCTTTAGATTCATTAACACTTGCATAGCTTTCAATACAACTGATACCGTTTTCTGTTTCTATAAATTCTGGCCCCTCGCTGTCCCTTTTCCTTTCGTTTTTGGCATTGTTTTCCGTGTAATCATCTTCATTAATTAAAAGTGACACGCTTTCTTTTGTGTTATCATCTATTCCTCCCCCACGCAGAGATGGTTTATTTTTAGTATAAGGCTTTAAGCTTAACGGCAGCACTTTAGTATTGCCTGTTTCAACCTTTTCTTTCCCTTTAGTGCCCCTTTTCCTTTTCACGATACCCTTTGTGTTAGCAGCGATTTCTCCTTCAGCCTTCGATGGATCTGTAGATTCACTAACAGTTCTATCGCTTTCAGTACAACTGGTATCATCTACAGTGGTTTTCAGAGCCCGTGTTCCTCTCAAAAAGCATTTATATTTCGTGTTAGGCTCCAAGGTCAATATAGTACATTCTGCCTCTTCGATGACCCTTTTCCTTTTTAAGCGATTACTTTTCCGGTAAGCAACTTTATTGCTTACCAGTGACACGTATCCTTTTGTTCTAGCTTCAGTTCCCCCTTCATCCTCCTTAGATGAATCTCTAAATTCATTGTCACTTGTAATGTTTTCAATACGACCACTACCCTCTTGAGCGGTTTTCAGAATCATTTTTTCTGTCGTTAACAATTTACTTTTCGTGTCATTCATCGATACATTTACAAGCTTTAAGTCCAACGGCAGCCGTTTAGTTCTTAGTGTGTTCATGTTTTCTGCCTCTTTGGTATTCCTTTTCCTTTTGGCGCGATTGCTTTTTGTGCAACCATCCTCTTCACTAGTTAGTGACACAGTCCCTTTTGTGTCGATTCCTTCTTCCGCCTCGTTTGATAAATCTCTAGATTTATTGACAGTGGTATGACTTTCAGTTCGACCGATATCATCTTCAGAGGTTTCCGGAACACATTTTTCATTTGGTAACAAGCTAGGCTTTATGCTCATCGGCAACCCTTTAGAATTTTTTGTTGCCATGTCTTCTGTCCCATCAGTATTACTTTTTACGTGAATGCTTTTCGCGTAAGCATCTTCACTGCTTAATAGTGGCGCTTTTCCCTTTGCGCCTGCTTCCTTTTCTCCTCCCACTTTCAACGAATCTCTAGAATCAGTGACAGTTGTATTGCTTTTAATACGACTGGTATTATCTTGAGTGCTTTCCAGAGCCCGTTTTCCTCTCAGATATCGTTTATTTTTCGCGTTAGGCTCTAAAGTCAACGGCAGTCCTAAATCATTTTCTGTCCCTTCGGTGCTCCTTTTCCTTTTTAAGTGATTGCTTTTTCGGTAAGTATCTTCATTGCTTATCAGTGACACGTTTCCTTTTGTGCCAGTTTCGATTCCTCCTTCAGCCTCTTTCGGTGAATCTCTATATTCATTGACACTTGGAACGCTTTCAATACGACCGATACCATCTTGTGTGGTTTCTGGAGTTATTTTTTTTCTTGGTAACAGTTTATTTTTTGTGTCAGGCTCTAAGCTCAACAGCATTCTTTTCGTATTTTCTGTTTCCATGTCTTCTGTCCCTTCGATGTCCCTTTCTCTTTGTACGTGATCACTTTTCGTGTAAACATCCTCTTCGCATATCAATGACACGTTTCCTTTTGTGTCAATACTGATTCCTTCTTCCGCCTCTTTTGATAAATCTTTAGATTCATCGGCATTGGTATGGCTTTCAGTTCGACTAATACTATGACCGGGATCATCTTCAGTGGTTTCTGGAATCCGTTTTTCGTTTGGTAACGTGCTAAGCAACGACAGCTTTTCAATATTTTCTGTTTCCATATCTTCTGTCCCGTTAGTACCCTTTTTCATTTGTATGTGATTGCTTTTCTGGTAAACATCTTTGATTATCAGTGACACGTTTCCTATGGTGTCAGCTTCGATTTCTTCAGCAACATCTTCAGATAAATCTCTAGATACATTTACATTTGTATTGTTTACAACTAAATCAATACCACAACCGATATCATCTTCAGTGTTTTCTGGAGTTTGTTTTTCATCCAGCAATGGTTTATTTTTCGTGTCAGGCTTCAAGCTGGGTGGCTTTGCGATATTTTCTGTCCCCATATCTTCTGTGTCCTGTTGCCTTTTGGATATTTCATTTCTTATCGATAACTCCTTTTCTTTTGTATCAACTTTAGTTCTTCCTTTAGCTTCATTTAATGAATCTACGGATTTTCCGACATCATTGATGTTTGTAGATTGCAAATTACTGCTCGTATCTGGCTTTAAGGTGTATGGCACTTCATAAATATTATCTTTTATTATGTCTTCTCTGCCTCTAAAGTCCCTTTCGCTTTGGTGCTCCTTACTTTGGAATTCTCGATAAATAGCATCCCCGTCGATCTCTTCTATATTGTCTTTCCTAACTTTGTTTTGATTGAGGGATAGAACTTCTTGTACCTTACGCTTCAATACCAAATTCAAATCTGGATCACTTTCAAGTCTCGTTAAAACAACTACAGGTTTTCGAGTTGACAAAGAATTCAGGTATTCCGTAAGGTTAAAAAAAACCAGTCCAATGTTTTTTACATCTTTTAAACAGTCCTCTATTATTTTATCTATGTTTGCATTGTAAACATTTTTTAGAGCGAAATATACCAGTTTCAGTTTTCTAATTAGAGTATTAATATCTGTGTGGGAGATTCTACAGTATTCCAATATTTTATCGAAGCTCAGGCCACGCCTTTCAAAATCACTGAAAAATTCACATTCTCTTTTAGCTTTGCGACAAATTGAAAATATAGACTTCTTTTGGGACGTTACGGCGACAGCTCCCGATGGCGATACAAAATAATTTTGAAGTGGTAGCACGTTGTTCTCTTTGGATGCCTTTTTACTCAGAAACTCCTCATTTGGCTTAATATATACATAGGGCATTTCCTCTATACCGTGCTCTATCAACAACGCAACATGACGTGCCGATAAATAAATAGTATCACGAAAACGAAGGTTTTTATTGCCGTAAGGGTACTTAATTTTGGGTTTCGGAGGCAAAACCTTCGAATGAAATTTTTGTCCTCTTTTTTCCATTCTTCAGCTGCGTTCAGATCTTCCTTAATATAATTGCTTCATTTAAGTTATATGAAGAGAGAAGATAAAAGACTGTATGAATCGAAATTCTCCTTCGATCCTCATCCTATGGTGCCCTTGTGGACATTTACCCTTCTTTATACACTTTTTTTAACCTTTCAGAATTAATAACGTTCACCTAAAAATAAGAATAAATCAAGATAATGATTCTAAAGAGAATTAATTTACAAAAAATAATTAAAATTACGACTTACCTCCTTCTACAATCTCATCTTCTACATCCACAAAATCTAAATTGAACGCGAAGTGACTTAAGAACGGTTTATAACTGTACTAGTGGTGCATATTAAGAAATGAAAACCGTACGAAGCAAAGAGGAAATTTATGCTTCTTTCTGCACACCACTTACAGAATGTATTAAAGATAGCTGTCATCTTTGTAGAAAAGAAAACTAAGACTTCGGATAAACTTGTCAGAACTTTAAAATATCTCACAGCTTTGGAATCGCAAACACGAATATGATTTTAATGTATATTTTCTTCGAATAAAGTGGATTGGTCGAGTGCGCTAAGTTCAACTTTTAGTACATAAGGGCTAAATAGATCGGGACCTACAATTTAAAACTGCTTCCGAAAGGCTGCAAACATCCATGCTAACAGCGGGACTTGCACCCATACACTCTGGACCGAATGCCAGAGCTCTGGCCATTCGGCCATCATCCGGCCTTCTAATAAAAAATTGCGACCTAACAGCTTGCGCTGCAATTTTACTAAGCAAGTTGTTATTAATCTACATATCCCCTCAGGGGGTTTACCTTCTTTAGGTAAACACGGGTGTCGCAATCCCGAGGTACCCCAGCGAACTATCTCTCCTCTCCTTTTTGTACTTTTTTTTTTTCTGTTCTCCCTCGGTGTGGTTCCTCTTCGGAGGCGAGGGCTCACCATTAGAAGCGGTTGCCACTCTGTTGCTTCTAGCTTCTAATGGCGTGTATATCACCCACGTGTTTGCCGTGCGTGGAGACCCGTGTCCCTGGAAAAGGGAATCCTGGCAGTTGAGGGACAGTTTTGGTATCCCAATACACTGCTTTGCACCCCCCCCCCCTTCAGGAAAACGGGAGGTACATAGTGGTTCCCTATTGTATCAATCGTCTGGTCGTTGATTTTATCTTCGGCTAGGAACCAAGCAATCGTTAAGATTACTGGGCATCTCGCTAAGGGTGGAGTCTGCTTCAGGGTCATTTCGTGAGCGTATAGTTCCCGGTTAGCACTGGTGTACCTATGTGCATCCCCATGTTGGGCTCCGTTGTGGGTGGTCTGGCTGGGAACTGAATTTTAAGCTCCTTTTTATGGATTCCTTTTCTCAAAATCCCACGGTGAGGGATAAGTCATCAGCGTCGCATGTACAGAATAATTTAAGTTTTTTGAAATTTTTTATTATCAAGCGTAAAGATGGTTTATTTAATAATGTTTCTCCTTTTCTTATACATACATTTTTACAATCCTTACTAGGTGAAACTTAGATCTGGAGACTTGTTAGTTGAGGTCTCACCACCACAACAGGCAGCTCTAATTTCCTCCTGTCAAACTCTGGGTCAAATTCCCGTTCTTGTTTCCGCCCATACTTTTTTAAACACATCGCATGGCGTCGTCTCCGAAAATATTTTCCTAGACACTCCCAAAGAAGAAATCCTAGAGAATCTACGCGAGCAGCGTGTATCAGCAGTGAGACGCATCACTATACGTCGGGATGGAAAGATGCTTCCAACAAAGCATCTCATCCTGACTTTCGACACTCCGGATCTCCCGAGTTATGTAAAAATGGCTTGGATGCGTACCGCTGTTCGACCGTATATCCCCAATCCTCTAAGGTGTTTCAAATGTTTCAACGTTTCAGTCACTCGAAGAATTCTTGTCGTGGATCCATTACCTGCGCCCTTTGCGCAGACGTTGGCCACGGCAGCGAATCGCGCAAAGCATCCCCGCGATGTATAAATTGTGGAGGTGACCATGTTGCATATTCTCGTCCGTGTCCGAAATGGTTAGTGGAAAAAGAAATTCAAACAATTAAAGTTACTAAGAAGATCTCTTTTCCGGGGGCCAGAAAATTACTGGAATCAACAACACCAAGAGTCGGTGTTTCGTATGCTGCGGCTACAAAAAATAATAATAATAATAAAAAATAAATGAAAACTGCCAGCACTCAGACGGACCCAGTTGTTTTCCCGCCAATTAGATCGGCAAACCGGAATCATAATTCACCCAATTCTTCAGCTTTCAATTCTCTCTCTACACATAGCAAAAAACAAAAACAATCTTCGCCACCTCTAGCTGATGAACATACTAAATCCAGAAAACCTAAGCAAACGACACAACAAATAACAGACACACCCCAGCAGGCTACCTCATCTAAAAACAGTAAACCTAAAACTGTCCAAACTTCCTCTGATCAAAATGTTATTCTATACAAACAGTCTTGTTCCTATCACATAGATTCAAATACTCCAATTTCTCCAAACAGAGCAACGCCATCTACAAGTACGGCTACTCCACTATCTGTCACTGCCTCTTCTAACCATAACCAAAAAGTCAGTAAATCTTCTCCACATTCCACCCGTAAAAATAGTTTTGATTCGAAACAATCTGTTTCCTACCATATAACCGCAGATACTCCCATTCCTCCGAATCAAAACCGAAAAAAAGTAGCTATTCCTAGAAAGTGCGTTGGCCTCTCTAGGAAAGCGAAAGATCAGCATTTTATTTTGAAGAATAATCAATATGTCCGCAGGCTCGCGGAGAATGTGGTTGAATTAGTGTTGTACGAGTCCGAGGAGTCGGACAATGATGTTTTTGAGGAGGCTTAACTCCTCTTTTTTTTTCTTGTTTTGTCCTTCTATTTCTTTTTTTTTTTTTGTCTGTAACTTTCTTTCCATTTATTTTCTTGCACTTGACTATAATCTATATGGGATTTTTCCATCCAGAGGGTCTGGCTTTTATCAGCTTCCCTCTTGACTTTTTAACACTTTGTATGTGATTGCTGTTCCCATATTTACACTTCACTGTTTTTATATTATAGTTACTTCACCATTTTATGACTTTTTTTTTAAACCTGCTTTATGACTGTGTTTAGTACCTAATATTTATGACTATTTTTTTCACCATCTACACTGCTCAAAAAAATTAGGGGAGCAAGCAAAGAAGTTAAGAAAACCGTGCGAGACAGCCACGTATTGGCATAAAATGGATAGTACACGCGTATCAATGCGCAATACAGAAAAAAAGACGTAAAAAATTTGTAATTGTTAGGAAAATGAACCTTAAAAGGGCTATCTAAACTTCAGTTTATTAGATCATTTACTTGTATTACTTTCCGACATTCATGCTATCGTTTTAGACTAATGTAGCACTTATTATCTAACAAGTAATGGCGTCACAGCAACTTTGACGTCATACATCTGAGAAATGTTGTTTTTCGTTTATTTTCCCCATGGTTTGTTATTTTTCCTTTCCAGGGTATTTTATGCAAATATGTCAATGTTATGTTACTGGCTTGTATAAATACTGCTCGAGTTAGAGCAAAGGTGCCGCTTGCAGCAGACACAGTTGAACTCACAAGCTAGTGAGATTCATATGTTAGAAGTCTCTGTGTGAGATTTTTTTGATTATACAAATGTTTTAAGTTATTGCTTTTAATATTTTTAAATGTTTGTTGAAGTTTAAAATAAACGTAATTATTTTAACTGAAGTCTTGCTGATTTCTAAACACACCTCATACCAGACCAGTGCGTGCTCTTATATTGTCACTCTGCGTGACAGTAATTAAGCTTTAATTCTTTGAAAATATGGAAAAAACATGAAAGGATGATTTAGGGCAACAATTTGGTTACATGTAAACGATAAAAAAAATATTGTTTAGAAATAATGCAAGATTTTTAATATGGCCTGTGGTCTCCTCGAACAGCTAAGACTGCTGCACACCTGTTTTCCATGGATGTGATGATGTTATCGATAAGACTTTGGGGAATACTGTTACACTCCTCAAGAAGTGCAATCTCCAAGTATCGGAGAGTAAAATGAGGCCTTGGTCTCGCAGCAATGCGTCGTCCGAGCATGTCCCAAACATGCTCGATTGGATTCAGGTCAGGAGAGCACGCTGGCCATTCCATACGCTGTATTGTTTCAGCTTCAAACATGTTCTCCACAAGACGAGCTGTATGCGGTCTGGCATTATAATGCTGGAAAACAAAGGAATATCCGATGGCTGCAGCATAAGGTATGACATGAGCTCTCAGTATCTCGTCTGCATACCTTCGGGTCGTCAAAGTACCATTCCGAATGATATGCAGGTCCGTACGTCCACCTATGCTGATTCCACCCCATACCATAAAACCAGCTCGTCTGTATTGGGACCTTTCACGAACAAATGTGGTTTTTTTTCGATTACCCCTTTCCCTCCATACCAAAACACGTCGGGTGTTACACTCCAGACTGAATCGGGACTCGTCTGTAAACAGCACTTGGCTCCAATCATGTTGCTCCCAATCTCGATGTTCAGCAGCCCATCTTCTTCGGGCAGCACGGTGGCGTGAGGTCAACGGAATGCAGACCTGCATAGAGACCTCCCTGATGAAGCCTATTACGTACTGTTTGGCAAGACACCCTTCGTCCTGTTGCCAAGAGCAACTGTCTTTGCAGCTGAGTAGCAAAGTCTGTTCTGTTTCGACGAGCTGTTAACAATATATACCGGACATCAGTTGCTGTAGTGGCGCGTGGCCGACCTTGCCCTGGTCGACGTCTAACATTCCCTGTTTCTTGGAATCGATTCCACAGCCTTGCAACGACACTTCTGGCGACTCCAACAGCGTCCGCGACACTACGTTGTGTTTACCCGTATTCCAGTCTGCCTATAATACGCATTGCCATGTATTCCGGTAAATCACGTTGTTGAGACATTTTCAAGTCACCTTTTCTCAAAAAGAATAACTGAGCAATCGAATTTCACAGTTAAGGCAGTGAAACAGACGTTTCTGCAACATCCCGATTTCCGCCCTAATGTTCTTTTTCTGGTTTTTGAGACGTCATGAACTTTGATTGTTTTGCAAATGAAGTTTTCTTCTGTTTCCTGCTAGGCTTTAAATTATGGATGATTTATTTTATGTTACTTATCGGTGTAAGTATTTGCGAAATTTCGTTAAAACCATGTGCTCCCCTAATTTTTTTTTGAGCAGTGTATATATAATTTTTTTTTATCTCTGCTCGTGTAAACTTTATTACCTCTGTGGCTTCTTATGTCTGCTTATTATTTTATTCACTGTTTTTATCGCATTTTTATCATGTATGCTTGTTAGTTTATTCAATTTTTCTACCCTACTTTTATCATTCATCTATCTTAATGGATTTTTGTTTTTGGTTTTAAAATGCTAACTTATGTTTTTTCAGTTTTTACCATGTGTTGGCGCAGCATGTCCTCTCTGGACCTTGCGTCTTTAAACCCCATCCAACCAACCATTAATCTATATATATATCTATTACTTATATATAAAGAGAGAGCGATTTTGTACGTGGAGGGTAATCTTTAGAACCACTGTACCTATTTGAAAAATTCTTTCACTGTTTGAAAGGTA
Organism: Dolomedes plantarius; assembly: GCA_907164885.2. NCBI lineage: Eukaryota > Metazoa > Arthropoda > Arachnida > Araneae > Dolomedidae > Dolomedes > Dolomedes plantarius. The sequence goes on from OU015499.1 coordinate 9,272,869, forward strand.
CATTATTCCAGATGGATATAGGCTATATATTATGTATATCTGATCAGTAGAAATAAAGTTAGGGGCTTAATCCTAACAATCTCCATTGTTTCCGCTGTCTTCTACCGCCGTTCCGAAGATTTCAACGATCCTTATCGTGGTGCTATCGCGGTGGGCTTCTGTTCTGACGCTAGCGGTTCGAACCTAGCTGTTCCCCGGCACGCCTCTTTCTTTTAAAAAATTCATTTTAATTATTAACTAACATAAAAATTTAAGGTATTATTTAGGTTATTATTAAGGTAAAAAAAGATTTACAATTTATTGGCTATCAACTGGAAATTTATTGGTATAATATTTTGTTCAACCCGGACAAAGTCGGGACGGGCCGCTAGTATATATATAAAAGAACTCGTCTGTTTGTTTGTCCGCTATAGAATTCTAGACTGTTTCACCTACCGGGACCAAATTCGGCACAGTTAATATTTAGGGCTCGAGAAAAGTAACGCAGCAAAAACGAAATTTGGGACTAAATTAGTTTTTTAATCAGTTTTTTGTGCCCCATAGAGGTGCGCGTACCACTTAAATGTGGAAACAGCCCCTTCACCACAACACTTTATTTACAAAGAAGAGTATTTCTGCACGCTAAAAGCTGGGCGCTGCGTTATCAGTCAAATTTCGATGCGCGGGGGAGAAGAGGGTTGGTACAATAACACAACTTTCCCGGTTATTTGTAGTTTTTCTCATCGCTTGAACCAATTTACAATTTGCTTTTTCAGAGGTTTTTGGCCTTAGAAAATTAAAAACCGAATTACAATTCGCCTTTTCAACGGTTTTTGGCCTTGGGAAAATTAAAAACCGGTTTACAATTTGCTTTTTATACGGTTTTTGGCCTGTCGACAGTAAAAAACCGAATCACCACAATAAGGAAAATTGGTTTCATGCGGAATCCCGCCTTACATTGATTAAATAAAGGGGATAACGCATCTTGTACTTTACCTCTTGGGTGATGTGGAAAAAACTGCGTTTTTAAGGGAAAAATAAATAATAAAGGCAAATGTAAGTTATGAAACTTATTTCTAATTAAACAGTGGATCAAACAAATCTAATTAAATAGTATCTAACAAATATAATTAAACAGTAAACTTATTCAACCCAAACATGCGAATCACGCAACACTGTGTTATTAATTCGCAATAAAATCAGACGTAATCAGACGAAGGTCCGTAGGCTCAAAGTTTCTTACTTTCTTATTGTTTGTATATCATTTCAGTAGAAACGCGCTAAGCACATTCTGTCTGGCCAGATGAACATGAAGAGCGGGGGATGCAGCCCAGTATTTTTTTGATGAAATGCATGAAAAATTTTATATCTATATATCTACCCGGGCAATAATGCTAGTCTATATTAAAAGAAAAAAAAGAATTACAAATGTACGCTTTTGTGTTGTAGCGATAAGATAAACACATAAAAGGAAAATAAATAATTCGTCAATTTTTTTCTTTTACAGATAATGGATATATGCAACTGGTTAACCTACCTGGCTAACTTACCGGCCACCCCGCGATTCCCCCAAAAATTCAGAAATTTTACAATAGCCATCTTGTGGATTGCTAATCAGTAGACTTCCAGAAAGCACACATCGGGCCCGACCTGGCATGAGCCCTACTGGGTTAATCCCGACGGTGCTGATAGACCCGCAGCAGGCAGCCACCCCGCGTACGACCCGGACAAGCGCTCCCCCCCCCCCACGCTTCCACTAGACAAGCCCCACATTACAAGAGGCACAGAATGGCTCCAGGCAGAACAGACGGAACAGCTTTGAAGAATTTTGAATACGTTGATAAAGCTCTGCCGGAGGACACTCGCACAAGCCAACCATAAGAAAAGGAGGAGGCCGAACGACCCAAACGGAAAGACGGCGCATAATTAGTGGTTGCGAGCGACAACAAGAAAAACCAAAAGAGGAGTCACCGAACGTTGCAGACAAGGAATGGCTCAATTAAAAGAAAAAATTTTGGGGACGGCATCATTGCAAATCCCAGACTGGGAGACGACTTGGCCTAAATTGGGAATGGTTGATTTTGAGAGGGGGCAGTCGCATTGGTCTGAGCACAACACGACGCAGCAGCTACTAAGGGTAGTGGAATTTGCCCGCGATGGGTTACAGGGTAAACAACCTACCGCTGCTCTGTTTCTAGACATTAAGTGCGCGTTCGACAAGGTCTGGCACCCGGGACTTATTTTTAAACTTATCCAAATTAACTTGCCAGCCTGTCTCATCCATTTGATCCACAACTACCTACGTAATCGAAATTTTGCCGTCCGCATTAACAATAACCTGTCCCGGTATAGGTACATCACGTCGGGAATTTTACAAGGATCGATCTTAGGACCGACCTTGTTTAATTTGTACGCCAACGATGTACCACGTGGAATTAATACTCTTCTCGCTATGTATGCGGACGACACAGCTATCCTATCTTCTTCCAATAACGACCACTACCTGACTTTCCAAATTCAGCGTCACATCGACACTCTCGAGGCTTGGTTTTTACGCTGGAAAATTAAAATCAACCCCTCAAAGTGTCACGCGATCTATTTCAGTAATCGCTATAGCAATCCTCCGCGACTCTATATCCAACAATCCCCACTTGAATGGGAGAACACAGTAAAGTATCTCGGCGTAACTCTGGACCGCAGACTTACTTGGAAACCCCATGTTACGAATACTATTAGCAAGTGCAATGCTGTCACCATGCAACTCCGAACTCTATTTTTCAGTCCGCATTTCTCTATGAGAAATAAAGTACTACTTTACAAGCAATGCATTTTACCCGTTGCTCTGTATGCTGCCCCGGTGTGGTTTTCCGCCGCACAAACGCATATTAATAACATCGAAAAACTCCAGAATAAAACTCTCAGAAGAATTCGCCGAGCTTACCGCTATATGTCGAACGAGACAATTAGAAGAGACTTCGGCATCTCTACTGTTACTAAGCAGGCTTATAAGATTTCTAAGAAATTTTATAATAACCTGCCTAATATTAATAATATGGTAATCGCAGAACTCCCCGACTACGACTTCAGTCTCCCTGCCAATCGTAAACGCCCACGGGCGTGTCTCCTTAGGAGATAACATTACCATATCCGCACCGCGATACTCTTCACATATTTCTCACCTACATACGTCGCTGTCGTAGCGCAGTGCATTCGCGCTGGCCTAGTAAGCCCTACGTTATGGGTTCGGGCCTAGGTGGTGTCGCGTAGTCCAAATTATATTATCTTGATATTTTCACTTTTCCCCCAGCGGAATTCTGCGATTATCACATTATTATTGTATGACCCTGAACGGGGCCTTTTTTTTTTTCTTTTCTAAACTTAATATCTAGTTTATTGTGGGCCAGTAACCTCCCTTTCCGGATTAAAATTCTTCTTAATTAACTACTTAATTAACTAATATTATTAATTCTTCTCCTACTAGTAATTAAATTGTACCATCTACTTTAAATATTAGCTTTTCCTTCCTCTCATGAAGGACTTAAATTTTAATCACCTTAAAAGACCTTTAATCTTAAAACCTACTTAACTTAATCACAATTAAATCCTACTGAGCATATTTACATTGACCACGAAATATCTTGCTGACAGGAGTTAAAACCAGCAGGTCCAGGAACTCCACTACCAATATAAAATAGCAGTTGAGGGGCAGTCGCAATCCTGGGCGTAAAACCAGCAACTGGAAAGATCCTCATCGTTACTGTGGTACCTTCGTGTCCTGTGTTCTGCATAACAAAAGCTAAATCTCAAAGGTCACAAAATCCCCCTCCACACACAAACAAAGGAGCCTAGAAAGGGAATCTGGTTACACCACTGGGTACTACTGAAATACATAGTTTGGCTGATAGGATTAAGTGGCTGTTACTCTAGAAACTTACAGTTTCTACTCTTAATTACGTTTCCAAATCTAATTATCTCTTCACTCCCGATCTACGATCGATCTCGAAAGGTAGCGTTGCTGTAAAATACTTATTAAGCATGTAAATCTTTTTTCCATTGAACTCTCTGAAACCCTTTTTTTTTCTGTTCGGTTTATAAACTTTATTCGACTAAGTTATGCTTTGTTACTGCTTTTTGTGATTTTTGTACCGTACATCCTGTATTTGTATATCAGTCATTCCATGGAAACAGGTAATGTATATGAAAAATACAGAAATTTTCATCCATACGCTCAGACCAAAAAAAGACCTAGCAACAAGGGGGTAATGCAAATTGGGCACAAATTGATATGCATACAGGTTTTGACGGAAAATGCAAAATTTTAAAGTTTGGCGGCCAATAAATGAACCTGTGACGCTGCGACGCATCTTAACTACGCAACTGGCAGGATATTAAAGAGGAGAACTTCCGATTCCAGGTCATAAATTCTTTGCGAATTTCATTCTTAGTGCTCAGGTAGACAGTAACTATGCCTCGTATACAGGTGCGCGAACAATATGCGCAGATGCCAGCAATTGAGAGAGGACGTGTAGTTGGGCTCAAAGAAGCCGGTTGGTCTAATCGGCGTATCGCTCGACATTTGGATAGGAGCGATGCCACTATTAGACGATGTTGGCAGGAATGGGTGAACCATGGCCGAACATTGTCTAGAAGGAAGCGGTCGGCCTAGAGAAACGACAGAACGTGAGGACTGAGCAATCGCCAGAGCGGCACTCACAGCCCAAGATTCATCATTATCATCAATCGTACGTGCAACTGATGCTTCAGTGGCCGCAAGGACCATTCATAGGCAGCTCAGAGAAAGGGGGATGGGCTCATGGCGCCCCTTGTGCCAACTACCATTGTCCTCTGTACACCGACAAGCCCGTTTGCAGTGATGTCGGGCACATTCAAACTGGAATGACTGAAGGAGACTTGTCTTCAGTGATGAGCCCCGCTTCGAATTGAGCCCCAATGACCACGGAATACGTGTCTGGAGACGCACCGGATGCGGTAAGATGCCAACCTGACTGTCTTCCGACATACGGGCCGACAACCAGGAGTGATGGTCTGGGGTGCCATTTCATTTCATAGCAGGACCGTTTTGGTTGTCATCCGCGGCTCCCTTACAGCACAGGGGTACGTCGATATTTTACGCCCCGTTGTGTTGCCCTTCATATCATGCCATCCTAGGCTTACATTTTAGCAAGATAATGCCCGCCCGCACACGGCGAGAGTTTCTACTCAATGGCTTCGTGCTTGCCCAACGGTACCTTGGCCAGCAAGGTCGCCGGATCTCTTCCCCATTGAACCCGTTTGAAGCATCAAGGGCAGGACTCTCCAACCAGCTTGGGATTTTGACAATCTAACGCGCCAATTGGACATAATTTGGCACGATATCCCGCAGGAGGACCTCCGCCACCTCTATCAATAAATGCCATGCGGAATAACTGCTTGCTTAAGGGCCAGAGGTGGACCAACGCGTTATTGACTTTTTCACTTTGTGAAGCTCTTTCTCTTGAATAAATCATCCAATTTTCCCCAAATTGTAATAATTTGTCTTTCTGTACATTTACATCACATCTACCGATTTTCGTTCCATTCGGATAACTCCTTCTTGGCGCGTCGTTTTTTTTATCTAGGAGTGTATCCAAACCTACAACGTTACAAAAATCTTTATCTACACTGCTGGCCACTGTAAATGCAACACCCTGAAGGAAACATGCAAATAACATGAAATTTACAACATGCATTAGCGGAGGTGAGATATGCAAATGATTAGAATTTCACTGCAGACGCACATCACGCGCGCCTGTGGCGCCACTTCAAAGCGCTATTTAAGGCTTGGAGATTTCGACGATTTCAAGTTCGGCAATTGTGTTTTTCTTGTGGTTTTTTCAAAAATAAAAACGATCAATTATGCCTCGTGGAAAACAGCGATCATCTTTTGATCAAGTATCCGAGTTCGACAGAGGAAGGATAGTGGGCTACCGAGATTGTGGATTATCTTTCAGGGAAATCGGTAGTCGTGTTGGATGAAACCAAACAACTGTAATGCGGATATGTGATCGTAGGAGGCAGGAGGGTACGACGGACCGGCGTGTTCGATCGCATCCACCTCAGCGCACCACTTCACGTGATGACAGGCAAATTGTGCGCACGGCAGTGACGGATCGCTCAGTCACATCACGAACCATAGCACAGCACATGCAGTCTGTAACGCATCATCCAGTGTCTGCGCGTACCATTCGACGCCGTTTACAGCAGAGTGGTCTGTCCGCAAGACGTCCATTACGTTGTCTACCCTTGACGCAGAACAACAGACGTCTCCGCCGCTAATGGTGCGATGACAGAAGGATGTGGACGGCAGAATGGAATGACGAGTCACGCTTCTGTCTGCAACACCACGATGGTCGCATTCGAGTCTGGAGACACCGTGAAGAGAGGATGCTTAACAGCTGCGTTATGCACCGCCACACTGGTCCTGCACCGGGTATTATGGTATGGGGCGGTATTGGATATCACTCTCGCACACCTCTAGTACGCATTGCCGGTACTTTAAACAGCCAGCGCTACATCTCCGAGGTGTTGGAGCCAGTTGTCCTTCCTTACCTTCAGGGCTTGCCCACAGCCATATTTCAACAGGATAATGCGCGATCACACGTGGCACGCATTGTCCAACGGTTCTTCGTCAATCGCCAGATTGAATTGCTTCCCTGGCCGCCTTGCTCTCCGGATCTTTCGCCGACAGAAAACATGTGGTCCATGTTTGCTCTACGATTGACCCAGATTCCATCCCCAGCTGCCACAGCAGATCAACTTTGGCAACGTGTGGAAGCTGCTTGGTCTGCTGTACCCCAAGAACTCATCCAAAGTCTCTTTGAATCTCCAACAATGGCGGCTAGTCTGGCTACTGATTTTGGCAGGAACCACACTTCACAGAAGTTTATAAATTTAATCATTTGATACTTGGTCAACATGTTATCTACAAAATAAATTTTGTTGTGATATCTCTTGTCTTTCTTGGTGTTGCAATTTGGGTGGCCAGCAGTGTATTAATTGGCTAGACTGATTTGAGCACGGCTTTTTCAATGGAATAGGCTATATATTTCGAAAGACACATTTATCAAGCTAATTTTAGGTACAATATTACAATATGATAAGATCGCTTTTCAAGCTATGAAAAAATAAACTTTTGTTTTTCATTTTTCATAATTTAAAAGTGTTTCGTATGAGATGAATGAACAAATATTTAACTAAAACTAAATGTCCGACTCGTAACAGGAAATGGTTTGATTTTAGCTCTGTGTAGCTCACATTTTTTCTTAGTATTTACCTTCACACAGGAATTGTTTACTTACTATACTTTACTGAAGAAATAATTAAGCTTTCGTATAAAAATACATCGTAACAGTTTACATTTGATCCAATAAGTGATGTCATGTGTGGGACAGATACATAACAAATTTCTTTATCGTACTCAAGCTTGGCACCATAAACTAATTTAATGACACACTTTAATTTTTGGTTTATGAATAAAGTATTTAATGAATTTTATTATTTATCAGTACATTCAAAGTGATCTACTGGTTTTAAAAAATTTGGATTAATTTGAAGATCGAATGGAAGTATTAGGATGCGTAAATTGTACTGGAGATATATTTGGAAATATTAAACTTCTGCCAAATATGATAAAGCATGTCAATTAAAAGAAAAAAATCAGCATATGGTATTCGAGGAAGATAAAAAAGAACCAAATAAAAGAATTCCACAAAATAATTTTGCAGAACATTTTCGGGCCAATTTAAAAATGAAGTTTGTTCTGCTCCATACTATATAGGTAATGCAGCTTAGATTTCTGTCCAACTGAGAGAAAGATCAATATTTTCAAAGAATTCAAAGATAAATTATTCTAACTATCAGTGGATATAGTGATTACAGACTCGCTCCGCTACCGGACTCCTATGTGAACAGGCCCTATACGCTGGCAGATTCTATGTGAACTGGCCTTTAGTAACGTGATTCTGTGGTTCAACCCCTTTTTTTATTCACCAATAAACCGAGTTTCTTCTCATTGCTATAGAGGGCTGTACTATACAACTTTATCATGTATAGCTCAATGGTTTCATTTTTCACACAGTTGGAGTTCAACTGTCCGACGCCTGATGGCGAAAAATGAAACTAACTCAGCCATAGACATCGTGTGTCGTCTGCTGTATGAGAGTCTAGAACAATCTATCGAAAATTAATGCTAAAATTTCAGGATTTAGTTCTTATTATTGGGTGTTTTTAGCCTTTTCGTTGACGGGCTTGATTTTTATTTTTGTGGAAGTTTTTGAAACAAGGTAAAAATTAACTTTTATTTATTGTGTTCTTTCTAAATTAATGTGACACTTGATTCGGAAATAAGAAATGACGGTGATAAGATTATTGCCTTGTTTTGAAGTATGCGTTTACTTAGTGTTTTTATAAATCTGTGATTTTTAATGAACTGTAATATTAATACTTTCTGGTGGAAAGGGAAAAAATAATATTTTTTAAACATAAAAGATTATTGTACGGACGCCACTGACACTGCAAATAACCACCAGCAATAAATACGAAATGTAAGTTAAGGTTATATTTTGGATTTTAGTCGGTAGCACTTTAAAAGAATACCAGGGGAATCACTAAACCGGTCCAAGGGAATAAAACTTATTTCTGCCAGAAATAATTTTTAAAAATGCTTTTATACCTAAAAGAACATGCTATACATGACCCTTCAGTTATTACGGAGATTGTTCGAAAAATAATACAATTCACGGGTTTTGATGGCGGAACAGTGAGAAAAAATTTCTAATCTAATGTTGACAATAAAAAATTTCAACCTTCTCTCACACAAACCATGAAATACTGTTATTTTTGCTGGAAACATAGTTAATATACAGTGACTCCCAAAAGTGTTCGTACGCTTACGATTTTCAATGAAATAGGGGTCTATCCATTAATTAAAATGAATATTTCAGAATTTGTATTTAATAATAAGATCTATAATCTATTCTTGGTACTTTTCCGTTATAAGCACTACACTTGGCACATTTTTAATCTTGGCGACGCACAGATACAACACTGTATTGGCGAACGAAATAGCTCAAAATAACTCCGGATTTTACGCAAAAGGTATATTGACAACCACAAATAATGAAGTTTATAATCTCTTTGACGGATCAGAAAAATGCAATATTTATTTTATCTTAAATAACACATATTGAGAGAAAGATATACAAACTACAGCAGGCGTATTTAATTACGGCATTCCATGAAGTTTGTTTATCTCCATGGCCACGATAATAATTGTCCTCATATCGTATCGTGATCCTTGAATCTCACTTTTTGTATATTTTAGTATTGTAATCTGCCAATCATTAGTGTGATTATATCGCGTGACTTTTCTCTCGCTGCGGCGATTTTTGAAAATGCGCCAAATTGGTGTCAAAATGATTGTAGTTCTTATAACGGAAAAGTAACCTATTCTTAAAACTACATGAAATATTTTGAAAACATACCAAAACTTTTATTTTTAAGAAACTAGAAATCAAAAAGTAACAAACTTTATCTCACAAAAGTCATTGTACACTGAAGTATTTTCGGATAAATTCATAATTAAAATTCTGCGCTTTACTTTTATTTTTGAATTGTGGTGGCATTTAAAATATCGTTTGGTTTTAATTTTTGCTTGCCTACTGTAATATTCTATTTATTATTTAAAAATGGCTCATAGTTGTAAAGAAACAACAAACAATTCGAAAATTGATTACTTTTTATCATAGTAGTGGTAAATTAGTTCGGAATATTGCTAAATTACTTAATTTATCCCATTCTACTGTGCAGTATGTGATAAAACATTTTAAAGAAGAAAATCGGATCGAAAACAAGGTAAGAAAACTTCGTCCGGCAAAGTTAACAAAACGTGATCAGAGATTGATAATTAGAAAATTTGTGAAAAATCCACGTTTGAGTGCTGTAAAAGTTTCTGCAGAATTTAATAAAACATTTTCTACTTCAATTTCATCTGAAATTGTTCGACGAGTTCTCAGAGCAGTTGGATTACAAGGGCATTCTGTCCATAGAAAATTTTTTGTGAGTGAGAAAAACAGACAGCTTAGGTTTTCCTTCGCACTATCAATGATAAATAAGCCCCATACGTATTGGAATAATGTCTTATTTGCCGATGAAAGCAAGTTTAACATTTTTGGTTCCGATGGGCATATAATTGTGCGGAGAAGAAAAAAATGAGGAACTGAATCCCAAGAACTTATTAGGAACAGTTAAGCATAGCGGTGGAGGTGTCCTTGTGTGGGGGGTGCATGTCAACGTCAGGACTAGGTAATTTTGTATTTATTGATGGCATAATGAGTCATGCTGTTTATATAAATATTTTAAGAGACAATTTAAAATTATCAGCCCAAAATTTGGTTAGTGGAAACAACTTTGTTTTTCATCAAGATAACGATCCTAAGCACACGGCTCCCAACGTTCACCTCTGGTATCTCTATAATTGTCCACAAGTTTTGAAAACACCACCTCAATCGCCAGATTTAAACCTAATAGAACATATTTGGAGAGAACTGCAGGTTAGAGTACGAAAACATGACATTCACATGAAAAGTGAACTAAAAACAATTATGATGGACGAATGGATGATCATTGATGCAGAAATTGCAAAAGAACTACTGCAATCTATTCCCTGACATTTAAAAGCTGTTGTGGATGCTAAAAGATATCCTACTAAATATTAATTTAAGAAAAAATTAGAATATGTACTAATATGTAGAGATTTTTTTACAAGTGTACGATGACTTGTGAGATAAAGTTTTACTGTTTTTAAAATATTTCATGTAATTTTGTTAAGAATAGATTATAGCTCTTATTATTAAATACCCATTCTGGAATATTCATTTTAATTAATGGATCGACCCCTGTTTCATTGAAAATCATAAGTGTACGAACACTTTTGGGAGCCACTGAATTTTGATTGGATGGTAAAGTAACTGCATCTAAAAGACCTAAAGAACTTCAAAAAGAGAATTTGGCTCTAACAGTACAACTTAATGGAGGGATAATTATGCTATGGGAATATGTGTTCATCTACTGGTATGAAGTTAATAACTTGAAAGTTATTTAATGAAGAAATGAATTGGTACAAATATATTGACATTTTAATATGTAATTTTAAATCATTAGCAGAAAAACTTGAGAAACAAAATCATTTTAAAATCTAGACAATCACAAAAAACATACTTTAAGTGGGTAACTCTGCAGTATAAATGCCTCTAAGATTTTAAAAAGGGGAAGGAGAAAAAATCCTCCTATGTCCAATTATAAACCAAAAGTATTTCTTTAACAAGGAGGGGAATCAAAATTTTGAAAACTGTTTTTTTCAAACAACAATAGAAGTAAGTGATGAATTGCACAAGATAGCCAAACCTGTACGGTAATGATAAACTATGTTTTGAATACTAGTAGCAATTTCTAGTGAAATTTTAAGCAGTGTTTAAATGTGCCCAGTAACATATTTTTCATCCTGTTTATTTTAAAAATATTTAAATATGCAGTATACATAAAAGGCAAAATTATACAAATGTAAAATTTAAACAAGATAAGCAAAATCACTATTTTTATGTTATATATTTTTTATTGAAAGATCTTCATGATACACATATATCTAAACCAAACTTTTATGAGGCACTGTTTGTTAACCTATGACAATGTAATCTGCCACAGTTTGTTTTGACTTTTCAAAACTGCAAATTAACAGCAATATACAGATGTGGTAATTAATAGCTGGTATTATTACATTATACTTATATTGAGATTCTTAAATAGGAATATTTTACTTCAGACAGTGATAATTTCAATTAGAAAATTTTTCTTTGTAGAATTATGGTGCATAAATTAACTATTGATAATGACACGCGAAATGCTCATTATGAAATCTATGATAGCTGACTTTAACTTCTTGCCCCTATTGTTAGATTACCACAATAAGTTTAGTGTGAATTAAATAGTGAATTATTTAATATCATAGTCATCTTTATAGTTTTAATTTCCAATTTCTTTTATGGAAAGGTATTACTAAGAATTAAAAAGTCAGAATTTTAATGAAAGATAATGTTAAAAAATCAAAAAAACAAATTTTATTCATATTTTTGTTTTTAATTATTTCTAGTGATAGAAAAGTAATTTCTTTAGTATATTGATACAGTATATTATTTGTTATGGATATGTTTAACTCTAAAGATTACAAAATGAAGAAAATACCTTTAAAAAAAAATCTCAGATCCTTTATGATTATGACATGACTCTGTTTTTAAATATTCTAGTACTTTTCCGTTAGCTGGATACCAGAAAAAAACTGCCAAGCTTAAAAGCTAGTGCAGTTATTGATAAGCCTAAATGTTCACACAAAAAGAATATTTGACCTTGGTGAACTTTTATTTTTACCATGTTTTTATTAACTTGCTTTCTTGTTTGTGTGTTTGCACGTGTGTTTGTCAAGTACAAATCTTGTAATCGATTTTTCACTAATTTCCAGACTAGATAGACATTTGAAACTTATAGAATAGCTCAGAACACGATGACAATGCATTTTTTAAATTCTTTTAGCCATCTTTAAGCAGAATTAAATTAATTTTCAGTTAATTTTGTTTTGTAGACTGGTGCAGCCATCTATTGGCTGGAACTGGAGCAAAAAGTTATGTGCAAGTTAACTTACAATTAACTTCATTTTCTTTCAAGTTGACAGGATAATTCATCAAAAAAAATTTTTAAAAAGTATTTATTTATACATAGAATTGTCAAGTTTATATGATTCAACAGAAAATTTAAAAACATGGTATATAAAATGTTCTTTTTATCTTGTAATTATTATTACATTTAATTCACACTAATAAATTGAAACATATATAAAAAATATGAAATTAAAAAAAAGATCAATTTACACAGCAGGCATGAAATTGTAAATTTCGTTTATAGCTGCTGAAAATAAATTTGTCTTAGCATGCAAACGTCGCCATATAAATTCAATTAAATAAGACTAAATATGGTTCCTTTCAGTTCCCAGCTGATGTTTATCCCGTCATTTTAAAGAAGTCCACAGCTGCTCTATTGTCTGGGTGTGGCTTCTGGTTTTTGGATCCACAAAATTATAAGAGTGATTGACAATAAAATGTCCAAATCCGGAATTTTTCAGTTCTCCAGTTTTGTATCCTTTCCAACAGTCAGAAAATATGATACCGCACTTTTTAAGCTTGGCGGTTTTTGTCTGGCACCTAGCTAACGGAAAAGTTCCAATATTCTGACTGAATCTAAGTAATTAACACTTCCTTGATAATTTAATGCATTAGATTTTAGCTTATTTTCTTTCATGAAATATTACTTTTTACAGGTCCTGACGATAGAGGGGTTGAGAACTGTCCATTTACAGAACAAGTACTTATATAGATCCCTGATTATAAGCTGGTATGATTCATATATTAATATTTTATATCACCATGTATTAGCAAAACCTTTTTTTGTCACCTTTTGAGCAAAGCAATTTTGTTTACTATTTAATTTCAGTTTACTTACTACAAAATTATGTTTATTAAACTTTTTGTCGCATTTATCTGATTTGTTTTAAAACTTTCTCCTTATTTGTTGCATTATGTTTGTTGGTTTCTCTGCAATATGAATATTGTTGCATAAATAATAAAATAACATAAATCACCTACATACCCATGATTTTCAAATACGAAAGAAATCTCTAAAGCTTCTAAAAATACTCATACTTTCTGGAGAACAAACAGTAAATTAGCATGAAAAGCTTTTTATAATCCATCATAAAAAGTAAAAATAGAAAATTGTTTTATTTGTGTTATGACTAGAGAAATAACCATAGCTTATGCTCTGATGTCAAGAAAATGATTACAGTGGCTCCCAAAAGTGTTCATACACTTACGATTTTCAATGAAATAGGGGTCTATCCATTAATTAAAATGAATATTTCAAAATGGGTATTTAATAATAAGAGCTATAATCTATTCTTAACAAAACTACATGAAATATTTTTAAAAAATAGTAAAACTTTATTTTTAAGAAACCTATAATCAAAAAGTAACAAAAACGTTATCTCAAAAAAGTCATCGTACACTTGTAAAAAATCTCTACATATTAGTACATATTCTAATTTTTTCTTAAATTAATATTTAGTAGGATATCCTTTAGCATCCACAACAGTTTTTAAACATCTGGGAATAGATTGCACTAGTTCTTTTGTAATTTCTGCATCAATGTTCCTCCATTTTTCCATCATAATTGTTTTTAGTTCGCTTTTCGCGTGAATGTCATGTTTTTGTACTCGATCCTCCAGTTCTCTCCAAATACTTGTTCTATTGGGTTTAAATCTGGCGATTGAGGTGGTGTTTTCAAAACTTGTGGACAATTATAGAGACACCAGAAGCGAATGTTGAGAGCCGTGTGCTTAGAATCATTATCTTGATAAAAAAAAAAAACAAAGCTGTTTCCAATAACCAAATTTTGGGCTGATAATTTTAAATTGTCTCTTAAAATATTTATATAAACAGCATGATTCAGTATGTCATCAATAAATACCAAATTACCTAGTCCTGATGCTGACATGCACCCACACACAAGGACATTTCCATCACCATGCTTAACTCATTCTACTAAGTTCTTGGGATTAAATTCCTCATTTTTTTCTTCTCCATACAATTATACGGCCATTGGAACCAAAATTGTTAAACTTGCTTTCATCGGTAGGTAAGACATTATTTCAGTACGTTTGGGGTTTATTTATCATTGATAGTGCGAAGGAAATCCTAAGATTTATGTTTTTCTCACTCACAAAAGAATTTCTACGGGCAGAACGCCCATATAATCCATCATCTCTGAGAACTCGTCAAACAGTTTCAGGTGACGTTGAAGTAGAAAATGTTTCATTAAATTCTACAGAAACTTTTACAGCACTCAAACGTGGATTTTTCACAAATTTTCTAATTATAAATATCTGATCACGTTTTGTTAACTTTGCTGGACTTCTTTAAAGTGTTTTATCACATACTATACAGTAGAATGGGATAAACCAGTGGTCGGCAAAATCATTAGCCAACAGAGCCAAATGTCAACAGTACAATGATTGAAATTTCTTTTGAGAGCCAAATTTTTTTAAACTCAAACTATATAGGTAGGTGCATTGTTATTAATTTAATTAGGATACTCCAAAGCTGGCTTTTGTTAAAAACGTCCTCAATCTGAATGAGGTACGTTCGCTGAGGTCGACCCCTTCCAACTCTTCCACCCACACTCATTTTGTATACTTATTTCGTCTATCTCCATTCGTTCATCCTCTGTATGTCCAAACCATCTCAACATACCTTTCTCAATCCTCAACACTACATTTTCTTTCACTCCACAGCGCTCCCTAAAATTAACTTAATAAACTGTACTTAAAGTTTTATGTCTTAGTTAAACTATAGGTATGTTGAATAAAACTTGATATCATACTGAATATCGATATTATTTATTGATAAAATTAAATTGTAAAGTATCCCTAAAATTAAATCATAACAATGACAGACAAACACTAATATGAACAATGGCCTCGTATCTCCTAGTTCAGGGATGGCGAACCGTTTTCTAACGCGTGTTAAAAATTGTCTTGAAACCGTAGAAATTAAAACCGCGTGTCACTTTAAAAAAAAAAAAAAATTTCGGTCTTTGGAAGACCTTCGGAAATTAAAAAAAATATACGATATATATTTAAAAAAAAAAACATAGTTAACTTTTTATTGTGATTTGTTTAAAACTATCAATATCAGGAAGAAAATAATTACAAAAATTATCGAACTTAATGTGGCACTTGTTGTTGTCTTTCGGACGGTAATTTATTTATACGTGGTTTGATATTTCTAACTTTTAATCGTACACACGCAGCGGACAAGTCGATGCCGAGGCGATTTCTATTCTTACTTTTAATAAAATTCATTGTCGCAAACGTATGTTGATCCAAACATTGTCAACGGAGCTCGTGTTAAGTTTTTCATCGACATTAGCGAATTAGGCAACGAGTTCCATTCAATTAAAATAATATTTTCGGTGCTTGTTGTTAAAATATATTCCTCACAATTTTCCAGATCTTGTAATTTTTTTTTTCTAAGTTTACGTTTAGTTCTGCAAATTTATTCCTCCGTACAACACTGTTGTGAAATTCAACCATTTCCGTTTCTAAGTTATAAATTTGAAGCCAATCGAAAGAGGATAATTTAAGTTTTCTCCATTTCACGAAAATGGGAGAATCTTTCGTCAAATATTTCTTTTACATTCGCTAGTACTGAAGAAGAGTGTTTTAAGACTTCTGTTTGGCAAAAAGAGGAAAAAATTAATTTCAAACAATTATTTTTTACAAATTATTTCTAGTACAAATTAGATTATAGATCTCTCACTCCGACGAATGAAAATCAAAATTTTAAAAGTTAAATGGGTGTTAAAACAATGTGATCATCTCGCGTGTTACTATGTGACCCGCGAGTCACATGTTCGCAATCCCTGTCCTACTTTATTAATGTCTGCGCACAAAGCGCATCTAGATGAATTTCTCTCAAAATAGCAACAAACCCGTTTGTTACGACGGTCATACTTTTCGCCCCATCTGTTGAAATTGAGACAATTTTGTCGAGTAGAATATGATGTTTGTCAATGCACTCAATTACAGCATTTGCTATATCCTTTCCACGTGTTTGACCTTTGAGTGGCAATAATCCTAAATGCTCTTCTTTAGGACCTGTAGATGAAATAAATCGTACAAAAAGTGAAACTAGCGCTGTGTCATTTATGTCACAAGACTCATCAACTGCTATTGATAAAGCTGAAACTAATTTAAGATCTTCGACTTGCTGGTTGGTTATATTCGAAGATCATTTTGACTAGTCTAGTGTTTTCTACGGGGACACGCTCTTGGAAGTAATACATTGTAAAACACGATGCAAAGATACGACTTGACGATACGCGTTGACATTTAATCTTTCTAGAAATGTTTTCTCATTAAGTCGCTTCAGAGCACTCGCCTAAAGATAAAGACACATAAACACCAACTAAGTATGTAAAAATAGAAATAAGAAAAACAGTCATCAAGAAGTTTCAATCTCACTATACGTGCGTGCCCGCACGTGGTATTTTGTGTAAGAGCCACACTCAAAGGGCCAAAGAGCCACATGTGGCTCGCGAGCCATGGTTTGCCGGCCACTGGGATAAACTAAGTAATTTAGCAATATTCCGAACTGATTTACCACTACTATGGTAAAAAAATAATCAATTTTCAAATGCTGTTTATTGTTTCTTTACGACTACGAGCCATTTTAAAATAATAAATAGAATATTACTGAGTAGGCAAGCAAAAATTAAAGCCAAACAATATTTTAAATGCTGCCACATTTCAAAAATAAAAATAAAGCGCCAGACGATAATTTTAATTATGAATTTATTCGAAAATATTTCAGTGTATGATGACTTTTGTGATATAAAGTTTTTGTTAATTTTTGATTTCTTAAAAATAAAGTTTTACTATGTTTTCAAAATATTTCATGCAGTTTTGTTAATAGATTATAGATCCTATTATTAACTACCCATTCTGAAATATTCATTTAAATTAATGAATAGACCCGTATTTCATTGAAAATCGCAAGTGTAGGAACACTATTGGGAGCCACTGTATGTATAATTAGTTTGAAACCAGTTGTAAATTATACGTTAAAATTTTAAGAAATATTAAATATTTTGTGATTTTACATTGAATGATTTCACAAAAGAGTTGTTGCTGTCTGTAGCTATTTATAAATTAGTCATAATTTTAAAAATTTTGTCAACTACCTGAGACTTGCCATATCTTGAAAGTCATATACTATTCATGCTGTATTTTTATTTTTTAAAGTCCTAATGCATACCTTATTTATAATTTCAGATAATAGGAGTCCTTAAAATGCTTCAGAATCACTATTTAAGCACTCATGGTACTTAAGATATGTTTTTGTCCATTATTCCTAAAGTATTTAACTAAGAAATTGATACTCAATGAGCAAAATGAAATGGGGGGTAATTAAGGACATGATATGGCTTTGATATACTGTTATTAAGAGCATCCAAACTACTCAATATATATTCTATATTGTTTAATGCGTTTTTTTTTTGTTAAAAAATTAACTTGAAACTTCTGGTTTTTATTACATACAACCAGATATCCAAATTACATGTAATGAAAATTTACCACATAACCGTATCAAGTATGATAATGGGCTTATGATTTTTTTTTACTTATTTGAGTAGGTATTTTCCTGACCTAGGGGACATAGATACTTGTTACCTCAAAGGGTGTATTAGTATTGTGTAAATATGGTATTTTTCTGCTTTTATTTTGCCTATTATTAATAATAGGAACTTATATTTATACTTTTATTATTTGTGAGATCAGATTTTAATTTGTTTTTATTTGTAATTTTTATTGTATCAATCTTAGTGACCATAGTGAATATATATTGTCTTTTTTTCCAAAATCACTTAAACATAGCACTATCACGAAATTTAATTTCTCCTCATATATATCACATGTACAGTGATTTCTTAGCTGAAATTATAGAACTTGATGCATGTGTAAATATATTAAAAAAATAAAGGAGGCCAGTGATTCATTTGGTTTTTTGACCAACATGCTTGATATTTTTATGTGCATGTGATACCTTTTTAATTGTGCTTATGTGGATAAATTATGCTTGCAAGATCCTCAGTTAGCTTACTAAAGCACAAAGTGCCTTAGAAACACTGAAACACTATTATCTCTGTGATGAGAATAGGCAAAATTAACTCCATGGATTTGTAGTATAAACTTTATCATGGTTTAAAAAAAGTAAACAAAAGATCTTTTCAATTATGAAAGACATAATTGAAATTAAATAAAGAGATATACGATTTAGTTTTTTTCAGTCATTGTCATTTATATTTTTAAGGTATTGTTAGTGTTAAAAGCAACATGAGGGCATTGATTTTATAAACTTGTAAATGCCAGGGACTTGATATTTAATATTTTGTGCTCCAAGTTCTAATTTCTGGGCTTTAAAATACTTTGAAAAACGAACAGTGATATAACTGTATTGCCAAGTATTTTTCTTCATTTAATACTAATCCAGCAATTTTTACTTTTTTTTAACTTTTAAGTTTTACTCATTCCCTCAAGCTTTGATCAAAAGCAGAGGTGTCAACCCTACACATATGATTTTTCAAAAGTCAAATACTCAATTTCAGCATTCATATTTATATACCATCATAAGTTTAAATTTTGTTATTTGTGACATATAGCATGGCCTCCAAAAAACTTTAGGGCTTACCATTGAATGGAAAATTTTTAGTGATGTCAAAGCAAATGATAATATGAGTAGACATTTGTGCTGAAACTGCAGGAACCATTTGCCAAGACTGCATTCAGCCAATGTCAATAAATTCGAAGGTATCAGATACATGTGATCAAAATATGTGTACTTAAGCATACAGTTATTACAGATTAAAAGATAAATATTTAATTTCATTACCTTATTTGTTTGTTTTGTGAAGCAGGAAGCAGTTTAAAGTAATAAACTCCCTATGTAGACAATTTTATTTTATTTAAGGAATAATAATTATGATATAATTTCATTTTCAATGATAAAATTTGTTTCACAATTACATCTTTATCAAAACATTAAAAATTCAACCTTAAATTATAAACTTTAAAATGGAGATGCATGCCATTTAGAATGTGTCTTACATTAAACAAAGATGTTGATATGCACATAGATGTGTGTTTAAGACTTTTATATATAAATGTGTTTGCATTATATTTTCCAACACGTGTTTCTTAAATATGCCATGCTTTTAAAGTAGAAGTCAGACATCCAACTCCAATGAATTCAAGGTGTCTTGCCTGTTATATAATTTGATTTAAATTTTGCAGTGCTCTTAAATTCAAGTTTATGAAATGTCCATTTTTAAATGTGCATACAATTAAGGCATGAAATTATTAAACCTATTATGTGGTTTTAATTTGTCATTGATTTAAATTTTCTAACAAATATTTACAACTGAAAAGTTTTCACCAAGCGATTTCATCATAATATTAATCGGTAGAAGGAAATTTTAAAAATGCTATACTGTGAGGAAAAATTTCAGTAATTTTTAGTACTTTCTCCGATGTTCCTTATATTAAATACTCCATTGCTTAAATCTTGCTCTCCATTGAGTGTTAAGAAATGTTATCAGATCTGCATGAAAATGATCCCAAAAATAAGTAATAAACCATATTTATACTATCTCCTATAACAGGGGTGAGCAAATAGCGCCCATGGGCCACATGTGGCCCACCAAGACACCCAGAATAACTGCCAATATTTTATTTAATTTGTATCTATTGATTTTTATGATATAATTTATACCTTTTCTGAAATGCAAAGTTAACTAATAAATGCAATAATTTTAAAAAGGTGCAGCCCTCTGCTAACCTCCGCTCACACAAAGTGGTCCCCAGGCGAAAACAATTACCCTCCCCTGTCCTATAATAAAAGAAAATAAGAGAATATTCTTATTTTATGAATATCTTACACACTTAGAGAGGAATCAAGACCTACTACTTCCTTTTCATTTAAAAGCCCTATACTATTGTAACTTATATCTTCATTTCTAAACTAATATATATAGGATTAGAAACTTTTAAAGAATGACCAGTAGACATTCTTGATCATGGATCAGGTGTGACCAAGATAAACAGCGGTAAGAGCCGTTTGGAAATGTCCATATACATAAAAGAGTCAAAAACAGAAAAAGGTTATATTTGATATGAAAAAACGATGCTGAAAGAAATTTTCAGCATTTTTCTAAATTTTTTTTTTATCAAATATATCATTCTCCAATTGTCAGAATAATTAATATTTCTATATTCTTAAATAGTTCTAATAGCTTTTATTTTTCTTCAAATCTGATATATTGAGTTGCTGCAGTTCATAGCAATTGAATCAAATGTTGATTCACTCAAATGTTCAATGCCAAAAAAAAGTAAAAGAACTGTACAGAAAGTATATAGCTGCATGTAGCTTGCCAGCAACAGTTTGGCCAACCCTGTCATAGATTGTGTAAGGTTCAAGGGTTGACAGTTGAATCATAATAGGATGTATACAATGGATTTCCTAGCATTCATAGCATTACTCTACTGATAATGCAAATTCCTCTAGAAAGTCCTTCATAGATGACATCTTTTAACAAATAGATTGTATAAATTGTGACTTTTCATTATCAAATATCTCTCTGTGATTAACATTCTAAATTTTTATTAATCTAACTTTTTTATTAGAATAAATTTTAGACTTAACTGCTAATTAAGGTTATAATTAATATATAACTAAATAATAATTAATTTATATATACTTAAAAACTTCAATCAAAATAATGGTGGTGCCTGAAAAGTGTTCTTATAAATAATGATGATGGAAAAGGAAGATGATAGATATATTTATCTTGTTGTGTAGGTTTGCAAAGATATATATTAATTTACTACAAATATTTAAAACATCAGCTCAAAAAGTATTGATCCTGGACAACAATAATATGATCCATAATGTAAGCATAGCAAGTGATGAAACTTTTCGTTCACATTTTATTGTAGATTAAAAAATAAATAAGATACTGGTTAGAGGTTTCTAAATTAATGATCTATCTGGTGTTCACTGACATAAACAGGTTTATTAAAGCGGATATTGGCCGGACAATAGTGAAATGGCTAAGACACTGGCATTCAATACGAGAATCTGAAGGTTCAAGTCCTACATGAATGTTTGCAGCCATTCGAAATCAGCTTTAACCCTTTGAGGGGCGGCATCCTCACTGTGCGAACACATTTTCTAGAATTTTTTTAACCTAAAAAATATCAATTTTTTTTTCAATTAAAGGTTGTAAAATACTTTTACATCTTTAAACTGATAATAAATGGCAGCACCATACATTTGTCTGCTCATTTAATTTGAACACAATGAATGCAAGTTAACGGTTTCATACTTGATTTTATTTTCAATTATTTTAAGGATTAAAAACCTAAAATATTTTAATTTTTTCCACTAGATTTTATAAACATGCCTCAACGAATACTGACATGTCATTACTTCTTAAAAAAAATCATTTATTTCTTTCTATTTTTGCGCTTTTAAATGGTGTTCGCACAGCGAGAACACCGCCCCTTTACGACATTGAAATACAGGCTCACCCCGGAAAGGAAAAACAAACATAGCTGTCTTTATGTTTTCTCCTCTAGACGATTTGGTCTTGCTTCTTGGGGGGTAAAGGGGATTAAAAAGTCGATAACCCTCTGAAATTGGGGGTGTTTTTGGAAAAGGAAGACTTTATCATTTGTATTGTCATCTGTTTCAATGGTGCGTGCTGGGCACTATCACCTACAGTTCCCAACCTTTCTGCATTCGACAGTGATGTATTGAATTCATTCTGTGTGCTAAGGTTGGCCTCTGTCAGAGGTTCCACAGGCAGAACTAATCAGGATGTGACAAAATGTCTGGCTTATTGTTTCCAAACGGCAAACGGCCACCCTCAGCACAAGTGAATTTAAATCAATTATTATAAGCATGACCGCTCTGGGTGGGCTCCTGGAAATCCCCACGTGTGAAGGTATTGGAAATAGCTAAAGCACGTTTTAAAAATAGCTCATTCTGCTTTTGCTGTTTTCAGATCAGTCGCTCTTATTTGCTAATTTTTTTAGTTAAATATTCTGTTGCAAATATCTTTTTTTAATTCGTTTCATATAGTTTACTTAAATCTTTAAAATTATACAAAATAAGCTTTGATTTTATTTAGTATAAAATTTATTTAAAACTTCGATTTTTTTAAAAATCATAATGCCCCGTCCTGGCTTGAGCCTATCAGAAGCTCTAGCTTTATTAGAGGAGCTTCCATCAGATCCTGAATCTATAATATCAGGTGATAGTGATGATGAAGAGTATGTTCCCCCTCAATCTCTAATTGAAGAGTCTGGGGATTCTGAGGAAGATGTTCCTGATGAAGCAGAAGATGTGAATTTACCAGGCCCTTCACGACCTGCCAACGTGACATGGAAGAAGCAGGCTACAAATCGGAAAAATCCAGAATTTAAGGAGGAATCCGGTCCTGCTGATGAAATTATAGATATGGAAGATCCATCCCCAATAGAACTGTTCTTTTCCCTCCTTTCAGTGATGTTTTGGGAACAAATAGTTTTCCAAACAAATTTATATGCCACCCAGTCTGGCAAGAATTATTCCCAAATGAGTTTGCAGGAATTATTTATATTTCTTGCTATTAACATTTTGATGAGAGTAAAGAACTTGCCAAGTTATAGAGATTTTTGGTCAACAAATGAACTTTTGCATGATAATTATATTGCCAGACAAATACCAGTGAAGAGGTTTTCGTGGATTTTATCCCATCTTCATCTGAACGATAATAGTGTGCATCCTCGTAGAGAAGATGATGATTTTGATAAATTATACAAGGTTCGGCCTTTATTATCACATTTATCAGAGAGGTATGAAAGTGTTTTTAGGCCCGGTAAGAATCAAGCAATTAATGAATCTATGATTAAATTCAAAGGCCGTAGCTCACTAAAGCAGTACATGCCTAAAAAGCCTATAAAACGAGGCTACAAGGTATGGGTGCGATGTGACGAAAGTGGGTTTATGTGCCAGTTTGATATTTACACGGGCAAACTAAAAGTTGAAAAAAATCTAGGTGAAAGAGTTGTGAAGACTCTCAGTTCACAAATTTTTGGGAAAAACCATAGACTTTATATGGACAATTTTTTTTCCTCCTATGAGTTATTTCATTTCTTTAAACTAAAAAGTTCTTCTGCTCAGGTACAGTTAACCTGTCAAGGAAAAACCTCCCTAAAAACCTCTCAGAAGATAAAAAAATGCATAGGGGAGATTTTGATTGGGCAGTGAGTAACAAGAATATTGTGTGCATGAAATGGAAAGATAAAAGATGTGTGTCGTTGCTCTCCACCCAAGAAAGCCCCGTGGAAATGATTTCTGTCCAAAGAAAAGAAAAAACTGGGAAGAAGATCAACGTACCTTGCCCAAAAGTTGTTGTTGATTACAACAAAAATATGGGCTTCGTTGATCACTTTGATCACCTAAAAAGTCTATATGAGATAGACAGAAAAAGTAAAAAGTGGTGGCACCGAATTTTTTTCCATTTCTTAGACTCTGCCATTGTTAACGCCTTTATTCTCTACGAAATGTTGCCTAATTCCGAAAATGAACTCAAAAATATGAAAAATTTCCGATTAGATATCGTGAGGAGTTTGATGAGAATGGGAAACGAAGGAGGGGAACAAAAAAAAAAACGGTTATCCAAAGGTGCAAGCCCTGTTACCATCAAAAAACATAAACTTCATGTTCCTGATGAAAAGTGCTTACAAGATGTGAAGCACTTACCTATAAAGTGTAAGCCTAGGAGATGTGCCTTTTGCAGCACGACAAAAAAAACCCACAAGACCCGGTGGATGTGCGAAACATGCAATGTGGGACTCTGCATGCTGCGAAAAGGCATTACATGTTTCCAAAAGTTCCATGGAAAGACAGCCATGAAATGATATGTTCAGGTTTTTTTTATTTCTTTAATTTTTATATTTTACTGATATTTTTCACATTTTTATATTTTTCTGATATATTTTTATATTTTTTGATATTTTGAGCTCAATGAATTTAACATTTTGAAAAATTTCTTAAATTTTAAAAATAAAATTCAAATTTCTGTTTGTTGAAAATTATTTAGTAAAATAATTATTATTATAACGATATAAGATCAGTTATTTTTGCTTTTGCTCGAGTAAAACAAGGTAATTTAGTGGTCGAACTCAAACGTCCTACACGGGCACCGTTCGCACGGCCCCCTCTACCTAAGGGGGGGGGGGGGGGGGGCTGCTAAATTTTTTTAAATCACATTTCTTTTATCTGTAGGACCATTATACCTCATTCTTACCTTTCTCTCTATTCTAAAAGAAAGTAACTGGCGCTGCCGCAGTCAAAAGCTTGTCACGCTATCTCCTCCGAAACCGCTGGGGGTATGGGGTCGAGACCGATACCAATTGATGCAGAACAATGTGGGGAAGAAAATAAGACATGCCTCATATTCGTCGGACTTTAAGTTTTTTTTTATTTTATGTTTTGTGGGAAAATATTGACTTTTTCATGTTCAGATTACGATAACTCGCCAAAAAAGGATCGTAGAATTTTTTTTTTTTTTTTTACAATCTAAGACTACAGACATTTCTCCTTCAAACAAGACGTCATTTGTTTAAAAATAATTTAAAACAGACTGATATTTTTATTAAAATTGAAAACTCACTTTTTGGAAAAATTGATGCGTTTCGAGATATATAAATTCGATGCTCTCAGACTTATTATGTTACAAAGAAAATATTTATATCAACTGGAAGATGAAAGCTTTTTCATTCATATAAACTTCATTTCAAGTCTCTATCTTAAAATTTCGATTTTTAATTGAATTTTAAAGAAATACTTCAAAAAAAATCTTCTCATTCACTTCCTTTGAAAGAAGATCCAATTTTTCACCCATTCATCCATTTCGTCGAGAGGGGGGGGGGGGGAGCTTCAACTGTAAACAAAATGAATGACTCAATCGCTGTAAACAACTATTGAGTCATTCATTCACTTGATTCACCAGAGGAGCGAGCGTAGCGAGCCTAGGGGCGAAGCCCCTAGTTTCTCAAAAAAATTATAATAATAAAATTGCGCCCCTCAAAGGGTTAAGCAGTGGGTCATGGTCTTCATTAGCCCTTGTGCAGGAAAAGACAACTGTAGCTCAATCAATCAAAGAGGATATAGATATGAAAGTTACTTTCTGTATTGAATTATCAATATAACGCTAAACTATATTAAACAATTATTGGCTTTATATGTTACATCATTTTGCCATCTTTATATCTTATATAATTATGTTCTGTAATGAAATGTGTTAATGCCTGGATATAGAGAAAAGTTTTATTTTTCAATATTAGTGTTCCTAACCTTATCAAAGCAATACTTTAAGATTAACTTTGTTTCATAATTTATCATCTTAAATACAGTTATAGTCTATCATGATGTATTGACAGAAAAGAGTGAAATAGTGCTGATGAGTGTGGTATGAGAAATTTGTATGTAGTTTTTAATAAATTATGAATAAAATCATAATTTTGTACTCATAATTTTATTCACCTGTAAATATACTGCCGGTAGTTTTTTATACCGGCAAGTCAAACGTACTATGCCTTGCCAAAAGTACTTAGTTGTCTTCTAAAATTCTTCCCTGGGTGTGTGAATGGATACTTTTTACTTTTCTTTCCTAGGCCCTCCTTTTTTTCTGTAGGTGGTATGGCTTAGATAAATAAAAAAGGTGTAGGCAACTTGGGGATGATTCTTAAAATATGACCTTTTTAATGCACATAACCAGAATTAAATATAACATTGTATTTTCACTCATCTTCAAAAGTTAATCTTAAATAAAATAAAATAGAAACAATGCAGTAACTGAATATACAAAACCTACTATGGTAGCTTTCAATAAAATTCTTAGTGACTGAAGAAGTGAGAATTTTAGAAAATTTCCATTTTGAATTAAGTGAAAGCTGCCAATGTCAATTCTGAGAAATCAAAACTTCTTATTGATATACCTTTTAGATTTGTCTAAGAGTCGAATTTAATCATAAAAAAATTTAATGTTTTATAATAACTACCTTTATATATATATATATATATATATATAAAGGTATGAATGTCCTGTGTGCAAAAATGCCATTGTGAAAATGGTTTCGCGTTTCTAGCCATGCAAGCTTGGCAACTTTTATAAAATGCCACCAAGGTGTACCCTATTCTGTATTTACAACCTTTTCTGTAATTGCTACAGTAGACTGGTACAGTTTATCTATCTGAAATTACAGTACTTGCAGGGATGTTGTGCCTGCAGCGATGCTAAAAACAGCCGTTACCAGTTATTTGCGCCAAGCTAGTCCTAAACCCATAGTTTCTGCGAAAGTTGGTCAAAACTTGCGTCATTTTAACAAGTTATGATATGAAAGCTGTCAAATTTTCAAATAAATAAAATAATATTGCTACAATTGCCGAATCCTCGCAGAAACTAATAATTTTTTATAAAATTTCATTACACAGAAGAATATTTTTTATCAGTGTACAAAAATATTTACGGTTCTTCCAAAACTGCTTTATCCTATCAACATTGTCAGTGACCCTTTTCGCAATCTCTGTGATCTTCAAAGCCTATAGATTCTACTCTGTTCATCTCTTCCACTGCCTTGCATTCCATCTTTCCTCCCTTTAGGAGCGGTTTTGAGAAGCAAGGCACTGAATCGGTTGATTCGACAGTACTGATATCTATGTTCTTTCTTTGTATCTGTTTCCTTTTTTGTGTTGTTGGCATCAGTCGTTGTACCTAGCCATAAGGAATTTTTTTTTAAAAATGATTGTTTATTCCGATTTTAGAAACTATTGCACTCGCACATCACGTCAGTGTAGAGTTCTTGATGATTCACAGTAGGAGAAAACTAATAAACCTATTCCATAAGAGCAGGGAAAATTGAGAATCATGTGTAACAGATTTTAGTAAATGAGGACTTATTTCCATTCGGTTATGTGAAAGTAATCAAGCAAATTAAAAGTGAGTCATAATACAGAAAGGTAATAAGCATTTATCTTTAGAGGATTCTACGACTAGAGGTCGTCGGGGATGCTGAGAGCTAAAGGGGTGTACCGAAGGAAAAGTATCACCGGGGTCCTAAATCGTACGTATTCAAAGTCCCTTGAAGATGGCCAGGCAGGGACTAAAGCTCTAAAGTACCCCCTCCCCCCCTTTTTTTCACCGGGGATCCAAATTGTTTTAACTTTGAGGAAGTATTCTATTTGACCCTGAACATTGTCTGATCATCCCGCAAGTGAAACAGGCACGTCTGCAAATCACGGCTACGAGTAAAATTAGAAATTCCTGTACAGAAAAATATGCTATGGGAAATTCTATACCCTAAAAATTTCCAGTTTATATCTACTTTCAGTCTCAGGACTCATACAGGATTTTCTTAATTTCAGAAAATTGCTATTTTATCTTTTTATCACGTACTTATAAATTTTGCGAAATTTGGGTACTTTCCCATTCTACTGACCTGTCGCATGAAGAAGATGCTGGGATGTGCAAATGATTAGCATTTAAGCGCAATCGAATGACGCAGGAGGGAGAAATGACTTCTCAAAACTCTGTATATAACAAAAGTTACGCGAGTTTCTCATTCGGATATTGCATTTGAATGTTAGATGTTTGTAAGAAGATCGTGTTATGCCTTATATAAGATAGAGAAACGGCTACCAGCACATGTTGGAATTCGACAGCGACAGGATTGTGGCCTATCGAGAGTACGGTTTATTGTTCAGCAACATTGTTACTCGCATTGGATGGTGTTAGAAAGAATAGCTAGAATACAATTTTTCCTTCCTATCTAGCCTTAAATATTTACTTTGTGAGCCGCGATTATCGTATTAACATTTTCATTAATCCCTTGACGTCACCTCAGCAAGCCGAAGCTATAATTGATGGAGTTTACAGAATAGTGATGTCATTTTATAATTGTCGTGTGACGCCGTATTCAGAACTGCAATAAATTTGCATTTTTCGGAAATCTGCCAGGGAGCATCGCAATCGGCCATTTCAGATACAGGTGTCATGTGACGAGCTTCCTAGGTAGGCGGGTTGGATGCGTGCATGCAGACTGGCTGTTTTTCTTTGAGCGATCTTTCCTGGCAGTGATGGTCTTTCAGTGAGGGTTCGATGGTGAACTGACATGCCTGAGTGAAGTGCCTCCTCTTGCAGCGATGTTCCGTGCCTAAGCAATTTACTATGCAGCATGTTAAAAGTTGTCGCTTTAGCTAAAGCATCCATGGGATGAATGCCAGCAACATGCGAGTGTTTTGAAAAAAATCTCCCGTCAAGTTCAGCAAACTCTGTTCATTTGAACTTTATATATATTTTTTAACTTTTAATTTTCGAACTTTAGTTTTATTGAACTGTTGAACCTGTGTAAGGTTCCTTACAATTTATGTTTACAAGAAGTACTTATGTGTTGAATCATTTTTTTTTTTTTTTAAATCCAACTCTTTTTGTGTTTTTGAATAAATTTGTGCTATTTTTTTATAAAACTGGTTATATGTTTTTATGTTTCGCTTCAAGCTTGCACACCACACTTTGAAAATAGTTTTGCTTATCAATGTTTATTTTTCCAGCTATCTTTAATATCTATTAAGGCAATAGTCTGCCTTTCCTGTTAGCCATATCGACTCTGCACTTACGAGCTAAAACTTATACATTATCTATTTAAAGTTTTGGGCATTTCTGCCCCCAAACGAATGTTATTCAAATATGGAATTGATGGGTTCAGGAGGGTCATACTGAACACCATGGAGGATCTCAACAGCCTCCCGCAACTAACGCCCGAGAGGACAGACATGTTGTCAGATCGGCTTTGCAGGATCGTACAGCCACATCACGGACCTTGAGTCAGAAAATGGGCTTGTTTGCAGCACGACAAGTATCCGACCGGCCAGTATGATGACACAGGGCCTTTTTATCGCATGGGCAAATCGGGACTTTGCCCAGGGCCCCCTGATGCTAGGGGGCCCCAAAACCCCCTTGTTGTATGCACCTAGTACTTCCAATAGTATGTATTTTTATAAATGTCCGTAAGGGGGGGGCCCCAAAATAGCATCTGCCCAGGGGCCCCCAGCGTTCATAATCGGGCCCTGTGATGACATCTGCAACAGAACAGACTGTTTGCACGGTGACCATTATTATGACTTCCCTTGACACTGCACTATAGAGACGTGCGGTGACAGTGATGCACCCAACAACAAAACTGGATACAGGAGTGGCAAGACGTCTTTTTAGATGAGTCTCGGTTCTGTGTGCAGCAGCATGATGCACGTATCCGTGTCTGGAGATGTTAGGAAAGAGAGTTATATTTTTCTCGATGCCGGAAAGCTTGTTGACTGCACCGTGGTCTGATGTTTGCATATATTAAAATAATAATATATACTAATACTTTGTCTCTGTTCAGCGTCATCGCCTCACAACACCAGTATCGCTGTTGTGGTGACGTAGTACAGATCACGACCGTAATTTGGTATGTCATTATGGCAGTGGTATAAATCGTTTGTTGATAATGTTGAACAGTTGGCAACGCGTGTACGCAAATCTTAGATCCAGGCAGTTGACGAATTTTTTGTCAGATTGTTTTGTTTTTTTCTGTAGAATTTAATGAAACATTTTCTACTTCAACTTCACCTGAAACTGTTTGACGAGTTCTCAGAGATGCTGGATTATACGGGCATTCTGCCCGTAGAAATTCTTTTGTGAGTGAGAAAAACATAAATCTTAGGATTTCCTTCGCGCTATCAATGATAAAATTTTGAAAGATTTAATTTTACTCTCTGATTGGGCTGACACAAATGACAAAAACTTGGTTGTTTTTGCCTTAGGCTACATTGATGACTCAAAATTCTCGTTGTAAATATTGCCATGTTTTGCCTTCAAATGTCCATATAAATTTGTGGTATTGCCAGAAGTTTTGAGGGACTTAAGGCAAATATTGCATTTTGACAATTTGTCAGAGGTTTTGCAAAAATATTTCCAAACGGTACTTTTGGGAGGCATCTTACTAATAATATTAACGTCAACTTATATAAAACAGAACAAAACAAAAACTTAAATGGCTGCTCTCGTGTATATACTATTTATAAAATAAAACCCCATGGAAGGTTCTGGAGTGTCAGGAACATTCCAAGCACTCTGATTGGTTCATTGGATGTTGATTGTCATTTGTCTGTTTGCTAAGGAATCGTTCCCTCTTTTGTATTCGTCTTTTTCAGAATTCCAACTAACATTTACTGAGTGTGAAAATTATGCTACGTGGTAATTTTTTTTATTATGGTACTTTTCCATTAAAAAAAATTAAATTAAAAAATCGAGACAACGTAAATCATGGAGCAGAAAACATCGATGTTAAAAAAACATCGGCTTTAATAAATCGATGTCTTTATCAAAACATCGACATCGATGTTGCATCCCTAGTGTGATGGTATGTGCAAACATTGGGTACACAACATGAACACCTTGTTTGTCTCTTCGGTAATCTGAACAGCCAGCTTTACATTTCTCAGATCTTACGGCCAGTGGCTGTGCCATATCTTCAAGGCCTCGGAGATGTCATCTTTCAACAAGATAACGCAAAACTGCATGTTGCCCATCATTTCCTGACCTACCTCGACACAGGGTGTTTGATTGTTGCCCTGGCCAGCACATTCTCCAGATCTCTCACCCACTGAAAACATCTGGTCATGGATTGCAGAGAGACTGGGCTGCCATGCTCTCCAGCCACTACGATTGATGAAGTGTGGCATAGACTAAGCATCATGGAATGACTTGCTCGTATCTGTCATCTGAGCCCAATTGTACTCTATGTCTAACCAGTTTAGAGCCGTTTTAGATGCCAAAATTGGCGGCTGTGTGTACTAATTTCAGACCGTATACCCCTAAATTGCCTACAAATTTAATCACATTCTCTTCCTACTATGCTGTATACATACAATAAGTAAAATTTTTTAATTTGCTTTCCTTCCTGGTTCTGCAATTTTAATGGCCAGCAGTGTGCTTACATGCAAAGTTGTACATCGGCTTGCGTGATATTTTGTCAGTCCCACCTATCGCATAACTTTGGGGTATTACTGTAGTACACGGGCTAACGGGGATCACAGGTGTCATGTATTAGTGATGACTGCAGATGCTCAGTCATAGGTCATATGCAATACATATTCTCAAATAGTCTACTTAACGTTCGTATTCTGCTATTTTGCATTAAGTTTATCGAAAATCAACTTGAACTTGAAACTTATATGGCACCCAACTTAAAATGCCTCTATCATCTGGTAGGCTTCCGTTTAATCTTGAGTTCCTTGTCATTTAAAATGAGCCTTAGATTTATTCGGATCAAATTTTCTCTTTTTCTACCTGAATAACTCTGGTCACGTATCATTTAAATTATCATCTTAAGTCATCTATCATATTTAAATTATCGTCTTCAGTCATCTATCATATTTAAATTATCGTCTTCAGTCGTCTATCATATGTAAATTATTATCTTCAGTTATCTATCATATTTAAATAATCATCTTTAGACGGCTATCATATTTTAATATCTTTAGACATCTATCATATTTAAATAATCATCTTTAGTCATCTATCATATTTAAATAATCATCCTTAGTCATCTATCATTTTAATAATATCTTTAGTTGTCTATCATATTTAAATAATCATCTTTAGTCGTCTATCATTTAAAAATCATCTTTAGTCATCCATCATTTAAATAATCGTCTTTAGTCATCTATCATTTAAATAATCATCTTTAGTCATCTATCATTTAAATAATCGTCTTTAGTCATCTATCATTTAAATAATCATCTTTAGTCATCTATCATTAATATAATCATCTTTAGTTGTCTTTGCTCATCAATCATTTAAATAAATCACTATATCTTATAGGCTTCTATCAAGCATTTCGTCATCAGTTTTTAAAATTTTCCTGTATAATTTTTTATACTATTTTAACCATGCATATTTTTCTAATATTCCCATATATGTATATATATAAATACATACATATCTATATATATAAAAGAGCTCATCTGTTTGTTTGTCTGCTATAGAATCATAGGCTGTTTCACCTACCAGGACCAAATTTGGCACAGTTAATGTTTAGGACCCGAGAAACTTAATGCAGCAAAAACAAAATTTGGGGCTCAATTAGTTTTTCTTAAATTAATTTTTTAATGATTTTTGTGCCCCTAAGCGCACCTCTTAAATGTGGATACAGCCCCTTCACCACAACCAGTCAAATTCGATACGCGGGGGAAAAGAGGGTTGTTCTGAAGGTTCAGTCACACACATCTAGACAATTCTACAGTACGCAGCCACCCAACACTTGTTAACACATTTGGGGGTCGATTAGTTACGGTCCTCCCCCCAAGGTCCCTCGAATCTCTTTGATACTCTGTGCAAAAACCAACTGAGGAGAGGATTGCTGCAGAGAGCGCTGCCCATAAATCACTCATTTTCCCCCTGTGTACTGTGCAGGGCAGATGTATGTGACTGAAGCATGAGGGGTGATCTGGGGGTTGTTTGAGAGTTGGTCTGGGGGTGACCCGGAGGGGGGGGGGGCAAAGTGTTTATTTTATTTTTCTTATGCTGCAGTCACACACATCTAGACAATTCTACAGTACGCGGCCTCCCGACACTTGTTAACACATTTGGAGGTCGATTAGTCACGGTCCTCCCTCCAAGGTCCCTCGAATCTCTTTGATGATCTGTGAAAAGCCGACTGAGGACAGGATTGCTGCAGAGGCTCTGCAGAATGCTGCCCATAAATCACTCGTTTTCCCCCTGAATACTGTGGAGGGCAGATGTGTGTGACCACCTTATTACATTTAGTGGAGTCGTGGGTCTTTAAAAAGGTTGAGAACCTCTGCTTTAGACAATTTTAGACAATGGCATTCAAACTAATAGAACTTAATAAAATTTGGAAAAAAAGGAAGGAAAAAAAAAAAGAAAAATGAAGTTTGTCCCATGGCAAGTTTTTGGAAGCTTTCTGTTGATCTAAATATATTAATTGTTTGAGGATCATAAAATGGGAAGAAGTTTAAGAGTTCTACAGGTTTTTTCCCCCCTAAGTTCGCAAAACAGAGTTAACATATGATATGTATTTGAATTACTTATTCCGTGAAATCATATCAGATAAATCTTTTAGAGTTTTGGGGTTTTTTAAGCAATGGGATGGAAAAGCTCTTTAAACAGAGAAACATAACGACACATAACTTTCATTCCGAACTATTAGTCCATTAGTTATATTAAGGCATAAGAAAATTAATGAAATTATTTTTAAAGAATGATTGTGCGGATAGATATATGGATATAAAATTTTTCATGCATTCCATCAAAAAAATACTGGGCTGCACCCCCGCTCTTCATGTTCATCTGGCCAGACAGAATGCACTAAGCACATTTCTAGTGAAATTATATACAAATAATAAGAAAGAAAGAAACTGAGCCTAGGCTTCATGCGAAATCCCACCTTACTGTGATTAAATAAAGGGAATAACGCATCTTGCACTTTATCTCTTGGGTAATGTGGAAAAAAGTATGTCTCTTGGGTGATACGGAAAAAACTGCATTTTTAAGGGAAAAATAAAAAATAAAGGCAAATGTAAATTATAAAACTTATTTCTAATTAAAAAGTGGATCAAACAAATCTAATTAAATCTAGTTAAACAGTATCTAACAAATATAATAAAACAGTAATCTTATTCAATCCAAATGTGCAAATCACGCAACACTGTGTTATTAATTCTCAATAAAATCAGATGTATAATCAGAAGAAGGTCCGCAGCCTCAAAGTTTCTTTCTTTCTTATTGTTTGTATATCATTTCAGTAGAAACATGCTAAGCACATTCTGTCTGGCCAGATGAACATGAAGAGCGGGGGTGCAGCCCAGTATTTTTTTGATGGAATGCATGAAAAATTTTATATCTATATATCTACCTGGGCAATAATGCTAGTGTATATATATATATACACACACACACACACACATATATATATATATATACACATATACACACACACATATATATATATATACACATATACACACACACATATATATATATACACACATATATATATATATATACACACATATATATATATACACATATGTACACACACATACATACAAAAGAGGTGAGCAACGATAAGTAATCCTATGTTAATAACCTGTGGTAATCATTTTATGAATAAGCTACAATAAGACAGAACTTTTAATACTGATTATGGTAACCATCTAAAGATATCTATAATTATAAGCATTTATCAACTTTCTTAACCAAAGTTATTCACAATAGTTTTTAAACACGTCAGTTAATTACTAATATGTAGGATAAATTTTGAGGCCTAGGATTGTGCTGTCTTAAATCATCTATCTAGTGCTTATACACTTTGAGCTTTTGGATTACTCTGTAAATAATCATTTATATTGAAAAATTGTCAAGCTTTGAGTACTTGATCATTCTGACATTCTTTAGCTGTCTCTAAGTGTCTAACTATCTCATTGAGTAGTTATATCATCCCAAAGGCCTTAAAATGTGTTTAATTTTAAATATTTAAAACCTTTCTGAATACTTGGATTACCTAGCAGAGTTTAACCCATCGATTTCATCCACCATTTTCATATGTATAAAAAAGTTTATGTACATAGAACTACGTATATTTGCAGATTATCAATGCATCATTAAAGAAAATATAAATTCTCTGGATGAAAGTCAACATGGTTCATAAACAGAAAAATTCCAAAAGATACCTGGCTTTTTCTAAAAGCGAAACTGTAAGTAGTTTTATCATTATTCCAATTAAACACTGTTTAAATAGCTATGTTAAGTTCACTTAAAATTTCTGTTAAACTATATAAAGAAATTTCAATGTACTTGGTTCATTTTAACAGGTTTTAGTCATCCCTTAAATATTTAAATAGTACTAATACATCTCTAAGTTTTGAATACTCTTTGTATAGTCTTTAGCCACATTTAGTGTAATTTTTAAGATTTTTTTAGGCTGAAGTAGATTGCTTTAACTTTTTTCGGTCAGGTACAGTAAACACATTCCATACTTTTTTTTTTGGTGTGTGTGTGTGTGGAATTTATTATTGGTAGACATTGCTATAATTGCTGTCAAATGCAATAATGGTATAAAAATTGATGATGATCATTAAAAGTACTTAATTATAAATCCTTTAGTACAGAAAAGGATAGTCAGTATGAAATTTTCTCAAAGTACAAGATGGCTTATGCAGAACATGTTAAATAATTCGTATGTAAAAGTTTTGAGTGCTTGGATTTTCCTGCCAGCCTTTAGCTGTCCATCATTTAAATCAGACGTATTCAACCTGCAGACCTTGACAGTCAGTTATGCGGCCCCACAACATTCAAAACTTTATTAGACCTATGTTCATAGAGAAAAATATCCCCTGTTTTACAGTCATGATCACAGTTTTGAACTATGTAAATTTGTGAACAACTGATTTCAAAGTTGATGTACATGAAGAGTGAAAGTAGATGAAAAATTTCTGATGAGTATCTTTTAAAACTGTCTAAGAACTGCAACTGCTTCCTTCTAACCAGACATTGATGTATTAGTTTCACAAAACAAAGTCAAATATACTACTAATATTATATTTCTAATGTTAAGACAAAAAATTTAAAAATTAAAAGAAATTTTGTTACTCATAAACATTTAGTTTATTATATATTTTATATGCAGCCCAGGAAAGCCAAAAGGTTCGAAACCCATGAATTAAATAATCAACATCTACCACATTTGAGTTCTTAAATCTTTCTAAGAGTTTCTAATTAGAATGATATGTTGTATAAATATCTGTGAGCTTTGGGTAGTTATACCATGTTAAAACTCTTCAGTCATCTGTAATATAAATTCTTAATCATTACCATTTAATCAGTCTATCATGTAAATTAGTTATAACATAGGATTACGTTCCTCCATAACGGTCCTTCGGAAAGCAAAATTTCAGATGCTAAAACCATCCGTCCGTCCTTGAGAGTTATAATTTTGGTAGCATGCCAAACCCAGTCTGTATCGCTTGGGCAAGAAAAGTACCAAAATGCGTCAAAATTTTGACACACATATATGTATATACATACACATATACATATATGTGTATATGTGTATATATATACATACATATATACATATACATACATATATGCATATATATACATATATGTATATATACATACTTACATATACATACGTACATATACACTGGTGAAATAAATTAAGAGAATTTGCATTTTTATCGAATTTCATGAAAAGAACTGAACTGAATGTAAAACCACTGCTTCTAGATAAAAAAGCGAATCTTGTACGTCAAATACGTAAGCGTACACGTGTGTGTAGACGGAGCCAGTAGAGAAACGGGCTTTATAAGCACGCGTAAGTTAACCCATTAACCGCTGGTGTTGCGTTGACGCAACGGTCAAAATAAATGCGTATAAAAATTTAGCTATCAAATGAATTTTATGTTAACAGTAGTTTTTCAGTAGGGTTAATAATCGAATTGAAAAATATTTGCCTTCAACTGTTCTTTTAATTAATTAACGAGTTCCAAACTTAGACAGATAGTTAAGCATTTTTGAACGAGAAAATTCTCTTGGATCTTTTTCACAGAAGAAATATAGGGAGACAAACGTGAGATTTAGGGGTGATTTATTTTTAGCTAAGGTCGATGTTTATCAGAACATTCCATCAATCGGTTGATTTTGTTTGGGTGGGGGAGGAAGAAAAAACAGGTGTTGCGTTCACGCAACGTCAGCGGGAAAAGGGTATTCACATGTGTCGCTCGACTCCGTATAACTTCCCCCCGTTCTGTGGTCATAGAAATGCCTAAAACTAGATACTTTATGTTTAAAGAAGTTCTGAATTAAACTGATATTGTTGTTATTCTACCAGAGACAGCAGAGGCTAGTGATGAAGAAGGAAATGATAATATTATGAATAGTGACAATGATGATTTACCATGCGATACTGCTGTCGAAATTGAAGTGTGAGTAAAAAAGAAGTTTTTGCCTCCTAAAATCAGTACAAGTTTTTCGAAAAAAATTAAAAAAACAAAAACTGAAGATTTGAAATGGATAAAGAAGGGACCATTGAATATGTCTCAGCCGAAAAAGGAAGAAAAAGAACAAATCGGAACTATGAAAAGTATAATACAAGATAAAACTAGTGCAGAGATTTTTGATCTTCTCTTTGGCTCAGAGGTTCATTCCCTTCTCGTCTAATAGACAAACTCATGTGCCCAACAAAAGAATCACCCCCATTTTTTAGCATCTGAAGCCTACATGAGACGGTTCATTGGAATATTGTTGCCGACGGGATATTATTCTTTACCTCAGGAAGAAATTTACTGATCTCTTGATAAGGACATTCAGCATGCAAAAGCCATTATGTGGAGAACGTGGACATTTTATTGTCAAGTCCGAAGACAGCAGAAGACTGCGTAGTAAACAATGCCATAGCCAGACAATTTATCCATGCAAAGTTTGTCACGTTACTCTACATCGTGATTGTAGTGAAGCTTTTCGTGATAGAAACTGTTTTCTGGATATAATAAGTAATTTTGTAAAGGAAAAATAAGTTAAATCTTTATAATAAATAAATTACCTGTAAAGTGATCATTATCTTTCTAAAGCATAACAAAGTTTAAAAAAATTCCCAGTGCTCAAATGAAAGAAAACCCTGCAGAAGTTCAGTTGAACTCACTTAATGCCATTACTCTTATTCCGCTGACGTTGCGCGAACGCAACACTCGATTTTTCGAAAGTTAAGACCAGTTTTGTTATTTTACCCATAAATTAATGTTGTATATGTTCAAATGAATAGCCAATATTATTTGTATAAAAAAAAATTCACCCCTTATAGTTTTGGCGGTTAATGGGTTAAGACTCATTTCGTTCGCTAGCACACCTTGGTGAATTTCTTGCTGTTATTTTGCAGCAATCGGTTAATTTCAAATTGTAACAGTAAAAATGAGTAACCACCAACGTTTAGATGATGGAATGAGGTGGCAAATTCTGGGGAGGCTAGAAGCAGGCCAATCTCAAGTCCAAATTTGCAGAGAGTTCAATTTAACGCCCAGCGCCGTGTGTAACTTATGGAAACAGTTCCAGGATACCGGATCCATCGACAGAAAGCCTGGGCAAGGTCGTCCAAGAGCCATGACGGCCAGAGAAGATCGCCATTTGTTGATTATAGCGAGGCGTAACAGGAGTGCTACAGCTTCTCAGATCTCATGACTTGTATGCAGCCACAGGAACCCGTGTATCAAGGGTGACTGTTTCCAAAAGACTTCATGAGAGAGGGTTGTTTGCAAGAAGACCTGCTGTTTGCATCCCGCTCACTTCTACGAACATGAGAATCCGTTTATCATAGTGCAGAGAGCATAGAGATTGGAGTATGGATTAATGGGCGACCTTTCTCTTCACTGATGAGTCCCGGTTCCGCCTAAACACCGATTCTCGCCATACGTTCATATGGAGATAAGCAGGGACCCACTACCTACCCTCCAATGTCTGCGAAATCGACCATTATGGCGGAGGAGGTTTAATGGTCTGGGCAGGCATCATGTTGGATGGCCGCACACCTCTCCATGTCTTTGAAAGAGGTACTGTGACTGGTGTGAGGTATAGTGATGAGGTCTTGGAGCCCTATGTTCACCTTTTCAGGGGTGCAGTTAGCCCCGAGTTCATTTTAATGGACGATAACGCGAGGCCACATAGAGCTCTTCTGGTCGACGAATTTCTAGAGAGTGAGGATATTCGCTGGATGGATTGGCCAGCCGGATCTACAGACCTTAACCCTATAGAGCATGTCTGGAACGCTCTGAGGAGGGCAATTGCAACTCGCAACCCCCCTCCGAGAACCACCCAGGGAATGAAAACAGCATTGCTGAACGAGTAGAACCAATTGCCAAAGGAAATGATAAACCACTTTATTTCAAGTATGAAATCACGCTGTGAGACCTGTATATCTGTAAGAGGGGACCATACCCCCTATTAACCCATTTTTTCGTTTATTCTGCAACTGCTGTTTCATACCTTCCGACTCCGAGTGTTACACACGATCATGCCTGTGTATTACAATTATTGAATGGTTATTTGTTTTGTATTGTATTGTATCAATGTATGTAGATATCAAATTTCATTAAAATTGGTACAGTAGTTCTAGAGATAATCGACCAAGTCTGCAAATTCTCTTAATTTCTTACACCAGTGTATATAGATACATAACACATATATACATACAAAAGAGGTAAGCAACGATAAGTAATCCTATGTTAATAACCCAAGGTAATTTCGTTAGAAAAGGCTTCCTAAAAAATTTTAAGTTTTTAGTCATCTATCATGTAAACCATAATATTTAAACTATTTAGAGTATAGGTATGTGGTGTCATATTTTAAGTATCTGCAAGCACATGAACAGTTATGTTACCAGTCTTTAGTCATCTATCATGGAAACCAGAATATTTAAACTATTTAGATCATAGCTATGCGGTGTTATAGTGTAAGTATCTTGTCAGACATGGGACAATAAGCAGAGTGTGGCTGGCAGTACATAATGACAGATACAGAGATAAATTAAAAACTTCATTATTCGAAGTTATAAATGAACTAAAGTATTATTTTACATACAAACATAATAAATTAAAACTGTCTCAGGCATGCACTCCATGAGACATCGCACTTATAATAAGCTCTACCTCAGCCGTCAGAACAGAGAACAGGCGAGCTAAAGCAAGGGCAACAACATTTGCTACACAGTTGATATATATACACAGAATATTTGCATAAATTATAGACAGCACACAGTAAGTTGATCCCAACTCATAATCAATAAATCATAAGGAAAAACAAATAAAACCCCACTGACAGTTGATGAATGCAAATGACGTCATATAACAGAATCTGGTATGACATAATCTACAAACTAATCTACTAGGTTAACACAGTTGATTACCCGATTACTAGGATATTAAGAAAACGTATTTGGCAAATGCCAAAATCAAAACAATAGCGTGAGTGCAATACTACACTGTCGGAAAACTATAGGTAAGTTACTTTTCGGTAAAATTCCCAACAATTATGTTATCAGTCTTTAGTCATCTATCATGTAAACCAGAATATTTTAACTATTTAAAGTATAGCTATGCAGTGTTATAGTGTAATGTTACCAGTCTTTAGTCATCTATCATGGATACCAGAATATTTAAACTATTTAGAGCATAGCTATGCGGTGTTATAGTGTAAGTATCTGCAAACACATGAATAGTAGGGTGGGCTGAAAAAACTTTTTTTTTTTGGAAAACGGCTAGTTGAAAAAAATGTTACACTTATAGATAAGAAAAACCGTAAAAAAAAATTTGTGAAGAAAAATCTTCCGATTGCGCATTCACTTAAAACTATGAAAAAAAAAATTTTTTTTTCCAGCAGTTTTTTGAAAAGTTCTGATATAATGCATTTCAAACGTGTTGAGAATCATGAAAAAGATTCCATAAAAAAAATGAGTGAAATAGCGTAGAAACACTCTACAGAAATTATTGAAAAAAAACTATTTATTAAATCTAACTAAAATAGGTAAAATATATAGAGGTATGTGTGTGGAGTTGAGGTATAAATATAAAAAAAAAAATTATTAAACTTGAACAGGTTAAATTGTCCGTTCATTTACAAAATAACAACAAAATATATAAAGAAAGTTACATGAGTCCCTCTTAGGACCATTACAGCATTGCAGACGTAGACGGATTTTAATGCAGTTGATACTTCCTCTGTTGAATCAGGCATGTCACAGAAAGGCTGTGTCGCTCTTGACTATCCATAGGCAGGCAATTCCAGATGATACTTGCTTTGACCGGGAACAGGTACTCCGAACGGTTCAAGTCGTCAGACAAGAGAGGCAGATACCCAAAGTTCTAAAAAGCCTGCCTTATATTCCGAGCTGTAAGTCCTATTGACCAATTACAGGCTCGGTGAAGTACGCATGTAATTGACGGCGAATTTGCATACATCACATTATAATGAGAAAGATTTGCATAGAATTTAAATAGTAATTTGACACGATACAAATTCAATTTAATGCAATTCATATGACGCAATACAGATTAAATTTAATTCTGTTATGGAAGGCAAATATTTATTTTTAGAGTTAAATTAAGAAAAATATAAAAACTAAAAGGGTGAATGAATTGTGGGAACGATTCACGTAGACGTTAACAGGAAAGGATTGTTTACATTACGGCACAACGTTGGAATGCTTTGGCCACGGGGATAAAAAGATAGGAAATGAAAAAATTTATAAAATATATTCCTAAAAAAATGTAATAGTTCGCAATGTATAGTAAAAAGACAGGGAAACATTTATATATATATATGTTTAAAACATTTATTGTACCAAAAAAAAAATTTCATAAGAGTGCTGCATATGCTGTTTTTACTGCACTTTTTACTTTTGTCACTCCTATTATGCCACATTTTTTATTATTGTTGAACTCATTGAAGGTAGCTCTTGGGAGAAAATTCCAGCATAACTTACTGTGTTTGGCACAGCATGTCCTCTCTGGACCTTGTGCCATTAAACCCCAGCCAACCAACCAACCAACCAACCAACCAGCATAACTTACCTTGACAACAGGGTGCTTCTTATGTAGCCATCTCTAGCGTCACTGCCACTCACACTTTGCTTAGTTTTGGTGACAAGTTTGACACAACGCTCCACAGCTTGGGTGTGATATGGAAATCTATTGAAGTCTGAAATAAATGGTCTGCGATCATTTCTTCTATTTCTTCATCTGCTACATTCCTTAGCAAAGGTGGCAGAGTGACATTACAAACATTCCACTTAATCATGTGTTGAACCAAAGAATAATGTCTTTCTTTTTGGGTCCAACGATAACATTTAGAACAAACCATTTCAGTCAC
This sequence comes from Dolomedes plantarius, assembly GCA_907164885.2. Classification (NCBI taxonomy): domain Eukaryota; kingdom Metazoa; phylum Arthropoda; class Arachnida; order Araneae; family Dolomedidae; genus Dolomedes; species Dolomedes plantarius. Next base: position 9,315,571 of record OU015499.1, read on the forward strand.
CATTTAGTCTCATCCTTCCTGCCATCATAGTAAAGACCACGTAAAAGCTCATTAATAGCTTTAGACTGCAAATGATGTCTGTTACTAATTTTTCTCTTACTTTGTTCTTGTCGACAACATGAGACAAGTCTTCCTCGTTTATGATGCGAAGTCTTGGAGCACACTAGACGTAATTATGGCTGTAGCGCGGTCCGATACCCCAGACCGATAACTTGCCAGAGCAGTTGCTTTAAGCTTTATCCTCATTTGCCAAGGCTTAGATGTTTTCAGTTTTCTCTCATCAAAAAGCTCATCTCTTTCAGCATAACTCTCATTGTTTCCTTCTTCCTGTTCATTTTTGGGCTGCTAACGCTCAGTGGTTTCTTTACATGTATAACCACTTTCACTCAAAGTACTTGCACCTTGGTTTATTTTATAATAATCAGCCAACAAGGTATTTCTATGTTGCCTTTTCTCCGATTTTTGTGTTTCCAGTATGTCTACAGACCCTACTTTACCCAAATTGTACTTTCTTTGAAGATATTTGAATCTCGGTTCAAGAACTGGCATCTCTTTGACTCTCGCACTTACACTTTATACTTAACAGACACACACACATATCCAAGTTTTTCTTACAAGTGCATTAAAAAAAAAATAGGGCATTTACATGTGGCTACATAAAAAAGAAATGTGGTAGAACGTTGTGACAACTCACCAATTCTAGCGAACTGATGTGAAGCAGAAAGAAAAGTTTGAACGAGGAGAGAGAAAGAAGGGTGGTTCGTGCTGAGCTACACCGATGTTTTTGAGGTGATATCCCTCGTCTATTTTCGATTCTGTTGAGTAGCTGAGATATTATGTTACAATTGTTGTGTGATGTGTTTGTTCCACACCAATTTTTGTGTTGTGTTGCCCCTCATCTCGTCAATATAAAATAAAGTTTGTTTTTCTTGTTAACTAGCTGTCTTATTACGGTATAACATCTTATTGCAATCCTTCAAAATACGACTTTTATGCTAGTTTTTAAGGCAATGCGCAATCGGTTAATACTGAATAATCAAGGGTTTTAATTTTTTTTTCATGTACTATTAGATTTACCCTACACAACCTAAACTAGTGCTTTTCAAATTTCAAACGTTTGAGGGTTACAAAAAATTGGAAAAGAAAACTTCATTTTCTTATTTTTTTCAAAACTTTGAAGTGAATGCGCGATCGAAAGATACTATTTTTTCACAATTTTTTTTTACGGTTTTTCTTAACATAAGTGTAACAACTTTTTTCAACTAGCCGTTTCTGAAAAAAAAGGTTTTTTGGCCCACCCTAATGAAAAGTTGTATTACCAGTCTTTAGCCATCTATCATGTAAACCAGAATATTTTAACTATTTAGAGTATAGCTATGTGGTGTTATGTTATAAGTATCTGCAAGAACATGAATAGTTATATTATGCTAACAGTCTTTAGTCATCTATCCTGCATTTTAATTGTAACAGTCTTTAGTCATCTATCAATATTATTTATTCAGCTTATTCTAACATCCTTTAGTGATTTATTGTAGAGCTCGGACAGCTTGAAAGTGTTTAAAATATTTAGTTTTATCTTGTACGCTTTCTCTTAGATTTTCTTTTATTTTATCTATAAACAAAAATGCCATTTATAATAAATGCATGGTATAATGTATAACATTATAGATTAAAAATATTATGTAACTAAAAAATATTACTTGAAAATATTAAGTAACTTGAAAATATTTAATTATTTTGTAACTTAAAACATTTAGAATAACTTTTACAATTCTTTTTGTCAACCAAAGTCATGCACAAGTTAAAATGACAATAAAACTTCACAGAACTGAAAATATTCAAGCAGATATTTAAATTAAATTAAATAAAATAAACATATATATATATATATAGTTATTGATCTCTTTGAAGGTTTAAATTAACTGTAACTTTGAAAGTAAAGTTATCTTAGCAAAGTTCTATCTTCTGTTACTTTTCCTTTTATGAAGAATATGCGATAGATATCAGTTTGCCTTAAATAACAAGTAACAGTTAAACATTTGCCTTTTCTAAAGTTTTATTTATTTTCCATTTCCTCAATCTCATTTACATAATAAAAAAATTGTTTAGTCTATAAAAAATTTCCAATAATAATTTTGCGATTAAACAGAAAAAATATTGTACTATACCTAGAGTGACTATATCTATTAACAGGGAAAGATGCCATATGTAGGAATTTTGATCCTGATTTATATATTATCTTTAATGAGATCTCTTTTCTTATAATACTATTCAACTCTGTCTAAAAGCTATTCACTCTAATCTTAAGGAATATAATCAAAAAGTAAATTTTATTTGTACTTTCAGTGACTAATACTAAAAGATACTAATTGTCTTAAATTAGGTAAAACAGGTGTATGAAAACAAAATATGTTCTATCAATCTGATATTAATTTCCTTTGCCCTTTTATTATAATCTTAAAGCAATAGAAAATTCTGATCTTAGTTTTACAAACCTTCATGAAAAATTCATGGACTCTTAATGGACCTTAAAAAAATATTCAGTAAAGAAAAGATTGTCTTTAAGCAGCAATTAAGTCTGACTTATAAATGAATGTTTATCTTTGAATGCTTTAAATATTTAATAATTTTGAAAATTCCCTTAAATTTCAAATCATGAGCAAATTTCATTCATTTTCATACTTATTAAGGTCTGAATTATATAATTATTAAGTTTGAACATATGCAATTCAATAATGGTTTACCAACAGTGAGCCAATTTTAGAAGTGCAAAGTAATAAACTTACCAAATACAGAGTGAAGCTTGAACTTTCTCATTCACTATAAAGCAAAAAATAAAAAGTATTAGGATAGGAAGTAATTTAAAACTTTAATATCTATTTATTATAACATTTTTTTTTTAATCACAAAAAAAAATTATGTTGATTTGGTCATTTACACATAGTTAGCTTGGGTATTTGTAGCCTTTTAAAATTTTCTTGAAATTGTTAGATCCATGTTCATTTAACCTTAGAATAACAAAAGAGGATTGTACAGCTTCTAAAGCCAACCAACCATTTACACAATCAGTCCAGGATAAAAACCAGATGCATACCTATAAATGCTGTCTGACTAGTGTTTTGAATTTTGAAAAGTCAAATTTGATCCTTACAAGTAGAATGCATCAAGTTATGTCTGTTAAATGCATTTATTGATAACTTAAGTTCAGAAATTGCAAAAAGCACCCCCTTTTTCACCTATCTCATATGATTAAAATTATAATCTATTTCTAGTCAAGCTTCAAAGGCACAAAAGGTGCTTGGTTTCAAATGATTTCTTAAAAAAATAAGTGACAATAAATTTTTAACTGCAATTTTATAGTTATGTACGAGCTGAATACCTGTGCTTATACAACGGTCAATGTATGTAATTAATGAAAAAAAAATTATAAAAAAATCATAAGAGATATTTCTATAGACAAAATAATGTAGAAAAAAATATTCAAATTAAATACAATAGTCAATGGATGCAATTAATTTGTATGTTTAATATCCATAAAAAATACTAATTTGAATTAAATTCTTAGAAAACTTCCATCTCAATTAGTCTAGTGGTTAAATTTTATCTTTTATCCTATTTCAATTTTTTTTGTCAATTTATTTTGTTTTTATGCATGTGATGCAAAATTAATTTAGAGTATCACAAAAAGAAAAGAAATCACGTGATCAGCATTTAATAAATTAAATTCTAAAAATTAATCTTTAAAAACTCACAAAATAATCAGAAAATAGAGGTAACGATTCGAAAAAGATTTCATTTTAAAGGAATTTTTATGATCTTTCTCGTGATATAAATTTTATAACTCACAGATTATTATTTTAAATGCAAACTTAAAAAAAGTTACAAAAACAGCTTCAAAATTTAATTTTAAAAAATGTTTCTTAGTGCACCCCTACACTATAAGAAGAATCGCCATGAAAAATTTCAGCCCTTTAGGTTTGGTCTATGCGTAATCTGTCAGTCAGTCACTGAACTGCTTTATAAATAACTGTTTTATAGATTGATCAGATCATCAATAAAGTGCGTAGGAATAACCAAGATGTTTTTCCATTTGTCGGAATAAATCATCCAGATGATAAACAATGACTTGAATCAATGAGAATAGAGAAATTAAAAAGTTTCTCAAAATGTTAATGTAGATTTAATCTTGCAGTTTTTGAAAACATCTTGTGGAATATTATTTGAATTTAGTAGAAAAGCATGACAAAAGTTTCTTTAAAATTTTACTGAGGTGTGAAGTAGTGTCCAGCAGATTTCCTCAGTGGGATTTTATACATTTTTCACTATGTGCATGTTTATATATACTCTGAACACACTAATTATATTCATGTAAGGCCCCTCTTAAAAAATTAATGTAAAATCAGTATTTGTTATAATTTACTTACTGATCATCATAGTAAATTTTATTTCATAGAATTTTCTTACAGCTATCAGTTTTAAACCTTAAAAGTTCTATTTTTATATTCATTTATAATCTAATTTTTAGTTTTTTCAGCCTTATAAAAAAAAAAAACTCACATTTTGCATGGCCTTAAAAACCAATTTACTGTGACTGATCAGAGAAAAAAAAATGACAATTTGGAAAATTGCACAAAAATTGATCGGAAACATTTTAAAACTTTCTTTTCTACATTTAGGAATTTTTTCCATTCACAGCCTTTCATAACAAGATTTGTGAGAAATATTTAACCTCCCCTCCCACCCCAAAAAAGGGTTTTTGACCTACAGGTGCAATTTTGGCTGTTATCTAACTCTCAGCAATTTGTCTGCGAATGATTACTTTTCTCATTTATAGTGCTTTCAGTATGCAAAACAAAAACAGCCAGCAAACAAAAGAACTTCTTATTTATTATAAATATTTTACAATTGAATAATAAAACTATTTTGTTTACAAATAATGATTGACATTAACAGAAATTTATGTAAGGAAACCAAATCCAAGTGAAAATGATCAATTTAAAAATTATTCTGGTTTTTAACAACTGGTATCTATAGGAATATGTTTAAAGAAAAAAATTTTATTGGTACCAATCCATCTTTTATTTTTTTATCCTAACTTTTCTGTAATGGACATTACCAAAAAAGTTACCGATAAAATAACAATATATAAGCATAATTATCTTAAAAATCATAAGAAATATGACTTACTAGGGCACTTGTAAAAAATGCAAATAGGAAAAATTATTCAAATTCAGGATTTAAAAGAAAAAAAATTGTTCTTAAAACTCCAAAGTTAATTATTCATTCAATTAACATTCAGCCTGTCTGTAAAATTCAACAGTGACAAAAGCTAATCATTCCATTAGAACATGCTTGTCCAAATAAATGGTTGATTGAAAAGTTGATAATGATCTTGTTTCCTTTAAATCATTATTGCAAGTCTTTCTGAGTTCAAGAAACAAAAATGTCATTAGTAAATACAATACTTGCATAAGCACCAATGATGATGAAATTTAACATAGCTAAGCATGGCTTGACTTCCTTATAACATTAATAATTTTACTTACATACACATTGTGGTTTAATGTATTAATATAAGACCAAATTAAAAGCCTTCTCTCCTGAAAAGAACTCTAGAACTCTGGAAATTTAGTAAAGATGCAAAGGGCTTTATGCAGGGGCTTACATCTCAGCATTTAACAAATGTACTGAATTAATATTGAATGGGAAAAAAATGTATACATTACTAAATTAATATGCCATATCTCTTATGCATTATAATGTATTATTTGCATTATAATTGTATAAATTAATCAGGTCATGGACAGCCATGATAAACATTCTGATAATACATTTTCAACAAAAGTACCTGCTTGACAGAAATTAAAATCTATAACTTGACGTATTAAAATGAACGATTAAAACCATACAAGATTTCTAATTTAAGTGTTCATAATTATATGGTAGAATAATGATCTTAGAACTGTCCTTTTTTTAAACTCATTTATTTAAAAAAAGAATTACAAAATAGTTGAGAACAGTTTTGAGGATTAGATAAAATAGTTGAAAACTCATAATTTTCCAGATGGTACATAATTCAGCATTCAAAATTATCTCGCACAATATATCATAGTATCAATACTACATAATTTTAACCTACCTTTATCATGTGGCTGACTAATAGCACAAACTTTTGTACTGATAATAATGTCTAAACAGAATTAATAACTATTTGAAATAATTAAAAATTAATTTAACAATATGGTACAGATGTAGTATACGCAACGAACGCCAAGGGGCGATTTTTCGCCAAATCAGATGGTTCTTTAGCGGTTTTTATATTCTGGCAGGGAGGATTTTAAGATCGGATGGTATTTTTTTTTGCGATAAGCTTTGTTTTACTGAACGCTACAGCCAGCGGAAGCTCTTTTTTTTACTGTACAACAGCCAGCGGTATGTAACAAAGCCAGCGGCTGGGGATTTTCTGTAATGTTTTTGGACGGATGCGTACCGGAGTGAAGCAAGGGTATCTGAGTGAAGCGAAGATCCCGTGTGCGCCTACGAGTTTCATAAAGCCAGCAGTAAGTTTGATTTCCAATTTATTGTTTACATTTCGCAGTTTAGGCCTAACAGGTCTCCAAACGGGATTTTGGCGCCAAATTGGCGATGGCCCGTTGCATATACTACATCTGCTCCAATAATATTTTAATTTATATATATCTTTGCTTTACAAAAATTGTTTTTGAACTGCACAAAAAAAATTCTAAAATGATAACTCCCAGAAATTTTTAACTAGTTTTATCATTTGAATTAATTTTGATTATAAAAGTCTTACTGTAGATAAAACTACAACAAGCATAAAGAATTTAGAAATAGGTATAGCATTCTATATAACCCCATAACAAATGGTGGGAGGTAATTATTTTAGATTATGAATTTGGTAATTTCAATACAAGAGCTAATTAAGTACTATCATTTCTTGTCAATTAGTACTTCACTCTTAAATATGGCTTACCTTCAAAATTAATCACTTAAAAACGAGATCACATTAAGGTCAAATACAATGACTTTATATCAATTTTTATCTATTATATTAAGTTTGAAAGTAAAGGTTTTAAACCATTCAAGACAAAAGATCATAGCAATGAATCCATAAGGGCCTGTTCCCATAGGGGTCCGTAGCAGAATCATAAAAGGAAAGATGGTGCTGAGACAGAAATAAACCAATCATAGGCGTTAAAAATTTCTTTGCTAAGCGTTTGGAGGTTTGTCATTGGTTAAATATATTTCATTACTTTAACACTTCCGCTACTCGACTCCTATGTGAAGAGGCCCTAAGTCTATGCTGGTCATATCAATAAATTCACAGGCTTATGCAGGCCATTTTTTGGTCAAATTAATAGCCAAATGCATATTTAGTAACAGTATGCTTTGTACTTCATAAACATGAATCAAGGTATTTTCTACAACTAAATTAGTATAACATATTGTCTCTAAGGTAGTGACAATGCAGCAAGGATGCATGTCTCTGCAATCTTTATGAGATATTTAACATTTTTGACTAAACTTACTTAAGCATGCTTAATATACAATACACAAAATGTCCTCTATTGTTTTGTTGTGGGATGTGTTTTTGATTTTGTTTGGTTTGTTCATAATAAAAACACTGTTTTGTCAGTAATTCTTTTTCCGAATTTCTGTTATTAATTTTGATTCCCAAAAATTAAAAGCAACTCTTAAAAGATAAAGTTGTTTAGGTTTTTTTTTTAAAGTTTATTACTAGGAAGGGTAGTAAAATCTTGGAGTAACATATTACAAACTTCTTGCACATAAGAGTATTATTGAATTCATGGACAAATGAGAACAGAGTGGAAAATTTTCACTCTTTCTCTCTGCAGGTAGCTCTCTTTCTTCCCCCTGCATTTTCAGTTTGCTAATAATAAAACTTTTTCAAATTCTAACTTAAAGTGACATATCCTAGCACAGTGAGCCATAATATAGGTTGAAGACAAGATGTTAAATCACGTAATTTTATTAACTAATATTTTACCATATGAATAAATATATATTAAATATTATTTCTAATTCATATTGGGCATGCATCTTAATGTAATACACAATGAAATGCTTATTACCTGGATAAAATAACCCAAGCGAAAAGTTGTAAATTAGAGCCTTACCTTATAGATATTAACATGGAAATTCCAATCATATTGTAGTTTTAGAAAGAGTAAAATTGTGTACATGTAATTAACACTTACCGATAACCAAGAATCTGATAGGTCAAGAATCTCTCTTTGTAGATATTCCTAAATTGATAAATGAATGTTAGCAAGATGTTATTTCCATGAGTAGAATATATAAATTCAAGAATTAAGATAGAGTAAAAAATCCAATCCCTACTTTAAAATATGTTTAAAATATAAATATAGAAATGTTAGGATGTTCTTGCATATAAATATTTTGTAAATGAGAAAGCCTGTTGAGTCTTAAAAGACAATGATATCATAAACAGTAAATTAACAGTGAATACATTTTTAAATCCGTGTTCGAAAAAAAAATTTTTTTTGGCGTTATATGTACAGCCTATACCATCCTTAAAATAATACATTACATTTAATTTTCTTCCATACGATAAATTTATAAGCTTTGATTAGAAGATCATCAATTTAAGTTATAAACAAATCATACACACGCGATCAAAACTAACATTGATATTCATTAGAATAATTTTTAAATTATCAGCTTAAGACTATTTAATCGCATTTAGTACATTTTAAGGAAAATTTTAAATTTGTATGTTTTTATAAATGCTAAGGAACTTTAGTTTTCTGTTTAACGAAACAGAAGCCACATCCTAAATTACGAAAAGTGTATTTACTTCATAGAAAAATTTTAGCTTAAAAATTACCTGTTCAACACACACAAAAAAATCTGTAAAATAATTTTGACAGCAAAATTAGAAATTTTAGACATTAACACTTCTTTCGTACGACGCCACCACGGAGAATGTATCCTTTACCGTTACACGATGTACCATGCTTTGAAGCGCCATCTGATGGATGATTTTCAACCTTCCTACCCTGTTGAAAAAAAAGTTACGTTTTGCCTGTATGGGTCTATTCGACCCAGTTTGGTTTATATTTATTCTAGATCATAACAAATATTTTTATATAGCTTTATTTTATATATTTTATGTTTATTAATAGAAACAACACATTTTATATCTTTTATAATCCTCCCCTTTATTTTTTCCGCCCCCCCCCTTCCCCCCGTCCGTTCCAAACTCTTGTTTGTATGAGCGTTGTTAAGGGTTTAAAAGCTTGGGAAATAATAGAAATTTTACAAATATATTATGTTTCACTTACATTTTTCTTGATACATGTTTTAAGACAAACAAGATTTACAGTACACATTTACATGCTCTTGACAAAGAAAACTTAAGCATGAAGCACACCTCGTTTTCGTTTTTCGATCTCTCTTTCGACCGCATTCTTTGCATCTTCCTCGTTTCAGTGTACTGCTATTTTCTGGTTTTTCACCTGGTGCAATTGCCAATTTCTTCTTTATTGTAACTGGAATATTTTTTTTCATCCTAACATTCCTGCAAGGATCGGTCAGCTGATTACCAAGTTCCTTAAGAAAAAGGCACCTTTTATATAACTTGTTTTGATTGTAAGAAGGATTTACATGCATAAAAAAAACAAATGCATTTATTGCAGCAAGGTCAATTATATTGTAGAATAAATACACAGGCCATCTCCTAGTTCCCCTTTTGCATGTATGCGTGGCAGCTAATTTATCAGTCGTATCTACTCCACCTTTAGTATCATTATAACATAAAATTATTTCTGGTTTCGTTTCTTTCTTGCATGAAACTTTGGCCTCATGGTGCATGGTTGAAAGGAGGATTGCCAATTTATTTTTATTTCGGCTCATATGAAACAAGAGTCATATCCGGTTGAAAACCAAATGATGAGGAAAATGTTTCTCTATCACGTGATGATTGAAGTTCAGACGGAATAAATGGCTTGTTTTTTCTGAGGGTTCCAACGATAGTTAATTTTTTCTTAAATAATTCTTTAGAAAGGATATAATCTGTGAAGAAATTATCAACTGTAATATTTCGAGCGGTACCCTCAATTGAATTTGCTAGGCGCAATACAACATTTCTTCCTTGATTTTTGTCTCTCTCACCATCAGAAGGCTTTCCAGTATAGGTTTCAGCAGTGCAAATATACGCTGTTTTAACATCAGACATCAACCACAATTTAATTCCGTATTTCCCTCTTGGCTTTGATGGTAAATATTGTCGAAATGGACATTTACCAGGGAAAGGCACAAGCTGTTCGTCAATTGTTACATTTTCGTAAGGAACGAACATCTTTGGCAATGAGGAATTTGCACATGTGGGGAAAATGCTCATTTCTATTTTTTATTAACAGATTGGTTATCAAATTGTTCGAAAACATCAATTAAAACGTATATATAGATCTAAATAATAAGAATTTTAAATTTAAAATAAGCGAAAAGTGTTGAAAAATCATGTGACCTCAAAACGCTACGTGGTTGGTTCTGACGTCACTATGCACCATGCTTCAATGTTTACATTTTTCTAGCGCGAGATTCCACGTTTCCTCCTCTTAAACTAACATTTTAAAATCATACTTTTTTTCTAATTTGGTTTAATTTTTCTAATTTTAGTTTATGGCTATTGTTTATTCCCTTTTTTTTTAAAATTATATTCTATCGTCGTCTTTATTATTAGTTTTATTTCTGTTTTGTTTACCATGGCGTTATTACCCGGTTTTGCAAAAGGGCAATCTGACAACCTGCCTAAAATGGATTCATTTGCAGTGTTTTCCTTTTTGGGAAATAATCCAAGTTTTATGGGAGCAGAAATACGAGGATTTAAAGCTCAGAGGTATGTATATATTTGTTTGCATTTATTATTCTAGTTATGTAATGTAGATTGTAGAACGCTGCCGTACGTTGTACTTTACACAAACTTTAAAGTTAGACATTGTTTATGCATATTATTAAATTAATATCGTACTCTAAAAGTTTAATAAACAGCTTCTATTATTATTCATTCATAGTACATCTTTAATTTTGTAGAATTAATTAGCTCTGCAACATTACATGTAGTGTCTGTTATAGGATATTTAGTATTTTTAATTGTGTATTAAAAAGTTGACAGAAATTAAAAACACTACCAAATTTACGAATATGTTCAGTGTTTTGCATTCATATCATAGAAATATGTGTATTTTAAATGGTAAAGGAATTATAATAAATCTGAACTATGCATGATAATTAAACTTTTGACTAATCACATACTAAGTGGTGCAAATAAATAAATGTTTACTACTCATAAAAATTTTAAACAATCCTCTAACTCCATAATTTTGTGTTTTAAAAACACATTTTTAAATTAATGCTTTAGTACTTAGAAAGTTACTTTTACTTAGATCTGGACGATAAGGCTATGGAGATAATGCTGTAGGATATGTTCAGGTAAAAAGGGATGGAGACATCTGTACAGTCAATGCAAGGGTGACACCAGAACATAATGTCACAAAAAAGACTTACAGTGTGGAACTCAAGTTGAATGAAAAGGAAGAAAATGTCCTTTCCGTCCAATGCAATGATTGTGCAGCATCTTTGGGTGAGTTCCTTTATGTATTATATTTAATTTTTAATTTTATCTAAAAGTTTTAATGATAGTGTGTTTGGGGTAGATACAATAGACCATCCATGGTTAGCTTTCCCCGCTTTAAGTCATTTATAAATAATTAGTAATACTTCAGCAGTTATAAAAAAACCTTTTTAATACAATACTTTATACATTTTATGTAAAAAACTAGCACCCAAAACTAGTGTAAAAAGATTAATTAAAAATAAACTTACAAAATAATTAATATATTTTATGCTTTTGTCACATTTTGCACACAAATTGTATTTATTTTAAAATTTCATCACCTACCCCTAACGCAGCATCTGATGAATTCCATTGTAACGGACGAAAAATTCACACACAAAATAAATAATAAAAAGATTGCGATGCATATTAATGCTTCAAAATAGGAGTATATTATTTTTTCCTGATAAAACCAATACTAAAGATAAACTTGACAGGTTTCAAAATTTATTTCTGGTGTATTTAAGCTGAAAAAAAAAAATCTTTAATGTAACGGATGCTACATAAAATGGAACATCGTTTGTATTATAGCGTCATAAGATAAAAAAAATCTGTGAATCTATTATGTAAATTTGTTCAAAAATTTAAAAAATAACATCACAAGACATGCCTGTAATTTATCAGAACCTTGACATAAAAATTCAGTCATTTTTTTCTGTAATAAAAAATTTAAAAACTATTTGTAACAGACGTTACATATAATACATGATGCTGCAACTGTACCCTTAACTAGGCTATTTATATTCAAAACAGTCACAAACATGCATTTATTTTACTTTTATAGTTTTTACATTAATATTAAATTTACTCCAATTAAATTCAGTGGCATAATTTACGTAAGTAATAAGGTATAAAAATTATACTTTTACTTGCTAAAAAAACTTACAAATAGATATTTTCCCATTACTTCCCCTACAAAACAACTTAATGTAAGGAAAAAGCAATAATAGGTTCTAGTTCTAGAGGCCATAAGCTTTCCAATGATATATAACACTTAAGAATTTGTTTAAAATGATTTTCTTTCGTAATGGTTTCATGTTAGGTGGAATTCACCATCTGGAGAATATAACTCATAACAAAACTCGTTGTTTTTACAAATATATTTAAATATTTATTTAAGTGGAAAATGTCAAAACTTGTATTTTAAATTCATATTTGCTGCAATGATTTGGCAAATCATCTGTATCACATTAAAACTCACAATTATAGCTAAATTAAAAAATTATTGAATGAAGATTTTTTTTTTCGTCGCGTTTCATTGCAACTGTCCATGATTTCCTTTTGACATTATCTTTTGGAACACTAAAAAAAAGCTTTCCAGGTGTATTTACCGTTGTGCTTGTGCAGCAAGGTACTATACAATATTTAAAATTTTCTGTAACACACTTTGACATCTTAAAATAAGGAAAAAACACTAGATATCAAACTCAAACTACGCAACACAATCCAAACACCGCAGTAACAAATTCGCTATGGTGCATTGTGACGTCACATGTATCCGCGTAGGAAAAGTAGCGTTTTTGAGACGAAGTAAATAGTGCGCGTTTAAAAACAAATTATGTTAACTTTTAGAGTTCTAAAACTAAAAAAAAAAGATGCTTTCGATCATATTTTTCTATTTTCTATATCATAAATGTAAAATAAAAAAACGTGCAAATTCCTCATTGTACAATAAACATGTCAAATATTGATCTTATTGCAGCTAGCTTATCTACACGACGTCGATTTGCTCTACTTTCTTTGTCATCAAATCTAAGAAACTGTCTAATAATTTCAAAACGTTGCAGAGATATAGTTGCACGAAAAATGTCCCGACCATCTTGTTCGCTTTATAACTCTTTCAGAAATTCTCCTGCTGACTTATGGACTCCAGCTAAAATTAGCAAACCTGTCAAAATATGAATGAAAATAACTCAAAAATGAAAAAAATTAAATGAATTTCAAATCATGCAATTATATACATTTTATTTCAATTTATAAATACATTTTTGTGAAAAAAGTTTCAGATTTTTCTACCTATATGAGGAAGCTTCAAGTTCCTCAGCAGAAATCAATGTGTAGATTTTATTCTGTTCTGAACACACTCTCTTCATTTCTATGCTGATTAGTTTCTTCTAGAATTAATTTCATCATGTCATTTGTCAAGAAAAGCTTCACTGCTGACACGGGGTGTTCAGTTATCCGCTGAATTGCAAAACGTGTAGGACCAGGGGTTAATTTCATAATGTTATGTTGTCTGTAAAGTCAGAAATTTTCAAATATAGTAAAATAAATAAGAATAAATAAAATAAAATAAATATCAAATAATAATAAATTGGAATTATGTGCTAGTACATACCGTTTTTTTATGTAGATGGAGGGAATTTACACCATTCGGTTTTGTTACGACTAACGAAGGAAGATGGTGACCGCACAGTTTCTTCTTCTGTATCGGAAATATCCGTTTTCTTGATAGTCTCCGTCCCTCAATAAGACGAAGACTTTAGCAGAGTTTCAGTGTAAAAGTAAGGACACAGGTTTAAAAGCAAAAAGTTAAATTTATTAACATACTAAATTAACTAATCTCATATACAACTCGAATACTATCGAGTTGCAAGAATAACTAGGCAGCCTAGACCAGACTCTCGCTCGAACTCACTGCTATTTTTGGTACAACTGGAGTGCCTGGTTCATCTGGATTTATCTCCAGTTTCAAGATGAGATATTATCACTGGTAGCTATCATCAGTGAGACACGTAATCAAACGTGTTATATAAAATCAGTGCTTAAAAGTATAATGCTAGTATTACATGAATAAAAACTTAAAATTAAGTGGAAAAGAAATAAAACTAAGGACGTAATGAAGACGCAAAACACTACAGGAGTGGAGAGCGAAAAACCCAACCCGACCTGAAAACTCAGGACGGGAGGGGAGGGACGAAAAACGATTAAGTAGAAACATCCTGGCCTGGGTTCGAACCCAAGTCGGGACAGAAGAATTCACAAATGATTTTAACGACATCTAACATTTTAAAATGCATATCTCCCGGAGCACGAAGTGCTTCGGCAATGTTTTTGAAGAGGTTTATTGATTCCGCGATAGAAAATATCTGAGTTATTTCCTTAATATATTTTACGATTTCTGCGAAGTCAGAGAGACCGCTGTTATTTTCATTGCAAGGAACGTTATGATTATTAATATTAGCAGGCTGAAAGCTGTGCTTAGAAATAGGTTTTTCGAGAGTGATTTTTTTTTCTTAGGGGCAGTCCTAACAATTTGATTAAGATTGGGATCAATATGGGCTTCCGTGATAACTTTAGAGTTAGACGAAGCATTTTCCACTGGGAATGCCGGGTTGTTAGTATTATTAGTAGAGTTATTACTTTTATTCCACGCCGACATGGCAGAAATAGGAGCAGGAATAAAGTTAGTGGCAGGTTGAGAGTTGGTGTTAGTAGATTTTTTAGCGTTAGTTTTATTAGCTATGTTCTTAGGGTGCCTTTCACAACTAGTGAAATTAGCTGTGTGGTTTCCCCCACAGTTGGCACAGAGAAATTAGAAGGATTGTTACGGAAAGGACATAAGCGGGCCTGATGGCATCCGCTACACAGTAAGCACTTAGTAGTTAATTTACAGGTAGTGCTGGAGTGCCCAAACCTTTGACAGTTGTAGCACTGAGCAATACCGGAATTGACGAAATTAGTAATTTTAATTTTAAGGAAGTTTATATGAGTAAGCTTAGTTAGGTTATCATTGTTAGGGGAAGGTTTTAGGGATGCCATAAAGAGTGGTAGAGTGGTGTTAGTTTTTTTATTAGTTAAAAAGGCTATTTTAATTGGTTCAATGCCCAAGTTAGTTAATGCTTCGTGAATGTCATTACGATCAGTGTTGGCTGGCAGGCCCCTAATAAGAATTTTCCTAGGCCTCTCTGACCTCGGATCAACCGTTCTTACCGGTATGTTGTTGGCCGTTAAATAATTAATAACTTCCCTATACCTATCGGTATCGCGGAAGATGATGTGTATTAAGCTGCCGGCCATAACTGGCTCGGCATCAGAATAGATGGTCTTAATGTTCTGAATTAAAAGTTTTATAGTTAGCACCGGCTTCAAAGTAAATGTGGTGTTTTTTGCTAATAACTACGGGGTCGGCAGAATCCTGCGTCTCCATTACGTCACTATTTTGATCAATTAAGTCTGTATTGTCAGAATTAATGGCAGCGATTTTATTTCGTGAGACTGGTGTTTCCTCTTCGTCAAGCGAACGTTTAACGTTAGTCTTAGTGGTAATTTTAACAATATCCTCATCAATTATAAATTCTAAGTTAAGTTTAGTTACGGAATTATTAATATTAGTCATAAAGGTTTTAACATATAATGAAAAAAGCTTATTGTTAAGATAATCATTAATTTCCCTACTATTACTAGTAAGCACCTCTCGCTCGACTGCATGTTGCATTCCTTAAATACAAGTTAGAGTCAGGGTTTCCACTGATAGAAAGGAAAGTAACATAAAAGAAAAATAACATTCATACGTCATGCAAAACTATGACGTCATAAGATAAGATGTGAGATAAGAATGAAAGCTTAACAATAGGCCCGCCTCTCACATCTTACAAAAACTTGTACCAACTTTACAAGTATATTACAGTTTCACATAAAACAAGTCTTTGAATCTACTTGCATTATGAACTAAACTAACTGGAAAACATGAAACTTAAAAATATATACATTCCTTGTACTTGATCATGTCAAAGTTACATAATCATTTAATAATGTACCAAAAATACAGAAATTTCGGGTTAAACAAAGCCCTTTACAGAAATAACATTAAATTTGTTTCAGTACAAAAAAAAAATACTTGACATTCTCAGAAATTTGATTTCTTTTAAACGAAACACAGTGACAGCCATATATATATACACTTACAGGCATAACATTTCACAGTTTGTAACAAATAGTATACATAGTTAGAATACATTTACAAGTTAATAATAAATTCTTTACATATTATACTGCACTGTTCATTTACCATCTGACAGTGCTTAAAAATTATGCTTGTTATCAGATGTTATCATATGTTGCAACATATATAACCCCCAAAAAACCAGATACAATACATTGTAATAACATAATGTAACATGTAAAAATATAGTTTAAAAACTTGTACCCAATGTTAAATTAGGTAAAGACTTTATCCACAAAGCTTTTCAGTCCAGCCTTGGGTAATGCTTTCGTAAATATATCAGCAAAATTGCTTTTGCTGTTGACATATTTTAGTTTAAATGTCATAAATTAAGCTTCTCAAAAAGAGATATTTAACATGAATATGTTTAGTGCGTGAATTTTCGATTGGGGAATTAGAAAAGTCTATAGCTGCCATGTTGTCACAATATAAAACCTTTTCATATGGTTTACTTCCAATAATATATGTTTTAATGCACTCATCTAATATTCTAATTACCCACACAAATTCTTTTGCCGCTTCGTTAACTGAAACGTATTCTGATTCCATTGTAGACAATGAAATACATTTTTGCTTAAAAGTTTTCCACAAAATTGGGGCTTTATCAATAAATAAAATCATTCCCCCCATGGAAATCCTATCGTCACGATTAGTTGCAAAGTCAGCATCGCTATAGCAGCTTAAACTGAGGTTTTCAACTTGTGACAAATCTAACTTGAGATCTCTGGTGTGACTGACATATCCCAGGAGTTTTAGCAAGATATTCCAATGGTACATACCTGGATTAGATTGGAATTGCGATAATGTATTTACTGTATAGCTTATATCTGGTCTCGTACGGCTGGCTAAAAATGCTAAGCATGCGAGAAGATTACGATAAGGCAAATTTGTCATTTCAGAAATTTCATGTTCAGTATTGGGTACTTGCATTTTTGATAAAATTGTGCCTTTAGCTATAGGTAAACATGTTATGGGATAATGGTATTTTGCATAAGATTTACACACCTTCTCAATGTAACTTGTTTGGTGAATGTACATCTTGCCATCATGTTCTTCAAATTCAACACCTAACAACCTCCTGGTTTTCCCTAACACTTTTAATTCGAATTTAAGTTTGAGTTTTTCAATTACATAATTAATGCAGTCTTTAGTTCTTCTAAACAGTATAATGTCGTCAACATACAATAACAAGACGACGTTGTGTTTCATAAGTGTAGACACAGTTAACCCAATCTAATGTACGAAAATTAAGGCTTTCAAGAGTACTTTGAATTGTAAAATACCATTCACGACCACTTTGGTGTAGGCCATAAATAGCCCGTTTTAAAAGACAAACGTGGTCCGGTTTATCAGGATTAGTAAAACCTTGCGGTTGCCTCATGTAGATAATGTCATCTAAGGAAGCATATAAATATGCACACTTTATATCTGTATGATAATGAAGCCAATGGTGTAACGATACTAATAACGAAAAGAATAATCTTATAATTGCAAAGTTAACGACGGGGCTGAAAACTTCATTATAGCTTTCCCCATGCCGTTGATTGAAACCTTGGGCGACTAAACAAGCTTTACATTTTTACAACTTTGTTTTCAGCATCGTTTTTTACAGTAAACACCCACCTGTTTCCTAATATTTTTGCGTTAGCAGGTTTCGGGACTAATTCCCAAACATTTCGTTCTTCCATTGCCTTTATCTCTTCTTTCATGGCATTGAGCCAATTGTTTGCTTCATGTGCTTTAAGTGCGGCATTGAAATTGGATGGTATTTTTATATCGGATAGTCAGCTATCCGTTAAATTCGACTCTTTTGGTTGAACAACACCTGAATATTTGTTTTTGCCACTAAAGTTAAAGTTCGTTTTATCGTACTTTAGACCATGGGATTTACAATAGGCCTCGACTTGTTTGTAGCAGTTCAGTTCCATGTCGGTTCCTTCAATCTTATAAAATATATCAGTTCTACTTCTATCTCTTCGAGGAATGGCTGACCTTACCCATGTAACGTCTTGTTTGGATTCTGCTAAATTCTGAGAGGGTGGTGTCTCTACCTCGCTTTTAATTTTAATGTTAGTAGGGGGGGGGTCTTGTTTGGATTCTAGTAAAGTCTGAGAGGGGGGTGTATCTACCTCGCTTTTAATTTTAATGTCAGTAGGGGTACAAAAGGGACTTTCTATCTTTTGCTTACATTGTTTCGAAGTTTCCGCTACACAGAAATCATCTTCCGATTCAATATCCGTTTCTGATGTAGTCCGATATTTAAGTTTACAATGGTCCAGTACGTCTCCGCTGCTTTTCCCTTTTTCTTCTATCCTAACATTAATGGTCTCGATGACCTTCCTCTCTAACGGCAACCATATACGGTAACATCTGGTTCTCATCGCGTACTCCACTAACATGCCTTTCTTTGACTGCATCCCAAATTTATTTCTATGTTGCTTTGGGGTTCCCACGAACGCTGTAGCTCCAAATTCTCTTAGATGTTTAACTGATGGTTTACGACCACCGTATAATTCAAATGGGGTTTCTTTATTACCTTGATGACATACCCTGTTCTATACGTAAGTAAAGCAGAAAAGGGCTTCAGCCCAAAATCCATTACTAAGACCGCTATCTTTAAGAAGTGTTCTTAATGCGTTCATGGAGGTATAATTATAACGTTCGCTTACCCCATTCTGTTCTGGAGTGTAAAAATTTGTTCTCTCTGCCTGTATGCCTTAGTCATCTAAAAATTTCGCAAATCTTTCATTAAGGAATTCGAGCCCATTATCAGTTCGTATATTTAAAATTTTCGAATTTAAAAACCGCTCTGCCCGTTTCTGAAATTTTGTAAAGCATTCGAATACATCTGACTTTTGTTTGAGGGGATACACCGTCACCTTCCTACTGTAATCATCTATAATTGTCAGGAAATACCTGAATCCTTCTCTCGTTTGTGTAGGGAGGGGACCACAGACATCCATGTGAAGTAATTGAAGTGGTTTGTCAGATCTCACTTTATTAATAGGATTGTAAGATACTCTGCGTGATTTTGCTAATTTACAGGACTCGCAGTTTAATTCTGCATTTTTTATATCTGGTAGACCTTTGACAGAATTATGTTTACTTGTGTTAAGAATGTATTTACTATTAACGTGACAAAACCTACGGTGCCATAATTCTAAATCATTTGTGTTAAACGTTACCAAACTTTCAACTTCAGATGAAATAGTTTTTTTAGGATATTTGGGGTAAACGTAATATAACCCTTCCTTTCTACGTGCAAAGGAACTTTTTCTTCCGTCTTTTGCGTGTACTATAATTTTGCCCGCTTTTCCGATAAATGATCCTCCCTGTTTTTCAATGAATGAACCGGATAACAAATTTCGCCTCAGCCGTGGGGAATACATGACATTGTTTAAAATTACCTCTTCATTACCAAAATGGGTAAACTGCATTTCCACTGTTCCTATCCCTTCTACTGGACATAAAATATTATCAACAGCAACCGCCATTGAGGTATCAGATACCGCCTCAAATGATGTAAACAAATTCTTGTTACAGCAAAACTAGGCACTCGCGGAAGAATCAAAAACCCATGCTCTTTTTAATTCCTCATTTTCATTGTAGCATGTTCCTATAATATAACTAGATGTTTGGTCTCGTTGCTACTTCCCCTTTTTATCTCCCTTATTTTTAAGCATTCTATTTTTACAATTAGCCATAAAATGACCGGTTTTCCTACATAAAAAACATTTTCTTTTCTGATATTTGCTAAATACATCCTTATCCTTAATATTTTTAGTTTTTGATGTAGAGGTATGCAGTGCTGTTAGTTCGTTGTCCACAATACTCTGTTTAAGCCTAGCTTCCTCAGCTAACAGTTCTTGATGCTTATCTAGATAGTACTTTAATCTTAAAATGTGACTGGATTGATTTATGTAAATTTAATATTTTTGAAAACTACCTCTTTAATTGCTTATGTTTCTTTAAACAGATAAAGGGTATACCTATGGGAAATAGCTATTCTAGTGCATTTGCCAACCTATTCTTACATTTTTATGAAACTAAATTTCTTAACTCAAATAATGTTACCGGATTTAGATATATTGATGACCTCATAATTTTTAACTGCGACGATTTGGAATTTCTTAATCAAATCTACCCAAAGGAACTAACTTTAAACCGGACTAACGATAATAATCTTTGTGCGACTTATCTGGATTTAAAAATTAAAATTCAAAATAGAGAAATAAAAATAGGGATATATGATAAAAGGTTAGATTTTAACTTCGAGGTTTACCAATTCACGTTTACCAATTTCCATAGCAACTTAAACTATAAAATTTATTATAATATTTTTTACTCACAACTTTACAGAATAAAAAACATATGTAACAACGCTGGGGATTTTTTGGAGGCATGTAACATTTTCGAGAAAAACTTAAGTAAAAACGATTTCCCTAAAAATTTCGGCAATTTAAAAGTTTTAATAAAATGGCATTTAGACTCAGGAATTTTTAAAGATGTTTAGAATAGTATTTATGTTTTCATTTGGTTAAGCTGTAATGGGGGGTGGCGCTATAGTAATGTTACAATGACGTAACTTTCAGGATAGAATTGGCTGCTGTTTCGCCATAACCGTCACTTACGGAATTGGGGTGTGTATGCATCTTTAACTGTGCATTAGGATTATTTGTATGCTTGCATGTACGGTGCGTTGAGCCCATACTGTAAGTTGTGTTTGTCTTTTCATTTTCTTTTTGACTTATTGCTTCCTTGGGGGACTCGGGGCCTTGGGATGTCTTTTGGGCTTACCTGCATCCTATTCAGAAAGTTCCCCTTGAGGTAACTGATATGGTTAGGCTCCCTGATGACGAGACCTGTCGGTTACCTCTATGTTGTTTTATGGTTCAGTTCCGGCACTTATACAGAATCTTGCCGTTGGTGCGTGGATGCCCAGAGTGCTTGATTTCTGTTTGTTTTTGGTCTATATTCGTATTATTTTTTCTATCTCTGTTGGATTATTTATTTGTTTTTTTTCATTATGGGGATATGAAGCTTCTGCGCTATCCTCTATTGAAAATATTTTGTTTTCTTTGCAGGATATGTTTTATGTTAAAGTGATTTAGCAGTCTATGCTTGAATTTTAATTTTTGTTTATTTGTATTGTTTATATTTTACCTTTTTATCTCCCTTATTTTTAAGCATTCTATTTTTACAATTAGCCATAAAATGACCGGTTTTCCCACATAAAACACATTTTCTTTTCTGATATTTGCTAAATACATCCTTATCCTTAATATTTTTAGTTTTTGATGTAGAGCTATGCAGTGCTGTTAGTTCGTTGTCCCTAATACTCTGTTTAAGCCTAGCTTCCTCAGCTAACAGTTCTTGAAGAACCTTTTCAGGCTTAAATTCTTCGTCGGACCACCTGTATATAGCTTGCACTATACCAAAAAAATTAGGGGGTAGAAACCTTATCAACTGAAAGGAGTAAAGCCAGTCAGAAATTGGTTTACCTGTATCTTTGAGTTGATCCGTTATACCTCTTAATCGAGCGGCGAATAGTCCTATGGATTCTTCCTCCAAAGGTCGACAGCTAAAAAAGTTATCCATTAATCCAATCGTTCGAGCTCGTGAGTCCGGCCGAAAGCAATTAAAAAGAATTTCCCAAGCCAGCTTTCCATCATCAGTTCCAGATATAAGTGGTTGAAAACGCTTTTCAACACTCAAGTATATCGTAGTGTACGCTTTCGCCTTTCTAGTAGCGTAATCTCGTCTCTCCTTCTGGTCGGCGTCTTTAGCTGGTTCAACCTCTCTGCCGGAAATTATATTCCATGCGTTACGGTCCATCAGTAGTACTTTAGCATCTTCACACTATGACGAATAGTTGTCACCGGTGAGCTGTTCAATGCTTGCTTCTAATAACTGGCTCGCCATCACTGTATTCATTAGTGCCTCTTCGTGTGAAAAACGTACTGATAAAAGTATATTAAAAATAAAATTGCCTAACACCTGTGTCCATAACTCTTTGCTAAAGGCCCATAACCATGATAGTCTCCGTCCCTCAATAAAATGAAGACTTTAGCAGAGTTTCAGTGTAAAAGTAAGGACACAGGTTTAAAAGCAAAAAGTTAAATTTATTAGCATACTAAATTAACTAATCTCATATACAACTCGAATACTATCGAGTTGCAAGAATAACTAGACAGCCTAGACCAGACTCTCGCTCGACTGCATGTTGCATTCCTTAAATACAAGTTAGAGTCAGGGTTGCCACTTATAGAAAGGAAAGTAACATAAAAGAAAAATAACATTCATACGTCATGCAAAACTATGACGTCATAAGATAAGATGTGAGATAAGAATGAAAGCTTAACATTTCTCATTATCATCTTCGATGGATAAGTGGTCAGATTCATCAGTTTCATTCAAATTATTATCACTTCCTTCATCAGATTGATCACTGAGCTCTTGCAAAAGCATTCTGATCTCTTCTTCAGTAAGACCACGTTTACTAGGCACCATATTGTAAAATAAAATGGCAAAACACGTCAAACAAGTAGGACATTATATGTGTATATTAGTATCGTAGCGCCGTCTATTAATGATTATTCGAAATACAGACCATCCAAAAATAATAAATTTCTTTTTATGCATTTCTGTGAATATTACTAAAAAGGGTCGATTAGACCCATTCAGGTAAAATGTCACTTTTTTTTGTTAAAAAAAATAATTCTCCAAGTCTGAAAAAGTTATAAACTAAGCAAATTTATCTATTTGAGGAATACTCAAAAAATAAGCTGTCATAATTAAAATCCATGGGAGCTATCATGAATTAAATTATGAAAATGGGTCGATTCGACCCATTCAGGGTAGGAAGGTTAATGAAGAGTTTTCCTAGAATTTCCGATTAGCCATTTCTTTAACGTTATTATAAAATGTGATGTTTCGACTATTCAAGTCTAATAATGTATGAAATGCAATTTAGAGTTTTCATTTAATAACTATTTCAGTCAAAAACGTATATGATCAAAATGAATTTAAAATAGAGAGAGAAACAGAGGGGACAAGTGTCAATAGGATTAAAGAATATTAAAAAAAGTAAATATGAATGCATTTAAAGGATTGCAATGTCTTCATGTTAACAAATATACGTTGAAATTTGTTTTACTCTTTGATCTGAAGTATAAGTTAAATAGAACTACTAAAAGCCTTTAAATGGTTATTTAAAAGGATATCCCTCTCTCTGTCTCTCTCTTTTTAAACTTTTTTTTTTTACTGATTAAAAACGGGATTTTAAAAAATGATATGGGAAATCTTATTTGGTAAATATTTTATATGATTACAAATACCTTAAGTTGGAGATTAAGTCAAGATATGACGAGTATGCACGCAAGCCCTGATTTTCCATTAGGTCCAGTAGGCCCGGCCCCCACCCCAAGTTTTTATTTTAAAAGAAAAAATTCCCAATTAAATTTTTTTAAATTTTCCCTTTTTTAATAGCAATTTTTTTATATATCCTTTCAAATTTGATTGATAGGTTCA
This sequence comes from Dolomedes plantarius, assembly GCA_907164885.2. Lineage (NCBI taxonomy): Eukaryota > Metazoa > Arthropoda > Arachnida > Araneae > Dolomedidae > Dolomedes > Dolomedes plantarius. The sequence continues at coordinate 9,339,726 of OU015499.1, forward strand.
TCATATGTATAGTTATATGTATAGTTCTTCATATGTATGTTATAGTGTATATAAGATATTAGTAAGTTTTTCTGGTTGCATTGTATTGGTGTTTTAATGATGAAGTTAATATGTTGTATTGCGTTTTGTTATTTGATAATGTTCTAGGCTTCTACGCATCAAATAGCCAATTCTTGGTAAAATGGTACTATCACAATGATTCATGATTATTTTTTGTGTGTGTCAATTTTGGAAATTTTACGCCCACATCAGTGTTAGGGGACCCCCATCCGAGTTGTGCCTATAGTCAAGAATTTTCTTAATCGGGCCCTGTGTGCAAGTAATTTTGAACCTTATTTTACTGGGCATATCCGTTAGGGTGGAACGAAAAAAACTCTTTTTTTTAATTTCAATATGCTCTAGTTTTCAAAAGTTGCCTTTTAACAAAATAAAGACGGAAATTAAATATTAGCGTAATTGGTGCATGTTTTCAGTTAGCGCAAGAAAGGCAAACTTTTGGTTTTTATTACATTTTTGACAAATTTAGCAATTATTTTGAAATTGAATACACTTGTAATACAAAAAAGTAGCAAAATATGTAATTTAAACATTCTTTTTAGTCAGGAGACCTGATAAACTGATTATATAATACGTTTTACTTCATAAAAATAAAACACATAAAGACACTTAAGGACGGGGCACTTAAAAGACACTCGGACATCACGGTGGAACGAAATTTTTTTTTTCGGAATTTCAATGAGTTCTAGTTTTCAAAAGTTGTCTTTTAAAATTAAAATTAAAAATATGAAATTTTTTTGCTCTACTAAAATATTTTCAAGTGCCGCAAAGGGCTTCAAAATGGATATTTTTATGAAAAAGTGATTGTATTTGTATTTTTTGTTAATTTCTTTTATAGTTTATTAAAATAATGTATATTTCCTGTAAATAAAATATTCAAAATATGATATTTTGACAGAAAACTTGCATATTCTAAGTATTTCTAATTTTTAGATGCCATAACAGAACAACTGATTTTGTGGAATTTCGCGATTTCATCATATTAATTTTACAGTAGCATATTCTTATAATACACATTGGAATGAAAGAAAAACAATTTTTAATTGACGGAGCTTAGTTAAAATAAGCAAATCACACTTATTTAAAAAAATATTAATGTAATGTCTATAAAGGCAAAACGTTACTTTGAAAAAAATATTCATGTTTTTCAAAAGTCCATAGTAATCACACATGGTTTCCATTACTTATTTCACTGACACATTGAATTGTTTTATTGTTTCAAATTTTGGCATTATCTTTTGAGAATGTATTTTTGTTTTTATCACTGCATCTCTTGCAGAAGTACCACGAACGGACAAGGATGACACGGTAACTAATTTAACAATCCTTTCTACTACTTGTGTGTGACATGGAATGTTGTTGAAGTCAATAATTGAAATGAACTGCCCCTACATCACCTATTTTGTTTCCTAGATGGAAAAACTAAAGGTCCAAATGGATTTGGAGGAGAAATAGGTAAACAGCATGCACCAATTACGCTAATATTTAATTTCCGTCTTTATTTTGTTAAAAGGGAACTTTTGAAAACTAGAGCATATTGAAATTTAAAAAAAAGTTTTTTTCGTTCCACCCTAATATCCGTATTACCTATGGTTTGTTGATAACCCCTGCTTCAACCCCGTAGGCGTAGTGTTGGGGGGAAGTGGGCAAGTTGGGGTTAAGTTGAACTTGAAATATATTAAAACGTTAATAGAAATTCAGTTAAAATTGGAAAATTGTAGAAAACTTTTAAGAAAGTTGATTTATTCCCGCTTTTTCCAACTGTGAAACTGAAGATTCCGATTACGCCTTTAGCCTTAAGATAGTTTTTAACAATGATATGATCCATAACAAAAATTCGATGCTATATTTTTTTCTCATTTTATTTATATTTTTCTCATTGTAGAACTTTTGAATACTACTCAAACATCAATTCTTTTGTTATCTCTCTATTCTAAAAAAAAGTAACTGGCGCAGCCGCTGTCAAAAGCTTGTCACGCTATCTCCTCTGAAACCGCTGGGGGTATGGGGTCGAGACCGATACCAATAGATGCAGAAAAATGCGGGGAAGAAAGTAAGACATGTCTCATCTTCGTCGGACTTTAAGTTTTTTTTTTAAAATTTTATGTTTTGTGGAAAAATATTGACTTTTTCATGTTCAGATTACGATAACTCGCCAAAAATTAATCGTAGAATTTTGATCTTTTTACAATCTAAGACTACAGACATTTCTCCTTCATACAAGACCTCATTTGTTTAAAAATAATTTAAAACAGACTAATAGTTTCATCAAAATATTAAACCCACTTTTTCGAGAAATGTCGTCACATATGTGGATGCAATATCGATGCTCCTCGAGTTTTTATCTTACAAAGAAAATATTTACATCATCTGGAAGATGAAAGCTTTCTCATTCATATAAACCTCATTTCAAGTCTCTATCTTAAAATTTCGATTTTTAATTAAATTTTAAAGCTGAAACAGTGATTCAACAGTGATTCCCCTTCGCATAAGGGTTGATTTATACAGGCACGTAAAGGGAACGAGCCGAGCCCGAGCGCCGGATGCATGTGTTTATACAGAGACGGGAGTAGAAAGTGGCGGGAACGTGTTTCATTAGTTGTGAGAGATTTGTAACGTCATGGCGCGGTTTCATATTTCAGTTCAAGATTTAGTCATTAACACACTTTTGTTAGAGGAGGAGGAAGAGGAGAGCCAGGGCTGTGCTTAGGGGTGGGCAAACTGGGCAACCCCCCAGGGCCGCCATTTCTCATAGTATTTCTCATAGCAACACTTTTCTAAATGTTACGGGTTATTAAAGAAATCCCTCATTTTTCTTGGTTTCTATAATTCAACTTATAAAAATATATATGTTTCGATTTTTTCTAAAGAATCGCAGAAAGAATCTTAATTGACAAACTACCCTTTTGGTTCGAAAAATTTCTCGGTTAAAAAAACATGATTTATCTTCAATTCAGTTATAGTAAACCCTTGATTATCAATCCTTTTTTTTCAATATCAGTTTCTACTATCTGTCAGTCACTACATACAGTCATTTGAAGAATTATAAACCGTTTTGTCGGACTTTGTTCGTTTTCACGGAATAGTTGCAAACTGAGAAAAACGTGAACATATCCTTGTGAACGAATACTAATACCATTTGGTCAAATGTTTGCTCTATTCAAAGCAAACAATAGACAAGACATTTCTCCAGGAAGTGTAAGACAAATAAGTAAATGCGCTCCAAACAGGGCCGCCCAGAGACTTTACGGGGCCTGGGGCAAACTTCTGTTGGGGCCCCAAGAAATCTGATTAATCGAATAATTTTTTTAAATTTTTTTTTTTTTTGGGGGGCCCTTTTTTCAGGAGATTATTTTGAATTTTGAAGTACGGTACAAGTTTCAGACTTTTCTTTCGGAGGAAATCTAATAAATAATTAAAAAAAATTTTTTGGGGCCCCTCCGGCAGTTGGGGGCCTGGGGCAAAGTGCCCCAGTTGCCCCCCCCCCTCTGGGCGGCCCTGGCTCCAAACCTGTTGGGAAGAAAGGGGTTTGAAGGCTGAAGGAGTGAGGTAAACAAAAAATGGCTTTTACTTGTTCTCTCTATCATTATAATGGATTTTATTTCCCACTTTTCCCACAAGAATTGAAAATATTACAAAGCTGGTACAATCAGAATGCTTTGAATACGGATTGTACGCCTGTCCTCCTTGGCACTTATTTCTAATGAAAATGATATCTCATCATCTTTGGACTTTTCACTTTTAATATACAATTTTGCTGCTCAGAAAGCAAGAAAAATTGCTTTATAACCAACAAATCCATACATGTAAGTATTTGTTTTTAACAATTTACACTTTCTAAATCGTGTAAATAATTTTTCTATTGTTTCATTATTCATACAAATTGATAAATTTTATATTTTAGTGGACCAATTGTAATTTCAAGTATAATTTTCTCCTATTGCCTTCCGAATTGTCATTTTGAACTTTGGATTCATGTATTTTGATGGGCCAAATCATACAAAACCTCTCACCAGCTCAATGAGTTTTCATCATCCATATTAAATATCAAACATAAATAACAGTATGTAAATTATATCTTGAATAGCCACTTTTTACTTTCTGCCATGAACGAGAGACGGCCGAGCAGTGAACGACTTCCTGCTTCGAATCGTTGGCACCGATTCTCGGCCGGGAATCGGCCGAGAATCGACCGTGTCACGGCGCAGTATAAATAGTTCCATTGAAAAACAGGGAGGAAATGATTACGACGACTCGTCTCGCGCTCGGATCGTTCCCGTTACGTTCCCTTCTCGTGCCTGTATAAATCGACCTTAAGGGTGACTGGCAACAGTAAATGGCTGTTACATTGCCCGAAAATTCACCCCTATGTATCTCGCTATTAGCCATAACAGAGGAGCGAGCGTAGCGAGCCTAGGGGCAAAGCCCCTAGTTTATTTTAAATATAATTGTGCGATTTCTTGTCCATAATAATTTATGTTAATTGTATTTTTAAAATTTTAGAATGCTCTTGCATCATTTTTTTAAAAAATTTTACATCATCTTTGCCTAGGGGCAAAGCCCCTAGTTCTAAAAAAAGTAACTCCCGCCGCCGCTGTCAAAAGCTTGTCACGCTATCTCCTCCGAAACCGCTGGGGGTATGGGGTCAAGACTGATACCAATAGATGCAGATTTCATTTTATGTTTTGTGGGAAAATATTGACTTTTTCATCTTCAGATGACGATAACTCGCCAAAAAATGATCGTAGAATTTTGATCTTTTTACAGCCTAAGACTACATACATTTCTCTTTCAAACTAGACCTCATTTGTTTAAAAATATTTTAAAACAGACTAATATTTTCATCAAAAAATTAAACACAGTTTTTCAAGAAATATCGTGACATATGTGGATATAATATCGATGCTCCTCGAGTTTTTATCTTACAAAGAAAATATTTACATCATCTGGAAGCTGAAAGCTTTCTTCTTCATATAAACCTCATTTTAAATCTCTATCTTAAATTTTCGATTTTTAATTGAATTTTATAGCTGATACTTCAGTTGCGTGTATCCCGTGTGAAGAAACGCCCTTCGCATTAACGGTGACAACAGTAAATGGATGGAAGCTGTTACATTGCCCGAGAATCACCCCTATGTATCTCGTTATTAGCCATAACAGAGGAGCGAGTCTAGGGGCAAAGCCCCAAGTTCAATTTAAAAAAATCATAATATTTCATATTATTTAGGACCGTTCAACAATCAGTGCGCTGAGGAGGGCCCTAACTGAATTCAATTTCTCCCCCCCCCCTCCAAATTAGAAGTATGCTACGCTTATGTTCACCTCTAGCGCATTCCACTCGCTAGAATAATCACTGTATTTATTTTTTTAAGTAGAATGTAGAATTAAATATATATGTATGTGTAAGATATATATAAAGTTCATAACTTTGCAAAGTGAAGACGAAAAGTTGCTGATTCAGTTATATATTTCTGTCCCTTAATTGTTAAAAGATTTTCATTTACTATGACTGCCGTGACTAGCTTTACCAGGACCCTGTGCAGGTTGCAGTGGCGTAGCGAGGGGGGGAAGGGGGGGGGTCTATTATGCCCGGGCGCTACTCGCAGAGGAGCGCCAAATGGTCCTTTTAATTAATTCTATATATTATATTACTATATGTTTTTCGGGGGAGGGCGCCAGTTATGATCGCTACGTCACTGGCAGGGTGTTTGTTTTGGATCGCTTATTGTTGAGTGAGATTAATTAAAATTAAATATACGAGTAGGCTTTATATAACAATTGATTTCTGAGCATCTGTGCACTGGGCTATTTCCCCCATTGTACATGGATAGCATGAAGCTATTTAGCTTCATGATAGATAGTTACGGCACTGGTCTTTCGAAAATGAAATTACGTTATTTAACTGTCTTGGTGTTTTTTTTTATCATTCATTTTTTTAGTTTGTAAGCAAGTACTAAAACTTTATCCGGGTGTCATGTTGTGTATAACTAGCGTTTTTTGATCTAGAGAAATCAGTATATTCGAGAGGAAAAGACTCTAAATATTTGTTTTGAAGAAATAATGGCTAAATTTAAGTTTATTTAGCCATTACTGTTCCCTATGATAAGAAAAAGAAACTCTTTTATGATACAGACATGCATATATTTAGGAAAAATACTAAGAAAATGTATTTTTCCTTAATATATATTTCCTGAAAAAGTCATTCAATGGACTTATTAAGGTAAGAGGAGTTTTAAGAATCTTATGAGGGACATTCAGAGACGTGGGCAACGCATTGCTTAAGGTGAAAAGTTTTTCAACAAATTCCACTGTGCTATAAGTGACGTTACGCCGAAAGAAAAAAAACTCAGGGGTTTCATTAAACTTAATTTCACGTATGTATACTTTATCAGTACTTACTGTGGCAATTTTTTCAAGATATTGTTTGGCTTAGTTTTGGGAAAAACATGATGAATAACCTAAATTTATTTACATCATTTTATTGTTAGAATGACAACTGATTAATTATATTGATTGCACAGGTAAAAATTTAATAATAGTATCCTGTTGCTTGATAGAAAAATATGACTTGTCTATTTTTGAAAATATATATATATTTTTTTGTGTTTAACATCTTTTTTAACTGTGCATTTGGATCCCAAAGTAACTGAAAGTATTTTTTAAAATGCAATCGAAGTTGTATTAACTTTGGAGTCCTTCGGATATCTGAGAAACTCTAATATGGTTTTCGTTGATGTGCTGCTGTAGCAAAAAGGCACTGCAGAAATTTGTGGCCCTGTCAAAGCAAGTGGCCTGGGTAAATATGACTTGCATATTTTTGTAAAATAGTCTTTTATTTTATGTAATTAACATTAATTTAACTACGTACACTCATGGACAAAAAAATTAGCGCACCAAGAAGGAGTCGTCAAAATGAAACGAAATTTTACATACGTAATGACATACATAACAAACTACTTTGATATAAGTAAATGATAAGAAAATCAAAGAAAAAGGATAATTTATTTCAGAGAAAAAGGCAAAAGAACGGAGGAGTTAATACTCCGTTGGACCCCCTCTAGCGCGAATGCACTGTTGTGCAGGGCGCGCAGTAAAACAGGTACATTTGAATTATGACAAAGTTCGTTGAAGTTAAAATAATTTAATATGTACAGATGAATATGTACAAATGAAAAACATAATAGCGAGCCAACTGCTCAAAGAAATAATATGCTCGTACATGAAAAATATCTCCACACCTCTAACCGAGAATGTGAGATTTACAGATGCGACCGACCGACCGACCGACAGACAGACTGACTGACTGAGTGAGCGAGCGAGCGAGACATTAACAAACCTGCTCTTTTATACAATTAAACATTTGCATAAGAAACACAGTCTACAGTTACATACGGCCAAACCTGGTCCGTTAAAAAATAAGTCGTTTCATATGTCAAATACGTAAGAGAAAAAAAACTATGACGTCATATTTGCGACAGCCGAGAAGCTGAATACCATCGCATTTTTGCGATGTTTGAAAAGCTGACACCTCAACCGAATGTTAGGAAGTGACAAGATAAAAGTAAACAAGGCGAATATCGCCACGTTAAGTACGCACCGCGCAATTTTCCTATCAAATGGCTCGCCTCTTGTCACCTCATAACAGGACAAGTTTTTCAAAATAAGGTAACTTTTAAACAATACTTCATAGACAAAATATTAAGTCCACTCTTAAAAGTATATTGTAAACTTAAAGATATAAGCATAGCTTGCTCGTAAAGGTAAGTTTTTAACGTGAGCATTTATACAAGTTCAGAATATACCCAATTCAGAAGATATTAAGAAATCAATAAAGCAAAAAATTAACAGATTTATATACACAATGAACTTTATACTTTTCACTTGTATAAACATTTTGTATAAACACTAATGCGAACACTAATATATATTCAAATAACATATTCAAATGAAAGTTGTTACATGTATGCATAAAAACCATTCAAAACAGTATCAATGGCGTTATCAATTAGTGTGTCACACTATTAAAAAATGATATTAAACATTTTAATACAATACAAACACAACATGCAAATATTCACTTTAATTTAATCTTTTAAAAACCAGAAAATATCTGTATTTTAACATTTAACAGTTTTTTTTTTATTCTACATAGATCAAATCAAAAACAACCAATACATACATTTTTAAAAAAGTTTGACAGTCCTTGTTTAGTAGTGGCTTTAGTAAATGCATGTGCTAAATTACTTTTAGTGTTAACGTATTTAAGCTCAAAAATCTTATCGTTCAAAAGATTACGTATAAAATGCAGTTTGACTGAAATATGTTTAGTTTTGTGGTTTTCAATGGGCGATTTGCAGAAACTAATTGCAGCTTGATTATCACAGTATAAATTAATTTCAGATGGCATAGAACTTAAAATTTTGTTATCTGTGAATTCATCAAAAATACGAGTGAACCAGATAAGTTCTTTAACTGATTCAACAAGGGAAACGTACTCACTTTCCATGGTGGACAGACTTACGCATTTTTGCTTGAAAGTCCTCCATGCAATGGGGGTTTTATCAATTAAAAGTATCATACCTCCCATAGATGTACGATCATCCCTGTTGGATGCAAAGTCGGCATCACTAAAACACTTAAAGATTATATTTTTAATACCTGATAATTCAAGTTTATATTCACTAGTATGACATACATATCCCAGCAGCTTTAAAACAGCATCCCAATGCACCATACCTGGGTTCGACTGAAACTGAGAAAGAATATTTACGGCGTATGATATGTCAGGCCTAGTTCGCGAAGCTAGAAATGACAAATAGCCTATCGCACTCCTGCAAGGGATGGTTTTCATTTCTTTCTGTTCAACCTCAGTACTGGGGCATTGGGTTTTAAATAATATTATGCTTTTCGCTATGGGAAGTGAAGTTATCGGAAGTTTAAAACTAATAAACACGCTACGTATTTTTTCGATATATTCACTTTGGTGTATGCATAATTTGCCATTAGTTTCCTCAAATTCTACTAAAAGTAGTTTTTTAGTTCTTCCCAGATCTCTTATGTCAAACTCGGCATTTAAAATTCGTACGACAAAATCAGTTTGCTTACTAGTTTTTCCAAAAATCACTATGTCATCGACATACAAAATAATACTACATTATCTTCATAAGTGAAAACTTAATTTGCCCATGATATTTTACGAAAACCTTTTTCCTCAAGTTTATTGCTAATTTCATAGAACCATTCGCGACCACTCTGATGAAGCCCGTACAACGCTTTCTTTAAACGACATACAAACTGGGGCTTCTCTGGGTCAACAAATCCTTGGGGTTGTCTTATATACACAGTTTCCGATAATGGGGCATACAAATAGGCACTTTTGATGTCTAACTGCCTATGAACCCATCCAAGGAAACAAACTAAGACGGCAAAGAATGCACGAATGAGGGAAAAATTTACGACGGGGCTGAAAGTCTCGTCGTAAGATTCTCCTTTCCTTTGAGAAAAACCCTGTGCTACTAATCGCGCCTTATAGCGCACAATTTTCCCCTCAGCATTCCTTTTTATATTAAACACCCATCGGTTCCCTATAATTTTAGCATTTTGAGGTTTTTCAACCAAATCCCATACCTGACGATTCGATATTACACCTAGCTCTTCCTCCATTGCTTGGTACCAATTATTAGCTTGAGGTGTTCTAAGTGCTTCGTAAAAATTGGTTGGAATTGGGCAATTTTCTAGTCATGCTGAAATTTGACTCGCTTCTTTAGTTTCTGAAACTTTTCCGGTGTAATTATTTTTAGTGCTAAAATCAAATTTAGATTCGTCATATAAAATACCGCGAAATGAACAGAATTCTTCGACTTCGCGATATGATCTCAATCTGTTTTTACCTTCAGGATAGTAATATATATTAAAACGGTCACTACCAAAGCGGGGAACTGCTTTCCGGTACCATATAATATCCCGTTTGTCAGGCATTACACCTTGTTCAGAAGACGTACTTGCAACTGTTTCGTCCTTTTCTTTCGAACTGTGCTCCGGTGTCAAGTTTTCAGATTGCGTGAGCTCGCTTTCTGATTCAGATTCTGAATCTAAATTAATGGGGGAAGTAACAACTGGGTCCAGCTCGCGTCCATTAGGTTCATCTCCGAATTTAACATTAATGGTTTCAATTACCTTTTTAGCATCAGGCAGCCATATACGATAACCTTTCGTTCGCCGGCCGTAACCAACCATAATGCCATTTTTTGCTCTAGGATCAAGCATTTTACGCAATTGCTTTGGAACTCCGACAAAAACGGCGGAACCAAACGCTCTGATATGCTTTACTGAAGGAATTTTACCTCCAAAAATTTCGAACGGCGTTTTATCCCTATTTTTGTGGCACACTCGATTCCAGACGTAGGCAAAACATAATAAAGCTTCATCCCAAAACGTCTTTGGAAGTGCACTGTCACTCAGAAGAGTCCTAACTTAGTCTACTGCGGTATAATTAAACCTTTCACTAACCCCATTTTGCTCGGGGGAATAAGTATTTATTCTTTCAGCCTTGATCCCTAAATTGTCCAAATAGTCCTCAAATTCATTATTGCAAAACTCTAGACCTTGATCGGTTCTAATAGCAATTACTTTATTTCCCGTGAACATTTCAGCTCGCCTTTGCCATTTCTTAAAAGTATCTAAAACTTGAGTCTTATCTCTTATGGGAAAAGCTGTTACCTTACGCGAAAAGTCATCAGTGATGCTCAAACAGTATTTTGAGCCATCTCTAGACTAGACTGGACTGGCATAGGGCCGCATAAGTCCATGTGAACTAATTCTAGGGGTTTAGAGGATCTAATTTGAGCAGTTGGTTTAAAAGAAGTTCTTCGGGTTTTAGCTATACGACAACTCTCACACTTAAATTCCTCAGATTTTAACTGGGGTAAACCCCTTACTGCCCCTGTTTTACTAGTGTTCACAATGTACTTGATATTAATATGCCCTAGCCTTTGATGCCAGGATCTTAAAGACGTAATTTTGGAGGATAATACATTAACCTGATTTTTTGTATACAGGGGATACACATAATATAGCCCTGAATGTCTCTTAGCCGTCAAGATTTCGCGACCATGAGCACCGAAAATTCTGAGCACCCCTTTTTCTCCCTTGAAGGTACATCCCTTCTCGTCTATAACAGAACCTGCAATTAGATTCCTTCTAAGTTTAGGGGAATATCTTACATCATGCAAGGTGATATATTCAATTCGTTTACCAAATTTAAAATGCATGTCGACTTTACCAATCCCCTCTATCTCGCAATCAACACCATTAATGGCACATGCCATTTTCTCCCCAGTTATTTTTTTAAATTCAGTAAATAGCTCTCGGTTGCAACAGAAATGACCACTTGCTCCCGTGTCAAATGCACAGGCAGTTTTATTTTGCACGCCACATAAAGATGATTCTATTAGCAAATTATTTTTGCTTTTCAATTTTTGAGGGGGTTTAGGATTAGATTTTAGAGTTTTTACAGTTTTATCACTAAGTTTGGCTTTACATCTAGAAGCATAGTGACCTAATTTACCACACCTGTAACATTTTATATTATCAGTTAATTTGTTACCACGTTCAGTCTGTAAAACAAAATCCTCTTGATCTTTTCTGCATTGTTCTAACAGAGACTTCTCGGCTAAAAGTTCTTGAATTATGACCTCGGATTTAAATTTCTCATCCGGGTACCTGTAGATCTGCTGCACAATCCCGGTAAATTTAGAAGATAAGTGACGAATCAGTTGGAACGATGTAAACCAGTCACTAACCTCTTTACCAGCATCCTTTAACTGTAGTGCCACGTCTTTAAGCCTTGCGGCGAACAGACCGATGCTTTCACCTTCCTCGGGCCGACACTTAAAAAATTGGTCATACAGACCTATTGTCCGTGCCCGAGATTCTGGACGAAAATAAGATTTTAGTCGGTTCCAAGCTTCAATGGGGTCTTCTGTACCAGAGAGCAAAGTCCGGTAGGCTTTTGAGCAGTTCAAATATATTATAGAAAAAGCCTTACCCTTTCGGGTGTTGAACGCCTTTACTTCCTTCGGGTTGGCAACTTCTGAGCCATTCGTGATATTCCACACATCTTTGTTGAGTAGAAGGACCTTAACATCTTCAGCCCACGTCGCGTAATTCGTGGCGGATAAAGGCTCCACCAGACTGTCGTTGTGGCCCGCCATCACACAGAACCTTAAAATTCTTGGCTACGTTTTCTCATCAAATGAACCTCGACGTTAAAAGGCCCATAACCTTGTTGTGCAGGGCGCGCAGTAAAACAGGTACATTTGAATAATGACAAAGTTCGTTGAAGTTAAAATAATTTAATATGTACAGATGAATATGTACAAATGAAAAACATAATAGCGAGCCAACTGCTCAAAGAAATAATATGCTCGTACATGAAAAATATCTCCACACCTCTAACCGAGAATGTGAGATTTACAGATGCGACCGACAGACAGACAAACAGACTGACTGACTGAGTGAGCGAGCGAGACATTAACAAACCTGCTCTTTTATACAATTAAACATTTGCATAAGAAACACAGTCTACAGTTACATACGGCCAAACCTGGTCCGTTAAAAAATAAGTCGTTTCATATGTCAAATACGTAAGAGAAAAAAAACTATGACGTCATATTTGCGACAGCCGAGAAGCTGAATACCATCGCATTTTTGCGATGTTTGAAAAGCTGACACCTCAACCGAATGTTAGGAAGTGACAAGATAAAAGTAAACAAGGCGAATATCGCCACGTTAAGTACGCACCGCGCAATTTTCCTATCATGCACGATGCGATACGATCGGGCATTGAGTCATACAAGTTCTGTATGATGTCTTGAGACATTTCGTTCCATATTTGCTGTAACCTTGCCTCTAGTTCGTTCAAACTCGTGGGATGCCCAACTCGTCGTCCCAAATGATCCCAGATATGCTCGATTGGAGACAAATCTGGGGATCAGGCAGGCCAAGGAAGGGTAGTAACAGTGCGAAGACAGTCTTGTGACACCCTTGCCGTATGAGGCCGAGCATTGTCTTGTTGAAAAATGGCTCCTGGGAGCCGTTGCATGAGTGGCAACACATGTGGTTGCAGGATTTCATGAACATACCGCTGGGCTGTCATGGTGCCACGGAACAATACTAGGGGTAACCGTGTATTGTAGGCAATGGCACCCCATACCATCACACCAGCTGTGGGAGCGATGTGTCGCTGTACAGCAAAGGCAGGATTGAAGCGTTCACCACGGGCTCTCCACACACGAACACGATTGTCATCACTGCCGAGATTGAATCTGGATTCGTCGCTAAAGACGACCTGGTTCCATTCCGCTGCAGTCCAGTTTCCTCGTGCGCGGCAAAACTCCAAACGGAGGCGTCGATGGGTGGGCGTCAAGGGCAGCACACGTAATGGGCGCCGCGATACCAACTGTCCTTCAGCCAGGCGCCTTCGTATGGTTCGAGAAGACACAGAGGCCCCTAGTGAAGGTGCTACCTGTGCCTGGATGGCGGCCGATGAAGCAGTTGGCTGTACGCGTGCATTTCTTACGATGTGGCGGTCTTCTCGACGACTGGTCTGTCGAGGGTGTCCTGAGCCTGGTCTTCGTGTACATGATATCTCTCGGGTCCACTGGTCCCAACACCTCCTCACAACACAATCAGAGCAGCCTAATTGACGAGCTACTCGCCTAGCTGACCACCCAGCTTCCATCATCCCGACGATTCTCCCCCTCTCAAACTGCGACAACTGCTTATATTGTCTTCGAACACGGCGTAAAGGCATGTCTATCGCAGCTCTTCCTTTGTAAATGATTCAGCACACTCAAACAAGCTTTGGTTACCTGTTTTATACTCCACAGAGTACGATGTTCAACGCCCTTTACCGGCTATACGTAATGCGCAATCACGCTGCATTTCTAATCATTTGCATATCTCCCCGACATGTACCTTCATTGCAAGTTTCGTTACGATCCCGCAATTATTTCTTGGTGCGCTAATTTTTTTGTCCATGAGTGTATTTGCGGCTCACTATTACTGAAGTTTTTTTAAATATAGCTCAAGTTGGGTTAGCTTTGGCAAGCCCAAGATTTTTAGTGGTTATAATGTTGTGTTAGGAAATGTGATACGCAAAAGATCTAACATTATGTGGTGAGCTGATCAGAGGAAGTGTACCGGCTAAAATTCGTTTCTATGCCTTAGTGAGTGTTACGTTTGATAGAGTCATTATATACTTCTCAAGTAGAAACGAACACGGCGGCGGGCATCGCAGAGTGAAAATTTCATAAAAGCTAGGTGAAATTCGGTTTCCATCGCCTCGGAAGTCAAGTTCATACTGCAGAGGACAGTGGAGAAATTTCATCGCCTACCGTCAGCGTTGCATTTCGAGAAATTGACAGCTATTGGCGATATCCGCAATCCACCCCTGAGAACTCTTACGCTGTTTTTCTAGAACCTACTTGTTTCTCCTTGTTCGGGCTCCAGGGAGCAGAGGCTAAGTGATCTGCTTTTCGGAGTGCAGCTTAGCGACCATAAGCTATCGCTGCTTGGTTCTGCATAAAATAAATGTCAGCTCTTCTCTCACACCGACTGCGTACTTCACCCGTTCAAAGTCTCTATGTAGATTGTCACGAACCATCTTTATCTCACTCTCTTCACCAACTTTCATTGAACTACTTTTTTCGGGTGCTGACTCATCCTACGCATCCATTACGTGACATCTTACTGGACAGACGGTACGACACCCTCTACAAAAATCGGCCATCCTGCATCCCGTGCTTTGGGTTACGTATGCGTTCTTTGATCGAAAACACCACTCTGGATGATTTAAATGTGTGTGAACGTCCCTTATTTGACTTTCCTCCTTGGAAGAAAAAGTGTATACCATATATTAATCCCTTTCATTATTTTAATAAGAGTGACACTGATTCATCTATATACAAACAGCTATTTCAGTCTCATCGTCATAATTTTTCTAAATATGTAGATATTTATACGGACGGATCGAAGACAACTCATCATGTCGGTTGTGCCTTTGTTTTTAATTCGGATATTCATAGTTTCAAACTTCATCCATCATGCACTGTTTTTACTGCGGAAATTTTAGCCATCAAACAAGCACTTGATTTTATCGCCAATCATCAGAATAAAAATTTTATCATATACTCTGACTCTTTGAGTGTACTCGAGAGCTTAAATTCTGGCAACAATAGTCATCCTTAAGTCTCATCTGTCATAACTCTCCATCATCGGTTAAAATGTCGTGGTTTCAGTATTCTGCTTTGTTGGATCCCAGCTCATGTTGGAATCCCAGGCAATGAACTTGCGGACACAGCAGCAAAAAATTCCAGAACTGTTTTAAACCACCCTGTCCCTTTTAATGACGTCAAACACACCATTAAAACTTTTATTTTCGATAACTGGCGTTCACGCAGCATGTCCTTTCTGGACCTTGCGCCATTAAACCCTAACCAACCAACCATAACTGGCGTTCGAAATGGAACCTAGAAGTACATTATAAACTTCATCACATCAAACCCGTCATCTCTATCTGGCCTCCATTATATTCAAGGAAACTTGACGTCATGATCACCCGTCTAAGAATAGGACATACTAGAATCACACACAGATATTTGTTAGAGGGGGAAGATACCCCAATTTGCTTTCACTGTAACTGTGTCCTTACCATTTTGCATATCTTAACCGATTGTACAGGACTTAACAAATTTTACTCCAAATACTTTGGTTCTACTACACTCGCCTTAAAAGATCTTTTAGGTGAAACACCTCACCCCGCTATTTTCCATTTTTTGAAAAATACAGGTTTTTACCCTTTAATTTAATAGCTTTATCCTTTTTTCCTATCATTTTGTAATACTTGACTGCAATCTAGATGGGGATCCCCATCTAGATGTTTTTACATTATCAGTACTGAATGTTATCTTCCTCGTTCATGATCTAGATTCATTGTTTTTTATCTATTGTTTTCTTATACCTGGCTGTATACTGGATGGGGAAACCCCATCCAGTTTGTTTCTTTTTTTTTAACTATCGCTTTTCAGATTTTACCATATGTTTGGCGCAGCATGTCCTCTCTGAACCTTGCGCCATTAAACCCCATCCAACCAACCAACCTACCTCACACCGACTGCCCTATCAGGTGCTGCAAATTCTGGCCATTTCGACACTTAAGCTTGAAAGATTGTCTGAAATGGGAGATGGCCTCATGGCTGCTTCTAGAATCATCGCTTTTCCTCCCTGGAGTATCGCGACTGACTATTGTGGTTTCTACGTCATTTTGCTTTGTTGGTTCACATTCGCGCTGTAACAGCTTGGCCGGTTGGCTCACTATTATTTAAATCCACTGTGTAAGGCGAAAAGCACTAAGCAAGAACGCTTAACATCACACGCATTTTTATTAACAAAAAAAGAACACAACATTTTAAATATAAGTTACAATCATATCTCAGCGCGCGGAAAAAAACTCTCAGCGCGTGGAAAAACTCCCAACGCCGTTGTAAACAAACAATCTTCGTCTACTGTCCCGCCATCTAGTCGCGAGCTATGGCTTTCAATTTTCAAGTCTTGCGTTGTCACAAACTCCTCCCCCCTCCAATGTTGAACTTGTCCGAACTCAAGATAAGTTCATGCTTGTCATTAGTTCAGATGCTCAAGGCAACAGATGTCTCAGTTCCATAATGTTCAGGAAATAAGCTCCCAATTTGCCACAAAGACATCTCTTTTCCCAGTACGGTACTGTGCCAAGTCCCTATTTAAATTTTACCTAATGCTATTAAGTCTCTAACAATTTAGATTACCTTCAACAGCACTTCACAATGTACCAGTTACAACATAATATAATTCTTTGCAATCATATACAATTTAAACAAATTCAAGCAATTTTAAACAGAATACCTCAAAATACTATTACATAAAGAATTATTTAAACATGAGACTCGAAATTTGTGCAGTTAAATACATATATTCCGGCAACTTATAACTAATACAAAACAAAATTTGTTTACACAAGGGATGAAATTTTTATACACATTACAAAGTCACATGGTTTAATAGAAACTAAGTAGGATATGGGTGCCTGCTTAAGGTGTCTGCATTGCAGTGATTTTTCCCTTTCTTGTGTTGAATTTCGTAATTGAATGGTTGTAACGCCAGGGCCCATCGCAAAAGTCTCTGGTTGTTCCCGGCATGAGTTTTGAGCCACACCAGTGGGTTGTGCTCGGTCTGTATTATGAACGGTAAATGACCATCTAAATAACACTAACTTTTTCACTGCATACACTATAGCCGCACACTCTTTTTCAGTTGTACAATATTTCCACTCTGATGGTTTGAGTTTTCTACTCATATATAGAATCGGATGTTCTTCTCCCTGGTCGTCGATCTGTACTAAAATTATGCCTAGACCAGTGTCGGATGCATCAGTTTACAGGAATTCTTTTTGGTAGTTAGGTGTATAAATCACTGGTTTGCTTGACAATCTTTCTTTTAATGTACGGAAAGCCTCATCACAAGCTTTATTCCATTTTATCTCCCCTTTTTGTTCTTTTCCCTTGAGGGTCTCCGTCAAAGGGGCGGCGATAGCTGAAAACATGGGAATATACTGTCGATAGTACCCCGCTAAGCCAAGGAAAGCTCGAACCTCTGTTTTGCGAGTCGGAAATTCTCGGACTGCTTGTACTTTTAACTCTGCTGGTGATCTTTTCCCTTCCCCTATAAGGTGTCCCAGGTACTGGACTTCTTGTTGAACAAATTTACATTTCTTGGGCTTGATGGTTAATTGAGCACCTTTTATTTTGTCAAGAACCCTCTTCAGATGTTCTAAGTGTTCTTCCCAAGTTTTAGAGAATATAGCAATGTCGTCTAAATAAGGTATTGCGAAGTTTTCACAATCATGTAGCAAGTCTGGCATCATTTTGCTAAAATAATATGGGGCATTTTTCAGACCAAACGGCATTCTCAACGGGTGGTAGACCCCAAAGTTGGTTGTGAATGCAGCTATTTTCTGGGCCTTCTTACTTAAAGGAATCTGCCAATATCCTTTCGTTAGATCTAACACAGTAATGTACTTTGCTGCAGCAACTGTTTAGACTCTTTGCTCTATGTTAGGCAATGGAAAGTATTGGGTCTTAGTAACTTCATTGATTTTCCTGTAATCTATACAAGGTCGAGGATCTCGTCCTGGTGATTCAACTAGTATCATGGGTGATGTATAATATGATTCACCCGGTTCAATGATTTTGTATTGCAACATCTTCTGGATCTCTAACTACAATATCTCGTTTTGTCTAGGTGACATACGAGAGGGTTTCATACGAATAGGCTTATCGCTCATTAGCTCTATGTCATGTTCGACGACATTTGTTTTCCCTGGGATGTTAGAAAACAATTTGGCATATTCTACCAATATTTTCTGCAATTGTTCTTGCTGTTTTTCATTTAAAAGCTTATCTAAAGCACTACTCTCTCTTATATCATTGAAATCGAATATGTTAGGATCCTATTCAATCTTTGGAAAATCATCTTCAATTTCCGCAGGTTCGTTGTCATCTAAACTCCATAAGATGTTCACAAGCTCTGGCCGTTTGTAATACGGTTTTAAGCATGTTAATGTGATAAACTTGATTTTTTTCTCGTCTTCCTTCTGAGCTAACAACATAATTTGTTTCTGACAACTTCTTAACAATTTTGCCAGGTCCTTTCCACTGAACTGCCAGCTTATTTGGTCTACAAGTGGATAAGATCAACACCAAGTCTCCCTCTTAAAATACTCGTTTAACAGCATTTCGATCATACCATTTTTTTCGTTGTCTTTCATTTCTTCCATTTTTTCTTCAGCTAACTCCCTCTTCATTCGATTTCTTCTCATCATTCGATTGATTAGCTGAAACACATATTCAACTACTCCATTTCCTTCTTCATCTGGCTCCAACCATTGTTCGTACAATAGGGTAACCGGTGACCTTAGATTTCTTCCATGTACTAACTCAGCAGGACTGAATCCAGTACTTTCATGTGTGACAGTCCTTAAGGCAAATAGGGCTGCTGGAACATGTCTTTCCCATTCAGGAGCAGCTTCAATGCATAACACCCTCAAAATTCTTTTGATGGTCCTATGGAATCGTTCGATTGGATTAGTCTGAGGATGGTGTACAGAGCTTCTAATGGTTTTTATTCCAAATCTCTGGAAAAATTCTACAGTTAAGTTACTCATAAATGAGGTCCCTTGATCAGTTTGTATTTCCTTCGGAAAACCCATACAACTGAATATCTACAATAATGCATCAATTACAGACGTTGATCCAATATCTGCTACCGCTACTGCATCTGGATATTTGGATGCCATGCACGTAGCTGTAATCAGATAACGATTTTCATTTGGTGTAGTGGGCAAGGGCCCAAAAGCATCTACATTTAGTTTGCTGAAGATCTCAGATATGACAGGTACCAGAGTTAATGGAGCTTTCTTCTTGTCATTGCATTTGCCGGCTCGTTGATAAGCATCACAGGTTTTGACAAACTCCTCTATTTCTTTGTAACAATTCGGCCAGAAGAAATATTTCACCATTCGGTCCTTTGTTTTGGCGACTCCTAAGTGAGCCGACGTTCCTTCGTGGCACATGCTTTTGACTTGCTCCCTAAAACATTCAGGAACCACAAGTATATAAACTTCTTTCCCCATCTTGTCGACTTTCTTCTTAACCAGTAATTTATCTTTAACTATTCTGAAATCTTTTGATTCTGTCGAGGCCTTTTTGGCTAATGTAAACAGCGGAGCCAGATCTTTGCTCTTCTGTTGTTCTTCAGCAAACTTTTCTGAATCGACTTTTACCAAGTCCAAAATAACTTCAGTTTCATCAATTTCTGGCAAAAGTTGAACTTCTGTACTTGGAAGATCATTTTCTTCCTCTTTCTCTAACTCTGCCCTGTTGGACATTTCAAGTTTCTCTTCTTGGGATTTTGACAAGCTTCCTTCTTCAGCAAGATGTTTTCTCTGCTGCGCTCTCGTAAGTACTGCGTTCACAGTTTCCTTTTTCTTCCTACTGTCAGCTTTAATTTCATCTAACAGTGAAGCGGTTTTATTTCCAAGGATGTACTTCCCTTGGTCCAAGTTATCTCTGAGAACGGCTGCCTTAGGGCTTGTTCACATAGGAGTCCGTTGCGTAGCGTTAAGGAAAAGATGTCGTTGAGACGAAAATAAACCAATCATAGGCGTTAAACATTTCATTGCTAATCGTTTGGAGGTTTATCAATGGTTAAATATATTTCAATAGTTTAACGCTCCGCAACGGACTCCTATGTGAACAGGCCCTTAGTGGTCACATGGCCCAATTCGCATTCAATTTCAATTTCGGCCATAGGCAAGCAAGACATCTGCACGTTCAGTAAATGTTGCACCCATACATGTTCCCCTGCCATTCTTTGAGGCGAAACATATTTCTGGCACACTACATCTACAGTTGCTCCAGTATCTCTAAGTATAGGAATGCTAGTCCCATTTATTTTACCAGGAATGGTGTATGGAGCTAATAGGTCTTCATCAACTTTATTCTTAATATAGTTTACGCTGCCTATACTGTTTTTCTTTTTGAGTTTAGGGTGTAAGGCATTCGCCGAATGGTAGCGTATAGGAAACGACGATACAATCCAGTAATATTAAATGAAATGATCTATTTACAGTGCGATGAATTCAATGAAACATTATTTACAACGTTTTAGAGTACACACTCTAAATAGCGTGCAGGAAACAAGTTCGAGGACAGGAACGAGTCGTCAGGGGGTCAAGGAAGCTTTTGCCTCGCACGAGGACTTTATTTTCAATCGACAAGGTGTCGAAAAACTTTGCCTCGCCTGAGGACTTAAAAAGAATCGTAAGCTACGATTTCAATGTCGGAGTAGCGACCTCTAGATGCAGGTCTGGATGATGACTCTAATATCTAGAACTGCTTCCCCTCGAAACAATCGACAGGAAGTCGGAAAGAGCTTTGCCCCGCCCGAGGACTTATAAAGAACCATAAGCTACGGCTTTAAAGCCGGGGTAGCGACCTCTAGATGCAGGTCTAGACGCTAACTGATCTTTTTTTTAGTTCGTAGCGACTCAACTCGTAGCTCTAGCGCTGCGATCGCTCGATATTTTAAAAGCGTTTTTATTGGCGCCTTTAAGTGACATCACTTTTCAGAAGTTCGATTGGTGCTTAAGAGTCCTTCGTAAGCACATCAGCTGGTTGCTTTAGGTCACTTAATCTTCCCCGATCATCATTGATCAAGGGGTCGACCGAAACTAAAGTCTTTTGAACTTTATGTTCAAAATATCAGACCTACTGTCGCCTCGGATTGTCTGGGACGATTGCTTCTGGCGTTCGGGTCTGCTGTATTTCCTATGGATTCTACGGTTGTATCCAGTTGAGACGTAAATTGATTGAGAGGGTTTTACTATAAATTGTGAGAATCGATGATTCCTCACAAGGGTAATCAGGCCTGATATGTATGGTAATGGTATCCCCACATTCAAAACAATGAAACTGTTTCCTCTTATCGAAGTTGGGATCTGGTTTAACCTTGTAGAAGTTTTCCATTTCTTTTATGGCATGCGTATCTTCATTTTTCTGGATATTTCCCTTCCAAGGTTTCGATTGCCATGGTTTTTTATTACTTTTATCCTTGTAACCCATCGAAGGAGTTTTACCCCGCATGCACTTTCTCACATCCTCAAATTCGTCAATCTTGGTTACAAGTTCAACTGGGGAAGTAATGGATGTCAAATAATCCAAAAAGTTTTCTTTAAATTCATTCGGTGCCCTTTTCTTTATCTGATCAACGATCATCAATTCTTTTAATTGTTCACAGGTTTCTATCTGCAATCCATTTAGCCAGCCTTCTAGATAATTTTTAATCCCGTAGTAAAAATCCTGCCAAGTACGGTCTGGTGATTTTTGCAGTTTCACAAAATTTTGGCGAAACTTCTCTGGGCTCATCTTAAAACGCTTAAGTAATAAGGTCTTAACATATGGATACTCACTAGCCTGTTCTTCTTTTTCACGAGCTATCAAGTGAGCAATTTCTAATGGCAGAACACAAATTAATTTAGTGACCCACTTTTCTTGGGGTACCTTAAGAACTTTCGCTTGTCGTTCGAAAAACTCTAAGAACAAACTATCTCATCCCCTTTTTCATCAAATTTGGGCATTTGCTTTTGAAGTTCAATTTTAGAACTAAAATCTGTACTAGATTTAAGAGAATCCTCAGGGTTTTTGTTTTCCTTTAACAGTAACTCTAATCTTAGTTTTTCAATTGAAAGTCCCTTTCTTCTTTCTTTTTTCTGTCTTCTTCTTCTATCATTTTTCTTTCTTCTTCTTTCTCTTTTCTTTCTTCTTTCTCTTTTCTTTCACTGATCACAGTTGAAAGAAGTTCTTTTATATACTCTTCCTCATAATTACTACTTTTCAGAATTAAGTTACGCAGATCAATTACCTTTAAGTCTTCTGTCACATTTTCCCCTAATTCAATCGCAATCACCTTCAAGTTCTCCTTCCGGTCTTGGCCAAGATAAGCCATCTTAAATTCCGAATCTAAGAACACTACTATATTCTAAATTGCACAAATAAATTCTAATACACAGTTAATATCTGCCAGTTTGGCTTTAGCAGTATTCAATACAAAATAAAATATTCTTTATCTTTACAAAACAAAAACACAATTTACTTAAAAATCAGTTCGATTTTTAATACATGAATCGTTATTCATTTAATTATTTCAGCCAATTTGGCATTACACAATATCTCAACTATCATAAGTTTTAAGATTTTAAATAGCCAGTGTAGCAGCAAGCTACTCAGAATAAAAGGGGCTACCAGAGCGATAAAAAATATTATCGCTCGACATCTACCAGATGTCTATTTTGGCTAAAAATAATAAAAACACAATAAATCGGCATATGACACCTAGAATAGAAACTTTAATTTACTTAACGAGAGCACAACAACTACATCGCGCTCACAAGCCAAAGTGCGTTAAAAATAGCATTGCAATATACAGAGGTCCGTCGCTGGACGCTCATTGGCTGATGGGGCGATGCCATTCCCATCATCCTCCCCTCTTTTGAGTAGCTGGAAAGCTGCTCAAAAGAAAAATTAACAATACACACTGAAATGGGAAATACTCTTTGAATAGGGCGTATCAGCTCACTGGATTGTGTTTTTAATTTAACAGTCCTTACCTGACTGTCGCGACCTGGAATTAATTCAATCACTCTGGCCAAAGGCCAGTTGACACGTTTCTTAAAGTCATCCCCTACTGGCACGATATCACCCAACTGAATATTTGATGACTTTACATTATTTTGTTTCTGAACAAGTTGGCTCAGGTATTCTTTCCTGAAACGCATTCGAAGGTGTTCTAATAATTTGTAGCGAAATCTTATTTGCCTCCGAAGATGGCTAGCATCGATCATGTCAACATCTGCGACCTCGGAACTGGATTGATCCATCAGGAACATGGAAGGAGTAAGAGGAGTAAGATCCTGCATGTCCTCCGAAAGATAGGTCAGTGGACGAGAATTAATAATTCTTTCACAGTCACACACAATTGTTTCTAACTCTTCATGCGTTAGAATAGCCTTGCCTAAAGACCTTCTTAAGAGTTCTTTAATAATCCTAACAATCCGCTCCCACCAGCCTCCCCACCAGGCCGCTGTGGGAGGGAAAAATTTCCATGAGATGCGTTGTACCCGAGAATATTGATTTATTTTCTCCCAATCAATTTCTGAAAAATCATTAGAAGCTCCTCTAAAGTTGGTCCCATTATCGGAGTATATTATTCTAGGCCTTCCACGACGAGCTATGAAACGGCGTAGGGATAAGAGAAAGGCGTCCGTGGATAATGAAGACACAACTTCGAAATGCACAGCTCTATATAGAGCACAGGTATATAGCACGATCCACACCTTTCGCCCTTGCTTGACAAACAACGGACCGGCTAAGTCTACTCCCACAACCTCGAAAGCCGCCGCATTCCTAACTCTATCTGCAGGTAACGGAGCTGGATCAGATACTAAAGGTTTAGATTTGTAACGACGGCATTTAACACAATCCTTTATGACACTACGAATTGTTTTCCTTCCTTTTAGTATCCAGTACCTTTCTCGAATGATACTTAATAAAATCTGAGTACCCGCATGACAATTCTCATTGTGAAAATGTTCAATCAATCTTCGAGTAAAAAGGCATTTATCTGGCAAAAGAATAGGTGATAGAAAAGTCGGCTTGTCTATACGTTCTGTAATTCTAGTCTTTACTCGCATAACACTATTTTCATCTTTAAAAATACATAAATTCGAAATAGTTTTCTCCTTTGCAAAACTCAGAGCTTGAATAGATCGAATAAGTAAGATCTCTGCGTTTTCTATTTCTTTCAGAGTTAATTTTCCTTTCTCTCTTTGATCACAATTAGATCTTGCATTCTTAACAAATCTTAACACCCAAGCAACTGATCGAATAATAGAGTCAAATTTTGAGAATTTCGTAGCGTACCATGCAACATTTTCATCTGACATGTTTAAATTACACAATTTAATTTTCCTCCTTTCTGAGGCAATTTCGGGCATTTCACAATTTATTGACTCTATCACAGGCCAATTATCCGAAGTCTGAACTAGCCACGACGGTCCCTCCCACCACTGTGATTCTATTAAACAACTAGGAGAGCAACCTCGTAAAATCAGATCGGCCGGATTCATTTTTCCGGGAACATGTCGCCATTCACTATCGGGGAATAGACTCTTAATTTCCTTGATTCTGTTTGAAACAAAAACGGACCAGTTCCCTTTTTCCTTTAACCAATAGAGTGCTACCATGGAATCACTCCAAAAAATAGTTTCAAGATTTGTAATATAAGTGCTTGTTGTACCGATCTTGCCAGCCTGGCACCAATACAACACGCCATCAGCTCCAACCTAGGAATTGACACTTGCTTCAACGGAGCAACTCTCGACTTAGCCCTGACGAGATAAATTTTTACATTATCAAGAGTTTCCGTTCTAAAAATATGCATGTAGCATACTCATCTTTGCATGCGTCAACAAATACATGCATCTGGGTGGTATCATTGATTTCCATATACCGCGGGATTTCAACATTCTTTAAAACACGAATTTCATTTATCCACTTCCTAAAAAATTTCCCCCATCCTGCTCTGTTTGCCTTCTTATTTTTTACTGGTTTTATACACAGTCTGTTCTTTAGCAATTGATTTTATCGTTAAACTTTTATTGCATTTTACAAATATCTTTTTTATAATCTTTTTATCAATTTTATGTATCATTGTTTTTACCACC
The DNA here is from genome assembly GCA_907164885.2 of Dolomedes plantarius. Lineage (NCBI taxonomy): Eukaryota > Metazoa > Arthropoda > Arachnida > Araneae > Dolomedidae > Dolomedes > Dolomedes plantarius. The sequence goes on from OU015499.1 coordinate 9,365,158, forward strand.
TTATATATCACCGTTTTTTATGCCTTTTACATATCTTTCTATATTACCTTGTATATATCATCATTCTAACTTGTTTATACATAATTTTTATCATCCCTTTTATTCTGTTTTTCACGGTTACTCGTTTTTATTTTTATTAGTGTTGGTTATTTCACCGTTGGTTCGAGCGTGGCGATTTTATAGAATATCTTTGCTCTAGTCTTGTGTTTGGCGCTTTATGTCCTATTTTGGATCTTGCGCCATAAAACCCCAACCAACCAACCAACCAACCTAAAAAATTTAAGAATACTCTCTGGCAAAGGCGTATCCCAATTCAAATTCAATTTCCATGCTTGCTGCTGCATAATTTTAGGAGGTAATGTTACTGGACTCAAAAACCCGATCGGGTCAAATATTTTTTGAACTGCGCTTAAAATAAGTCTTTTAGTAAAACTCAGTTCCTCTGATAAATCGTCTAAACTTATACTACATTTAAGAGAATCCTTATCCAAATCCCATAATATCCCTAGTAATTTTGTAACACCAGAGCTTTTAGAAACACTATTACATTTTACGTTGCTTTCCCAACCTCTTAGGTTAAAACAACCTCGCAACATAATTTCGCTTGCATTCGTGATAAAACTGTCTTCTTCAGCAACATTCGAAACACCCGTCACACAATTATCAACATAGAACGAAAGTTTTAATTTTTAAGCTATAGCTTCGAATTCAGCCGGAACATTATCAAGTAAGTGTGAAATTTATGCTGCTAATAAAAATGGACTTGATGATACTCCAAATACTACTCTACAATGCCTGTATATCACCTTCTCCTCGTTACATGGAAAATAAAATTTCAAAAAATCCCTATGCTCCGGAACTAATTCCAACCGCAAAAACGCTTTCTCTATGTCTGCAGAAAGGCCAATGTGATAACTGCGAAATCTATCTATAATGTCCGGAATCAATTCGATTAAATTAGGTCCTTTAAACAAAAGATCATTTAATGAACATTTACCACTTTCCCTAGCCGAAGCATCAAAGACAGGCCTAACTTTAGTCGTAGCACTCTCGCTTTTAATCACGGGCCTGTGGGGTAAAAAATGACCGCTTTCATTATCATCAGTTACTTTTTCAATTATATTAAGTCTTTCCCATTCTCGAAAAACATTTATATATTCCTCTAAAATTAATTTTTCTTTAGCGCGCTGACACATTTTCTGGTGTCTGCCCCAAGTTAACTCTCTGTTAGTTGGCAATCCTTTTACTTCTGATTTCAAAGGTAAACTAAGTTGATATCTTCCGTCAGGCAAAATTCTTACACTATCTTAGAATTCCAATAATAGTTTAGAATATTCTAAATCTTTCCTTTGGCTCTCTATTGGGTCTGAAATACCAATAGCTTCTAAACTCCAAAGTTCATTTACCCTAAGATTTTGTACATGCATAGATATCACACTTAAAACATTATCATTTCTACTTTCGTTTTCATAAGCTTCGCATTTCCCTGTCAAAACATTACCTAGCCGTGTCTCTAACAAATATAAACCAGAATCCAATTTATGCGATTTTCCCGATAGTATGGCACCACACACGTCAGCACCGAGAAGCAATGAGATCTCATTTTCACACGACTTACTGTCTGACAAATAAATTCCCTTAGCTTGCAATTCATTTAGAACGCGTAAATCGCTGACCTTTGGCACTGTGCCACAAATCACTCTCTCCGAAATTGCCTCAATTGAAAAGGAATGTTTACCATCGAGACCGGAGATCAAAATATCAAAAACATCATGATTTTTACATCCGGTTTCTTTCCCACCAAATAAAACATGTTGCATATTAACTCTTTTATGTGGTTTAAGATTTAACTTAGTAATAGCACTTTGAGAGACATAGGAGTGCATCGAGCCACTATCTATCAAAGATCTCAGATGTATCTCTTTATGATTAGTTTTTACCTTTACAATTAGAGTCATTAAAAAAAAACACTTCCTATATTACAACTGTTAGCTAAAGAACTACTTTCAACAGTTTCGGGTTTATTTACATCATCACACACTTCTCTTTTCTTTGGGCACATTAAAAAATGATGATTTTTGGAACAAAACAAACAGGAATTCTTAATTCTGTATAATTTAAAACTGTGACCAATATTAAAACATGAAAAACAAGCTCTTTTTTTAGATAAAATTCCTTTCTTCTCCTCTAAAGACATATTCCTGGCTTCAAAACAATCTCTAGAAAAATGCTTCTTACTACAAAAAACGCAAATTAAATTCCTCTTACCTGCATTATTTTTATCCGAAAAGCTTACCAAGGCGGCAGCTGTGGGAGAACTATTGAATTGATCAGCGGATTTCTTTGTAATCGAACTCGCTCCGAAACCAGAACGTGCGAGCTGTACCATTTCTTCACTTTTAACTTCTTGTTTTAAAAAGTTCATCAAACTTTGAAAAGACCGATCTTCCGATTGGGAAGCTTCTTTGTAGTTTTTATTCCTCTCCCATGCCATTAAAATCTCTACTGGAAGGCAGGATTCAACAAGTGGAGATAAAAAATCGCCGAACTTCTCCTGTGTACGTCTTCGTACGCTCTCGAGAGCTCTGATTTTTGCTTCTAATTCATCATATAATGCGGGAAGATCAGCTTTGACTCGTCCCGTCACTGCATTTTTTCATCACCAAAGCCAACAGATCTCTCACGTAAATTTGTACGAGTAATTCATCCCGTCCACACCGCTCCCGAAGCTGAGCGACCGCTTTCGGGTAATTTTCAGCTGTGGCGGGAAAGCTCTCCACTACCCGAGCCCCTTTTGATTTCGGAATGACTGCTTGAAGAAGGTACTGGAACTTATCAGAATCCGGGATGCTCCGGTCATTGTGAATTTTCTCAAACTGACTCCAGAAAGTTAAAAATTCTTTAGCATCGCCACTAAACTTCTTTAGCTCGATATGAGGAAGCTTAAATTTTCGTTTCTCAGAGCACTCTTCTGAGGACGGAGGCTTATTAATAATCATCTCAATTTGTGAATGTAATTCACAATACTTATCTCTGTAAGCCTCGGCTGCCTCAAAATCTTCTTGAAAGACCTTTTATTCATTTTTTTTATCGCTTGACAAAATATTGGTTATTTGTTCTTGACAACATTCTAAACGGCCGAACTTTTCAGTAAACTGCGAACTCAGAATCGAAAGTGCATGAACGCCAGGGGTGTCTTTCTTACACTCTTGCTCAATATTATGCGCACAGGCAGTAAAGGAAATTCTAAGCAACTTTCCCTGTACTTTTAGAGGTGTCACATCCATTTCTTTGAACTAACTTAAGTTCACTAACAGCCAAAATCGTGCCCCACGCTGGGCGCCAAAAACTATGTAGCGGCAAGCTACTCGGAATAAAAGGAGCTACCAGAGCGATAAAAAATATTATCGCTCGACATCTACCAGATGTCTATTTTGGCTAAAAATAATAAAAACACAATAAATCGGCATATGACACCTAGAATAGAAACTTTAATTTACTTAACGAGAGCACAACAACTACATCGCGCTCACAAGCCAGAGTGCGTTAAAAATAGCATTGCAATATACACAGAGGTCCGTCGCTGGACGCTCATTGGCTGATGGGGTGATGCCATTCCCAACAGACAGTTTGGCATTACACAATATCTCAACTATCTTAAGTTTTAAGATTTTAAATAGCCAGTTTGGCATTAGATACACACGAACACACTTTATGTAATTCGAACTAACAGAGGATACATAATTTAATTATTACATTTACGAAACCAAATCTAGAGTTTCTAGATAAAAAATAAGTCAGTCTGGTACTTGTGAATTGCTATTTTAAACTGATGCATATAAGCCAGTTTGGCCCCCCAATATACATCCAAAACTTTCAGCTAGTTTAGCCTAATATCAATCACTAAGTTCCTAACTTTGCCAAGGCGGCAACAAAATCTCAGTCACGTACTGTACTAAATAAAAAAGAAATACCTCCTTTTCGTTCCTCCACGCAATATTTCTTATCGCTGGATTCCGCATTCAAATCTCGGTGGAACCTCCATTTATTTATATATATATATATATATATATATATATATATATATATATATATATATATATATACACACACACACACTCAAGAGCCAAAACATTATGACCACCTGTCAATAACGAGTTGGCCCACCTTTAGCGCGCAACACAGCTTCAACCCGCCTTGGCATGGATGCCACAAGTCCTTGGTAGATGGCCGGAGACAGATTGTACGAGATGTTTAAGCGACGGTCACGCAAATCCGAGATATTGCGAATTGGTGGTCTTTGAACGCTGAGCTGCCGTCCCATGACATCCCAAATGTGTTCTATCGGATTGAGATCCGGTGAGTTAGGCGGCTAGGACATTGACTGGAATTCAGCATCATGTTCCTGGAACCACTCCAACACAATTTTAGCCTTGTGACACGGGACGTTGTCCTGTTGGAACATTCCATTTCCAGCTGGAAAAACAGAGGCCATGTAAGGGTGCAACTGGTCCGCAATGATGTTCAGATACCCTGTAGCATTCATGGTCTGCTCTACCACAACCACGGGTCCCAGAGACGCCCAAGAGAACGTCCCCCAAAGCATAATACCGCCACCACCGGCCTGTGTATGACCTACTGTACATTGAGAGAGCAACAGTTCGCCTGGAAGACGGCGTATGCTGACACGGCCATCGGCGTGATGAATGACAAACCGTGATTCATCTGACCAGGCAACTCTCTCCCACTGATCCATGGACCAGTCGCGATGTTCCCGGGCCCAGCGCAGGCGCAGTTGGCGATGACGCTTGGTCAGCAAAGGCACACGAGTGGGACGTTTGCTGCGTAGCCCCATACCCAACAGTGTCCGCTGAACAGTGTGCTGCGATACTATTCTACTTGGCCCTGCATTGTATTGGGCTGTCAGCTGAGCCACTGTCTGGCTCCGGTTTTGCTTCACCATGCGAGACAGTCTCCGACGACCTTTCTCTTTGATAGCGTGTGGACGTCCAACACCATGTCGTCTACTGCTGGTTTCACCGTCATTCATCCACTTTGCATAAGTACTAACAACTGTAGGTCGCGAACAACCCACGAGTCGTGCAGTTTCGGAAATACTTGTTCCGAGCCTTCGAGCCATTACAATCTGCCCTCTATCAAAGTCGCTTAGATCCGCAGCCTTTCCCATCACACACAGAAGTAAGTGAAAGAATGATTCTTCAGACTCTCCAGCAGCAGTTAAATACCACTTCCACCTGATCACGTGCCTTCCACGTCATCCAGGCGAATTCATTGCAAAATGTAGGGGTGGTCATAATGTTATAATGTTTTGGCTCTTGAGTGTATATATATATATATATATATATATATATATATATATATGACTGTAACAGCTTGGCCGGTTGGCTCACTATTATTTAAATCCACTGTGTAAGGCGAAAAACACTAAGCATGGACGATTAACATCACACGCATTTTTATTAACAAAAAAAGAACACATTTTAAATATAAGTTACAATCATATCTCAGCTTGCGGAGCTGAGATACCAAAAATCTCGGAGCGCGGAAAACCTCCCAGCGCGTGGAAAAACTCCCAACGCCATTGTAAACAAACAATCTTCGACTACTGCCCCGCCATCTAGTCGCGAGCTATGACTTTCAATTTTCAAGTCTTGCGTTGTCACAGAGCCAATTGTTTAGTCTACCCTTGAAGTCAGGAGACAAAGGTTGCGTATATAGCGGATGCAGCTTTAAAGCTTTTTTAAGTTTGCCTTTCCCACAAAAATAACTATTATAAAAAAGCCTAATTACAAAAAAAAGTTACAGCAGAGCGTGACCTCGCTGTGATCTTCCATTTACAAAAGTGCAATCACGAGATACTGTTAAAGCTGAAAATGCAACGGGTCTTAAATATGTCAGTTGCGACACATAGATTCATCGTCCACTGGCTATGTTTCCAGCTGCCGTTGAAGCAAGTTCATACTAGGGTTTTCGATTTTGAGCAATTTTTTTAAAACCCGGGTTTCGGGTTTGACGGGTTTTTTTCGGTTAAAACCCGGGTTTTCCCGGGTTTACTTGGTTTGTTCCAGGGGATCAATAGCAAAGAAATAAACTAATAAATAGTTTATTAGAAGTATCTAATTTATTTCAGAATTTCAAATATAAAAAATAACAGTAAATCAATTTAATGTTAATAAACATATACATATATGTATAACAAATAAAAGTGGTAAAAATATCTCATTTTTTATAAGACTGCCTTACAACCATCATTGCACTCAACGTATCATCATTGAGTCGGCTTCTGAGTTTATTAGCAAAGAGACGCATTACAGAAAATGCGCGCTCTGCTTCCACCGAAGTTGGTCGAATTGTTGTTATAGACTTGAAAAGTTTATCTAGCCTTTCAGGTCGGCTTTTCGTTGCCCAAAACAACTCAATTTCTTTTCTTATGATATATGAACCAGATTTTGACTTTTTTATGATTTTCCATATTATTTTCCTGCAGAAACATACTACGCTCATCAGATAGGGACATGAGCTCTATCTGATGTCACTTAGTCTCATTGTTTTTTTAATTCATTTGTTTGAGAGCCGTACCGAGTTCGACATGTTAAATTCGGTCTTGGTTCCAAATTAAGGAATATAATTGGTATTCTACTGTATTAGATAAATAACTAATTCCCCGGGTTTACATTAAAAATTCCCCGGGTTTCGGGTTCGTAAAATCTTTGGAAAACCCGGGTTTTCGGGTTCGAGGAAACCCGGGTCAAAAACCCTAGTTCATACCATGTCTGAATGGAACGTTAAGCACATCTTTGTATATGAATCTAGAAAACCCCCTAACAGCCAAGAGACAGCTTGACTACATCTCAGTTTCCTGCTTGAGTCGCTTTCCATATAGCTCTATGAATGAGTCCATTAGATATGGAGTCTAAAAACCAATCATGATTTCCGCCTTTAGCAGTAACTACTGAAAGTGGGTTCGCCGTACCAGACTAATTCCCATCCTTTGTCGCCCCTCAGGGGGTTTACCTTCTTTAGGTAAACACGGGTGTCGCAATCCCGAGGTACCCCAGCGAACTATCTCTCCTTTCCTTTTTCCTCTCCTCTCTTCCTTTACTTTTTTCTTTTTTTCTCCCTCGGTGTGGTTCCTCTTCGGAGGCGAGGGCACCCCTTTAGTAGCTGTTGACGCTCTGATGCTTCTAGCTTCTAATGGCGTGTATATCACCCACGTGTTTGCCGTGCGTGGAGACCCGTGTCCCTGGAAAAGGGAATCCTGGCAGTTGAGGGACAGTTTTGGTATCCCAATACAGTGCTTTGGCCCCCGCTTCAGGTAAACGGGAGGTACATAGTGGTTCCCTATTGTATCAATCGGCTGGTCGTTGATTTTATCTTCGGCTAGGAACCAAGCAATCGTTACGATTACTGGGCATCTCGCTAAGGGTGGAGTCTGCTTCAGGGTCGCTTCGTGAGCGTATAGTTCTCGGCTAGCACTGGTGCAGGATCCTGCATCCCCTTGTTGGGCTCCATGGTGGGTGGTGCGGCCGGGAACTGAATTTTAAGCCCCCTTGTATGGATATCTTTTCTGTAAATCCCATGGTGAGGGATAAATCACCATTGGAAGATCAAACTTCCTCTCCTTCGTCTTCGAGGGAGCAACATACGTATACGCCAGTAAAATTTGCCAAATTTTTCATTTTAAAACTTTCTGGGAGTACTTTTACTTCACTTTCGCCATTTCTCATACAAAAAACTGTGCAATCAATTGTGGGAGATGTACCAGCAATCAGTAAACTCCGGTCCGGGGATCTTATGATTGAGGTTTCTACGGCACAACAGTCTGCCACTCTATCTAAATGTGTTTCCTTCGGTAAATTCCCTGTTTCAGCTACACCGCATAGAACACTGAACTATTCGAGGGGTGTGATTTCAGAATCAGAACTCCTAAACGTTCCTGAACCTGAGATCCTGGAAAATTTAAGCAGTCAAAATGTTATAAACGTTCGCCGCATAACAATACGTCGTGATGGTAAGGTGCTACCTACAAAGCACCTGATCTTGACCTTCGACAGTCCAAATCTTCCATCGTATCTCAAGGCTGCCTACCTGCGCTGTCCCGTGAGACCCTATGTACCGAATCCGCTGCGCTGTTTTAAATGCCAGCGATTCGGCCATTCTAAGGAGGCTTGTCGTGGCTCTCTTACCTGTGCTCGTTGTGCGCAAGTGGGTCACGAAAGCGACAGCTGCTCCGGAGACCTCAAATGCGTTAACTGTAATGGCGACCATCCAGCCTACTCAAGATCTTGTATGAAGTGGTTAACAGAGAAGGAAATACAGACGTTGAAGGTGACAAATAAATTATCTTATATTGATGCACGTCGAATTGTCGAATCCCGAACTCCAACAATAGGACGGTCGTATGCGACAGCGGCGACCCTTAAAAAATGACATCAATAGGCATTCAAACCGATCCTGTCCCTGCAATACAAAAACCTCTGACTTGCCCGTTACCTGCTTCACAATCTCATCAGAAATCAACCCAATCCGCTTCCATATCAAGCAAAACTAAATCACCCGAAAAACCTAAACCTATTGTACGCGAAACCAATGGAAATAAATCAGAACCAACGCATAGAAAAAATACAGTAGCTCACTTTACCCCCGACACACCTATTCCACCAAACACAAATATCCCTAAAAATAGTTCCCCCCTTTTCACCCTTGTAAAGTATAAACATCAAAAATCAAAAAAACAAATTAAATCAAATCAAAAATATAAATTAGACATAGACCCTCGAACGAGACCGAGTCTATCACATACAGAAAAAGACCCAAAATATATCAGAAATGAAAACCTCATGAAAAAACCTGACGATTTGCTTCAAATTTACACTTCCGATATGTCTGACGCTGATGAAATGGAATGTACGGACATTCCATCCTTTTCCTCTCGACCTCCAGTGAGAGGAAACAACGGGGGGTCTTAACACCCCCCACCTCCAAAAAAAAAGCTTTTCTCACCTTCGTACTTGACCTTTTTTCAATTTGTATCGACTTGTTTTTCTCACACCTTTTTCTAAATGTTGTTATCACCCTTTTATTTGGCTTTTATTGCCGCCTTTTTTTTATACTACTTTTATATTTAGAACAATTCTTCATTTACCTTTGTTCTTATCACTTACCTTATTGCTTTTACCTCATTGTGTTTCAGCGTCTTCAGGATGGGAGAATCCCCATCCAGATGTTTTTGTTAGAGCATTTATTGCTTTTTTCTCATATTTTCATAAAATTGGTTTTCACTTTTATTATTGCCTACTTTTTAAGTACGGTTTTTTTAACGACTGGACTGTTTTCACCGTGTTGTGTATACCTGTGTTTGCTTTGTGTGTTTGTCATTTTATGTTCTGTTTGTTAACCTCGAGTTGTAAAATATGTGTAAAACTCGTACCTTTTTTATACATTTTATCGTTGTTTTTATGACTTTTCCCGTATTTTATCCGTCTTTATAACTTTCTGCCATTCTAAATTTTTTATTATCTATTTAATGCACTGTTGGTCAGTAACTGTTTAACTATATATATATATATGTGTATATATATATATGTATGTATATGTGTATATATATATATATATATGTATGTATATGTGTATATATATATATATATATATATAAATACTTTTTCGGGTTTCATCGTGTGTTTGGCGCAGCTTGTCCTCTCAGGACCTTGTGCCATAAAACCCAAAACAACCAACCAACCAACCCATCCTTTGTCATACAAAACTGCCCTTTAAAAACATTGTGGGAGAAAATATTTTTTACCCATGATCTCACGATGACATAACATTAAATTTCTGTATGTGACTTTCCGAATTTCAAAATACGAGTATGACCCTTAGGCAGAGCCATTGTTACGTTCCAAACTTTCATTTAATATGTCCTGTGAAGACAACTCTTTCATGCCATACTACGATAAAATTGGCTTCAGAAAAGTTTAGAGCGATAGTGGCAAGTGTATGAGCAATTCTAGAATATGGAGTCAATCTTGATGTGTCTAAATTAGTTTTAAGGCAACCGTCGGTTTATTGTGAGCATAGAAGCATATCCATTGCCCCAAATTGTTTCTTCCAATTTAAATTTCTCTCTACTGAAAACAGGAAGAGGACTGTCATTTACTAAGCTCAACCTCTACTAAAGATTTTTATCTCCATGCCACTCTGTCATCTATAAGAACTTTTCGGGTGTGCTACATTGTGCTATCCATTAAAAAACGTCTCTCTTGCATTGTCATTGTAAGTTGGTACCTTGAATACTGCTACATATACCGCTCTACAACAATAAAAACAGAAGGTCGTTCGCACTTTATGGAAACGATTTTGATAGTTGAGTTTTATGTATAAATGCCGTATTTTATGCGATGATTTGCTTCTATCTGATAGCCATGATTCTTGACAATAGCTCTAGCTCGAATTTTCCATGAAAGTAAATTTTTGCTTAGTATTGTCATCTCAGTTTTAGCTCATTCCTCTTGGACCGTTTTCCAAAGTCCGTTCAGTGTTCTTAGATGCCGTTTTCCTAAGGCTCGTATTAAAAAACCGAAATCGCAAAAGTCCATTGGAGAAGAGTCGGGTAATTTTATAGGTATTTCTTTAAATGGGATGCATTTTATTCCTGTTTCTGATTCTTTCTTTGCTACGCGGCAGTTGATTAAGACGTGTGACTAGAGGCTTTGTCCATAAGAAGCTTAACTTTATCAATGTCCTTTCCATATAAGGCTAGAATTTCTTCTTCAAAAATTGGTTTTAAAATATTCTACTGATAGTAGAGTGAATTAATTTTGGCTTTACTTGAGACTTTTATTTTTAATTTTTCGTAACAAAATCCTGCTACTATCATGAATTTCTTTGAGAACTTTTCTGTACACTGATGTAGCCATTTCATACGGTCATTCCCGTCAGTTGAGCAATAGAAAATTGATATTTTTTTACTACAGTCACTTAAATGCACCCATACTCCATCGTGTTACCACAAATTTTCATTTTTCAGCAGCTAGGTGTTTTTCATATAATTTTCTACAATTTGTTTTTCTTTCAGCAATATGCTTTGGCAAAAGCAGATGAATTTTAGGTTTAAACATATTTTTTTAACTTCAAATCTTTATGAATGATTTTACTTACAGTGCCAGAACACATTCCTAGTTTCCACTAGTTTCAATGCAACGGATCTTTGAGTCGGCGTATTTTCTTTTAGGATCAGAGACTTCACTTTCTTGATATTTATCTGTGTTTGAACAGTCTTAGGATGAGGTTTAGTGGTCATGTTTTCATTTTTACTTTCAGTTAGACGTTTTCTACCTTTCAAATTTAATATATTATAAATACCTATTTTTGAAATTCCATAACAGAAATTTTTACACCGCTTTATAATTTGTTGATACGAATATTTCTCCCCGGTAAGTGCAGTTACTTAACCTTCGAGCCATCTATCAATTTTAAGAGCCATTTTCAAATTAAATCTTTTATTTTACATTCCAATCAAAGCAAAACAATAGACGATTATTTTGAAGTTGCCAAATATTTATCTCAAAATGTAAACGCCAAAAACAAATTACAAAATCGTTTCCATAAAGTGCGAAAAACCTTCTGTAGCTATGGTTAATAGGTTGTCATGATCTTGCTTTTCACTCATAAAACTTTTATCACCCCGGTAGAAATATAGTGCCTGTGAGAGCCGTCGGTTGTATAGCAATTTTATTCAAATTATTTAAGGCAATTATTTAAGGCAAATTATTTAATTTTTTGTTTATTTTGTTTACAGATAACAGACAACTCTTCTTTGGCCTTTTTACCAAAATAGGATGGGTGCGTTCCGCGACAACTGCGATAATCTAACTTTAGTGATCGATTAACTGCACGCAATCGTAAGTTTAACCTAAAAAATTCAATGTGATCACTGTCACCACGTCTCGTGTACCCAGTACCACAATCGATTTGTCATTACATTGGCGGTTCCAGGGGGGGGGGGCAATAGGGGCAATTGACCGAATTTTCGAAAATCGGCCATCTTGTATACCACATTTTGGACTTCACATGAGGGCGTTCCTTTCTCCGTCGTCTCTCTGTCATGTGGATGTCATGTTGCGACCGACTTTACCTGTTGCACCTTGACGTAATCACAAGATTTCATACTTGCACCCTTTCCAGGGATTTGTAAAGTCAAGTACGGATCCTGTCGTATTTCGCCAACTTTTTGCATCGTACCTCGCTAGTTACCCTAACTATGTTGCTGTTTATACCGACGGCTCAAAAACAGGAGACCATGTTGGTTGTACCTACGTCTGTGGCAGAGACGTTAGGATCTACACACTTACCAACTGTTTTTCTGTGTTTTCAGCCGAGTTTGTCGCTGTTCACGAAGCCTGTACATCTCCCGTCAGAGTAGTAGACGATATATCGTGTATACAGATTCCATCAGCGTATTAGAGACTTTGGAGAATGGTGATGTGTCACACTCCCATTCTTTTTTATTTCCGGTGGTGGATCTGCATCGTCGCCTCTGTCGTCGGGGTTTCGTTGTTTCGTTCTGCTGGGTGCCGAGTCATGTCGGCATAGCGGGTAACGAGCATGCAGATGCTGCGGCTAAAGGTGCCGTGCATCGTCTGGTTCAGCCTATTCCTATCACCGATTTGAAGTCCGCTGTCAAAAAGTTAGTTTGGCTTGAGTGGCAGTTAGATTGGGATCTACAAGTTGAGAACAAGCTGCGACAGATTAAACCTTATATTGGCTCTTGGCCATCTGCTGGACTGCGCCGTGCAGACGTCGTACTCACACGCTTGAGGATTGGACATTCCCTCCTGACACATCGGCATTTGCTGATGGGCGAGGATGCCCCTTTATGTGAACACTGTCAATCTCCACTTTCAGTGTCACATATCTTGACGGCTTGTCCAAGTCTGCAGTCTCAGTACAAGAGCTTTTTCGGATGCATTTCACCCAATCTGTCGAATCTGCTGGGGGAGCCACCCCATCCTTCTCTATTTGGTTTTTTGTTTTCTACTAATTTTATTAAAAGCATTTGCTTTTCTCATTGATTTTAGTGTTAAAATTTTTTTTGCGCTTATCCTTTTATATATCTCCACTTTTTTTATCGAATTATTTTATCAATTTTTATATATCATTGTTTTTATCACCTTTATATAAATTTATCACCTTTATATACTCTTATATATTATATTTTTAACACCTTTACAAATCATTTTTACCAATTTGACATGTTTGCACGCCTTTTTATCATGGCGAGTGTTTATCCGTAATTTCCGTTGTTGGTAGGAGCGTGACGCATTCATATAAAACCTTTTTAGGCTCTAGTATTGTGCTTGGCGCTTTATGTCCGTTTTTGGACCTTGCGCCATTAACCCCAACCAACCAACCTAATACCCAGTATTTTTCACTTAACCCTTCACTGCACGATTTTTAAAATTTCAAAATAAAAATTATTTTTGGCATGGTAAGTTCATAATTACAAGCAAAAAATTCGCAAAACATCAAAGTTTAAATTCAATTAAGTTATATTGAAATTTATTGATGTATCAAATTTGATACACTGTACACAAGAGCATTTTCCCACTTGTATCATATTTGATACAAAGTGTAATAAAAACAAATTGTATTATTTCTAAAATCCTTTTACAATATTACTTATGTATGAAATGATTTAAAACAATTGTTATTCTTATTAAAACATAAGTGTACACCACATTCCTCGCATTTAACGGATGTTAAGTTTTCCACATTTATAATTTTTACAACGTTGTCTGTTTTCAACACATATTGGAAAATGCCCAATTCCATCCTTACGAACATCAATAGGTGGAATGTAAGAGGCTAGGGATTTTGGCATTTCTTACTCAAATTGTTACCAAAATCTGATGAAGGTCGTTCACGTTTGTTGTTTTATTAATTTCTTGTTTATATAAGGTCTCTGATAACTCTGTTCTGAATTTCCATAAAGACAATATAGTATATTTTGTTTCGTCATTTTCTTCTCTTGACGTATGCACTCTTTGATGCAAAATCCAATCATTTACAATGGTCATATCGAGCAAATGATAAAACAATCTGAAATACCATTTTTTACTTCTGATACGAATGTGGTTTCGTCCTAAAAACTATCCCCCTCAGGGGGTTTACCTTCTTTAGGTAAACACGGGTGTCGCAATCCCGAGGTACCCCAGCGAACTTTCCCTCCTTTCACTTTTCTTCTCCTCTCGTCCTTCTACTTTTACCTTTTTTTCTCCCTCGTTGCACCCTCAGGGGGTTTACCTTCTTTAGGTAAACACGGGCTTCACAACCCCGAGGTACCCTAGTGTCTTTTTCTCTGTCCGTGGGGTTCACTGTCTTTGGTGAATGTGGGTGTCGCGTCCCCAGTGTCCCATAGCGATCCATCTCTCTTTCGCTTCTCCTGTCCTGTTTCTTTTGTTTTCTCCTTTCCGGACTTTTCTTCCTTTCCAACTGGAGCTTCCACTAATTTTTTTTGTTGCTGTTTTCTTTCTTAACCCCTATGTGTTTTTTGTTTGTCATTTCTTCGTTTAAAAAAATAAATAAAAAATCAAAAAAAAATGTGAAAAATATAAAAATTCCAAAAAAAGTTTTTGTGCTATCTGTCCCCTTCGGAGCCTTCATGGTATCAAAACTGATCTTCACCCGCCCAGCCTTGACGCTACTGGGTCCAGTACCACTCTTCGGCCTCTCCCGTGAGGGACACCGTTTGGGCTCGGGAACCGACCCTGTTGGGGTTGTGTTGGCGGAGAGAAGTGGAGTGCTATGTCGGTAATGGTTGTGGTACGTTTTCCTTAAAATGTCCCAGAGGTAGAGGCCCTTGGTTGCGTGTATCTTTATGGCAGACGTCGCGAGGTAGCGAGAAATCCTCCTCGATTCTGTCGGGGACCGTGCACCAGGTGCACGTTACATCCCGGCGTCTGTCATTTAGTTGCGAAGAATCCGGCGGTTACACTGGTCACGATAGAAAAGTGTGGAACGACGGGGTCTGGCGGGGGCCCCGATCGAACTGGAAGCAATCCGTGGTTCTAATAAGATAATTATGGCTGCAACTAAAGAGAATTTAGTTACAGCTTCCTGGGCGGATCGCTCAGATTCTGAAACTCCTTCTCTCCCTTTGAGAGAGCAACCTCTCCCCTCGAGGGAGCAACAATTGTCTCGTTTTTTCATAATAAAACGTACTGAAGGGAATTTTGGAACGGTGTCGCCCTTCTTAATACAAAAATGTCTTCAAGCATCCGTGGGACAAGTAAATTCTGTTAAGAAACTGCGCTCGGGAGATTTATTAGTGGAGGTATTAAATGCAAACCAGGCTGCGCAACTGTCAAAAATCAAAACGTTCGGTAACATGGCTGTGTCCATCGCTCCACACGGTTATCTAAATACATCAAGAGGGGTAATATCGGAGGCCGATCTCCTCCATACCACCGAGGAGGAAATCTTAGAACACTTGCAGGATCAACTTGTAACAGCTGTCCGTCGAATTACCATCCGTCGGGATGGGAATATACTTCGTACGAAGCATCTCATACTGACATTCGGAACACCAAAACTACCATCTTTTATCACAGCAGGATACCTTCGGTGTTCCGTAAGGCCGTACGTGCAAAACCCTCTTCGTTGCTTTCAGTGCCAACGCTTTGGACACTCGAAAGCATCGTGCCGAGGTTCAGCCATTTGTGCCCGTTGTTCCCAGCCAAACCATTCTTCTGAGACCTGCAACTTGCCAGCAAAATGCATTAATTGTAAGGGTGACCACCCCTCCTACTCCCGTTCTTGCCCTAAATTTATAGCCGAAAAGGAAATTCAAACACTCAGAGCCCATAAAAATATACCATATCTGGAAGCCCGCAAATTGGTGGAAGCTAGAACACCTAGAATAGGCGTTTCGTATGCTTCCGCTGCCGCTCCTAAAAAAATTATGTGCGATGCCTCTACACAAACAAGTAAAAACAATAGTACTAATAAACCTCTCGAAAACAAAAATACAGTACCATCCGTTAACAATTCTGCATCAAAGCAAACCAAAATCCCTCGACTTAACGTTCCGACTACATCAAGCTCCATTATAAATAAAAAATTAAAAAAATGTAATGTTGTAAAGCGTTTCAGTCCTTCCCGTAAGGTGAAAGACCCTCGCAATGTGGCGCGGATGGAGGAAGATTCCCTCCAAATTTGCGCCTCTAATTCGGATCTTTCTGATTCCGATGGGGGGGTGTCTATGGACACCTCCAGTCTTCCTGCTCGTGTTCCTTCCCCCTCGTCGTCATGATGGCGTCCGTAACTTGGTGGACTTTCGTCCTTTTTAAAAAAAAAAATCTCTCATCATGGCAGGTATCATTTCATGGAATTGTCACGGCGCTCGTAATAAGCTCGACGAAATTAAAACTCTGATTTCTGTCCACACTCCGGCCGTCTTTGCGCTACAGGAGACCTATTTTAAAGACTCTGATAATTTTAAATTTCGAGGTTACAGTGCTATCCGAAAAGATCATGATGTTGGTGGTAGGGTATCTGGAGGCGTTGCCCTCGTGATATCCAATGACTACCCGTCTACGATCATACCATTAAATACAAATATGCAGGCAGTCGCAAACCGAATCCACATACGTCAGCTCACTACCATTTGCAACGTTTATCTACCACCAAACGAATCAGTAGATCAAAATTCCTTGGTACATCTTATTAACCAACTACCTACCCCATTCATAATAGTCGGAGACTTCAATGCCCATAGCCCCCTTTGGGGAAGTGAAAACACAAACAATAGAGGACAACAAATAGAAACCATTCTATCCGATCTCTCACTCTGCATTCTCAATAACGGTGATAACACATACTTTCATCTACCGACAAAATCATTTCATGCAATAGACCTAGCCATATGTTCCCCTTCTCTTCTGCCATTTTATAACTTCTGGGTATCAAATGATCTGTACAATTGTGACCACTTTCCAGTATTTCTCTCCCTAGTAACCAATGACTCTCATACTACAGCTACTCAACCCCGTTACATTTACGATCGAGCTGACTGGGCGACCTTCACCTTTCTTGCAAACATCCCCAGGAAAATGGTGGTGGGTGACATTAATGATGCCATAAATAGCATAACTAATGTAATAATTCAAGCAGCTGATACCTCCATACCAAAAACCTCCTCAGTTAAACTCAAAATCAGAAGACCTTGGTGGACAGACGAATGCCGTGATGCCAGGAAACGACAACAGAAAGCCTGGAATATTTTCCGGAGATACCCGACGACCCAAAATCTACTAAATTTTAAACAGGCTAAGGCATACGCTAGGAAAGTACGTCGACAGAGCCAAAGAGAGTCGTGGGCGAAATACATATCCAGCCTATCATACAACACTCCGTCTAAGCAGTTGTGGACTAAAGCAAAAAGGGCAATGGGTTTGTACACCAATCATCCAATTTCCTGCATTGTTAAAGATAGCCAAACAATATCAGACCCTACAGAAATCGCAAACGCAATAGGCACAGCTCTTGCTTCCAATTCTTCAGCCATTTCATATAAAGACTCCTTTCTAAGATACAAACAACAATCTGAACGCCGAAATCTCAACTTCAATACACGTACCTCTCTTCCTTACAATAGCCCATTTTCAAAATCTGAACTCGTTCAGAGCCTTCATAGCACACATAACACTTCTCCAGGACCAGATGGAATAACCTACAGCATGCTAAAGCATCTTTCACGCCGCTCACTCCGTAACTTGTTATTCATATATAATAGGATTTGGGAAGAACATGTTTTCCCTGTAGCTTGGAATAGAGCCACTATTATCCCTTTTCCAAAGCCTGGAAAAGACGCCTCTGACCCCAATAATTACAGGCCGATTGCCCTAACCAGCTGCCTTTGCAAAATTTTAGAGAAAATGATTAACGCCCGACTTGTCTATGTTTTAGAAACCAGAAACCTCATTTCTCCGAATCAGTGTGGTTTCAGAAGGGGTAGATCGACGACGGACAGCATTATTGCTCTGGAATCTGACGTTAGGAGAGCTTTTCTCCTAAGAAATCATTTAGTATCAATCTTCTTCGACATAGAGAAAGCGTATGACCGTACCTGGCGCTATGGCATCCTACGAGACCTTTTTGAATTGGAGTTCCGGGGAAATCTCCCAATTTTTATAAAGAATTTTTTAACTACCCGACACTACCAAGTCCGTGTTGGCACTGCCGTATCCAACTTTTTTATTCAAGAGGAGGGGGTTCCTCAAGGGAGTGTCCTCAGTGTCACTCTCTTCTCAATAAAAATTAATAATATTTTAAAACAATTACCACCTTCTGTGCGGGGGAACTTGTATGTTGACGACTTGCAGATCTGCTGTCAAGGTAAAGACATGGCATTCATCGAACGTCAACTGCAAACTGCAGTCAGACGTATAATGACTTGGAGTGATAAAAATGGTTTTAGTTTTTCTTCTGACAAAACTTCATGTGTGCACTTTTGCCGTAAACGTGGGATCCATCCGGATCCCGAAATTTTTATTGAAAACCATAAAATAAATGTTGTGGACACGGTTCGTTTCTTGGGCATTGTCTTTGACCGGAAGATGACATATCTTCCACATGTTTTACAGCTGCGAAGAAAGTGCGAGAAATCTCTCAATCTTCTTAAAGTTTTATCGAATACATCGTGGGGTGCTGACAGGACATCTATGTTACGTATATACAGATCGGTAATCCGTGCAAAACTAGACTACGCCTGCCCATCATATGGTTCGGCTCGTGAATCCGTTCTTAGAAAACTTGACACTGTGCACCACAGTGCACTTCGTATTTGCTCTGGTGCTTTCCGAACTTCACCCATTCAGAGTCTCTATGTCGACTGTCACGAACCATCTTTGTATCATACTCGCCATACACTTTCATTGAACTATTTTTTTCGTGTCTTATCTCATCCTAATCATCCTTTACATGACATGCTACTTGATAAGCAGTATGATCGCCTGTATCAAAACCGGCCATCCTGCATACCGTGTTTTGGCTTTCGTATGCGCTCCTTCACCCAAAATACTCCTCTGGAAGATATAAATGTCTGTGTACGTCCATTATTTGACTTTCCTCCTTGGAAGAAAAAATCTATATCATACATTAATCCGTTTCATAATTTTAACAAAACCGACACCGATTCATCCATATTTAAACAACTTTTTTACTCTCATCGTCACAGTTTCTCTAAGTATAAAGATATTTATACGGACGGCTCGAAAACAACTGACCATGTCGGTTGCGCCTATATTTATAAATCGGAAATTCATAGTTACAAAATTCACTCATCGTGCTCAGTTTTTACAGCAGAAATTTTAGCCATTAAAAAAGCTCTTGATTTTATTGCCCGTCATCGGAATAAACATTTTATTATATACTCGGACTCTTTGAGCGTACTCGAAAGCTTAAAGTCTGGCAAGGGTGATCATAGTTTGGTCTCCATTATTTTAAATCTTCAGCATAGTTTAGAACACCGTGGTTATAGTATTTTATATTGTTGGATCCCAGCACATGTCGGGATCACTGGAAATGAGCTCGCAGACACTGCCGCAAAAAATGCAAGTATGACTTTATATCACCCTGTCCCTTACACTGACATCAAACCTACTATCAGGAGTTTAATTTTGGACAAATGGCGCTCTGCATGGAACCTTCTTTTAGATAATAAACTACATAATATAAAGCCCACCATCAGTGTCTGGCCCACATTATATCCTAGAAAACTGGATGTTATAATAACGCGTTTGAGAATAGGACACACTAGGGTCACTCACAAATATTTGCTGGGAGAAAATGCCCCCATCTGCTTTCACTGCAACTGTGACCTTACCATTTTGCATATTTTAACTGACTGCACAGGTCTTACCAACTTTTATTCTAAATACTTTGGTTCAACTTCTCTCACCTTAAAAGATCTTTTAGGCGAAACACCTCACCCTGCTATTTTTCGTTTCTTGAAATGTACAGGATTTTACCCATTGATTTAATAAGTTTTTTCTTTCCTTTATATCATTTTGTAATACTTGACTGCAATCTAGATGGGGAAACCCCATCTAGATGTTTTGACTTTAACACTAGTGCGTTTTATCTTCTTTCTTGACCTTTAATCTCAGACTTTACCTTGTGTTTGGCGCAGCATGTCCTTTCTGGACCTTGCGCCATTAAACCCTAACCAACCAACCAACCAACCAACCATCTCCCTCGTTGCGGTTACCTCTTCGGAGGTGAGGGCTCCTCATCAGAAGCTGTAGCCATTCTGTGCTTCTAGCTTCTAATGGCGATTAACTGCCCACGTGTTTGCCGTGCGTGGAGACCCGTGTCCCCGGAAAAGGGAATCCTGGTAGTTGAGGGTCAGTTTTGGTTGCCCAACACACTGCTTCGGCCCCCGCTTCGGGTAAACGGGAGGTACTTAGTGGTTCCCTAATGTATCAATCGGCTGGTCGCTGACTTTGTCTTCGGCTAGGAACCAAGCTATCGTTTCGGCTTCTGGGCATCTCGTTAAGGGTGGAGGTCTGCTTCAGGGTCGTTTCGTGTGCGTATAGTTCTCGGTTAGCACTGGTGCAGGTATCTGCATCCCCTTGTTGGGCTCCATGGTGGGTGGTGCCGCCGAGAACTGAATCTTTCCACCTTTTTTTATGGATAAATCTTCTTCTTTTTCTTCTCTTCAAACATCTCATAAAACCTCACGTTTTTTTATAATTAAGCGAAAGGAAGGTACATTTAGTACGGTATCGCCTTTCATCATTCAAAAGGCTCTACATGGATTAATTGGAACTTTCGAATCTGTTAAAAAAAT
Source organism: Dolomedes plantarius (assembly GCA_907164885.2). NCBI lineage: Eukaryota > Metazoa > Arthropoda > Arachnida > Araneae > Dolomedidae > Dolomedes > Dolomedes plantarius. The sequence continues at coordinate 9,386,027 of OU015499.1, forward strand.
ACGATCAGGAGACCTACTTTTAGAAGTAAGGACTGCAGGACAAGCTGCACAGTTATTAAAAGTTGAAGCTTTTGCTAACATGGCAGTAACGATTGCTCCCCACGCATATTTAAATTCATCAAGAGGTGTAATTTCAGAACCTGACTTGCTCCATACTTCCGAAGAGGAAATCTTGGAGCATTTGAAGGACCAACTTGTGTCTGGTGTTCGTCGCATTAACATCCGTCGGGATGGGAAATTACTTCCCACGAAGCATCTCATCCTGACCTTCGACACACCTGTACTACCAAGATATCTCATAGCTGGATACCTTCGATGCCCCATCAGACCTTACGTGCCGAACCCACTCCGTTGCTTTCAGTGCCAAAGATTTGGACACTCGAAAGCATCGTGTCGTGGTTCCGTGGTCTGTGCACGTTGTGGCCAGCGTGATCATGCATCAGAAACTTGTAACTTACCAGCTAAATGTGTTAACTGTGAAGGAGACCACACCTCATATTCGCGATCATGTCCAAAGTGGATTGTTGAAAAGGAAATTCAAACTGTCAAGGCTCACAATAATATTTCATATCTAGAAGCGCGCAAACAGGTAGAAGCTAGGAGCCCCAGAGTCGGTGTCTCATATGCTTCTGTTGCCGGTAACAAAAAAATTATGTGTTCAGTTTATACGCAGACAGACGAGTCTATTCCATCTAATACTGTACTTTCTACTTCCCCTTCTGTGCGTGGAATTAAAAGCAGACAGTCTCCTCAACATTCCGCCTCTCAAAACAAGCAATCTAAGCAGTCATGTTCGTACCATATTAGCACCAATACACCAATACCTCCAAATCCGAATAAAAAAAAGAAAGTAGCAATTCCTAGGAAATGCATTGGCATTCCTAAGAAAACCAAAAATGAAAAACATATTTTAAAAAATCCCCATTCTTTCCGGAAGCTCCTCTCTGAGGAGACTCCATTAAAATTGTATGTGTCCGAGGATTCGGACCATGATGTAACGTTTGAGGAGTCTCCGACTCCTCCTGCCGTAGGTTGCATGTCATCCCAACCCGCAGAGAGAGATCACTTGGTCCCTCCTCCTCCTGCCTTGCCATAATGGCAGTTATTTCATGGAACTGTCGTGGCTTTCGTCATAATTGTTCTGATGTGAAGGCCCTGGTGGCTGAACACAACCCTGCAGTCGTCGCCCTTCAGGAAACGTACCTAAAGTGGAGCGACACTTCAAAGATCCGTCGCTACCACTGTGTCCGAAAAGACAACAATACAGGAGATAAAGCCTCGGGAGGTGTAGCCATCCTCACCTCCCATGTGTACCCCTCTACGGTTGTCACCTTGCATACCACCTTGCAAGCCGTAGCAGTACGAATCCACCTAAGACGCTTGATTACTGTTTGTACGATTTACCTGCCACCAAATGAGCCAATCGCTCAGAACATTCTGAACGATCTGATTAATCAGCTACCTCCTCCCTTCATCATTATAGGTGACTTCAATGGTCATAGCACGCTCTGGGGAAGTAAGGATACTAACCACCGCGGACGGCAGATAGAACAGTTGCTGTCTGACAACTGTCTCTGCCTTCTGAATAACGGGGAAGAAACTTACTTCCATGAGCCGACGCGCACATTCCATAGTATAGACCTTGCTATCTGTTCACCATCCCTCCTACCCCTTTTGAAATTTTTCGTCGGGAAAGACCTTCGAAACAGTGACCACTTTCCACTTTTTGTAACTACTTTAAGTGATGGCAGTGGACCTGTTTCACGGCCAAGACGTTACATCTTTGAAGCAGCCGACTGGGACAAGTTCACTTCCCGGGCCGCAATCACACGGAGTATGGTGGATGCAAATATTGAGGACTCTGTACGTAATGTCACCAATGTTATCTTACAAGCAGCTGACCTCTCCATTCCTAAATGCTCTTCATTTCCGCCGAGGACTCGCAAGCCGTGGTGGAATGAGGAATGCCAAACAGCCATGAAAAATCAAAGAAAGTTGTGGAACATCTTTCGAAGGTACCCGAACACTGCAAATTACATTGCTTTTAAACAGGCCAAGGCTAATGCTAGAAGGGCACGTCGCCGCAGTCAACGCGATTCATGGATAAAATATGTATCCCATATTTCGACTTCCACTCCTTCTAGAGAACTGTGGTTGCGAGCCAAACGAGCAATGGGGCTTTATACTGAAAATTCCATATCTTGCGTGACCGAAAACGGTGAGACTCTCGCAACGGCCGCCGAAATAGCAAACGCTATTGGTCGACGATTCGCAGCCATTTCCAGTGCTACAGCGTATCCGAACTCCTTTTTACAGTATAAACGCCGTGCCGAATCACAACGCTTGCGTTTCAACACGCGGAGGAAACTTCAATATAACAGTCCATTTACCATGACAGAGCTTCTCCGTTGCATTCGTGGAACCAAAAAATCTTCCCCTGGACCGGATAATGTATCTTATTGTATGCTGTCCCATCTGTCACGGGAATCTTTATGTAACCTTTTGTATCTGTATAATAGGATTTGGAAATCTAACACCTTTCCAAATGCATGGCGTAATGCTACAGTCGTTCCCTTCCCAAAGCCAGGTAAAGATGCGACCAACACTAATAACTATCGCCCTATTGCCCTCACCAGCTGTTTGTGCAAGGTCCTGGAGAAAATGGTGAACACTCGCCTGGTGCACGAATTAGAAACCAATGGTTACCTCTCTCCTTTCCAAAGTGGCTTTCGGAAAGGCAGATCCACGATGGACAACCTAATCGCTTTAGAGTCCCAAGTGCGCAATACCTTTCTGCAGCGAAAACATATGGTCTCCATTTTCTTCGATGTTGAAAGAGCATACGACCGCACTTGGCGGTATGGGATACTTAGGGATCTTCACAATCTGAATTTTCGTGGACACCTACCACTCTTCATCCAAAACTTCCTATCGTTGCGTCAGTTCAGAGTCCGCGTCGGCAACGAATTTTCCGATGTTTATACACAAGAAGAAGGAGTTCCACAGGGTAGCGTGTTGAGCGTCACCCTTTTCTCACTAAAAATAAATGGTATTTTAAACAAACTACCACCCTCCGTAACTGGTTTCCTTTATGTGGACGATTTGTATATCTCGTGCCAAAGTCAGGACATGCGTCATGTTGAAAGACAGCTTCAAACTGCAGTCAATCACATGGAGAAATGGAATGCAGAAAATGGGTTCGTTTTCTCTGCCGACAAGACGCGCTGTGTGCATTTCTGCCGGCGCCGTGGTTTGCACCCGGATCCTGAAATCCTCCTAGGAACTTCGCGGCTCTCAGTCGACAACACAATCAAATTCTTAGGTCTCCATTTTGACAACAAACTGACCTTCCTTCCCCACGTGTCATATCTGCGTCGGAAGTGCGAACGGTCACTGAACCTGTTGAGGGTTTTATCTAACACATCCTGGGGTGCGGACCGCTGCTCTCTCCTTCGGATATACCGTGCGGTTATCCGATCGAAACTAGACTATGGTTGTGCAATCTATGGTTCAGCCCGACGGAGTGTCCTCCAGAAACTAGATACTGTGCATCACTCCGCTTTGCGTATATGCTGTGGCGCCTTCCGCACTTCCCCTGTCGAAAGCTTGTATGCTTACTGCGGAGAACCCTCTCTAGATGTCATCCGCCAACAGTCATCCCTTATACTCTATTTCCGTTTACTGTCCCGTTCGTGCCATCCACTCCATGAGTCCCTTCTTAACTTTGAGTTTGAAACTTTATATCAACATCGTCCGTCTTGCATTCCAAATTTTAGTTTGCGAATGCGCAGTTTGATGGTTAACTCTCCTCTAGATGAAATCTGCATTCTCTGTCCTCCACTATATACTTCCCCACCTTGGAAGCTACAAAATTTCTCCTATCTCCGAATCTTTACTAGTTACTCAAAATCAGATACTCCCGACAAGGTATTCCAACAGCTGTTTGCGTTACATAGGTCTCAGTACACCTCTTACACACCTGTATTTACTGACGGTTCATGTTCAGCTGACCACGTGGGGTGTGCTTTTGTTTGTGAATCCCACACCGTTAGCCACCAACTTCCTGCTGCATGCTCGATTTTTACCGCTGAATTTAGAGCCATTTATGAGGCCCTTGATTATATCTCACAGCTTCAACATAAAAGGTTCATCATTTATACAGATTCTCTCAGCGTTTTGGAAACACTAGAATCGAACCCCATGAGCCACGCTCTTGCCTCCCAAGTGCTAGATTTGATAGGAGAAATGATACGTCGTGGTTTCTCTGTTCTATTCTGCTGGGTGCCTTCTCATGTCGGAATTCAGGGTAACGAGCTTGCCGACAAAGCCGCAAGAAATGCGAGAGTTTATATGAACCTGCCTCTCCCCTATCATGATATCAAACTCGCGGTTAAGAGGTTTCTTCGGGACCAGTGGCAAAGGCATTGGTATATGCAGATTGACAACAAATTGCATAATATCCAACCTAATCTTTCCCTTTGGCAATCTCTACCCAACAGGAAGAGTGACGTCATTCTCACGCGTCTACGGATTGGTCATACTCGACTGACGCACTTGCATTTGCTATTTGGTGAGAGTGCTCCAATGTGTGCACACTGTAAATGCCCTCTAACCATCTATCATATTTTAACGTCTTGTAATAGTTTCACAAACCTGTATGTAAAATATTTTAAATCATCATCTCCATCCCTTTTGCATTTAATTGGTGAACATCCACATCCTGCGCTGTTCACTTTTATACGTCATATTGGTTTTTACCAGTTAATCTAATTTTTAATATTTTATAATTTTTTTATCTAAAACTGTTTCTATCTTGTTTATACCTCAAATTTTATACATTTTACCTGTGGTTTTACATGGTCTATATGTACATTGAATGTTTTTATCCATATCTTTACTTTTCCTATATATATATCTATATAATATATAATTTTATCATAATTTTATGGTTTTTTGGCTTATAAATGACAATTATATATGTTTGTTACCGTTCACCATGTGTTTGGCGCAGCTTGTCCTCTCTGGACCTTGCGCCAATAAACCCAAACAAACCAACCAACCAACCTAAAAACTATCCAAGAAATCGATACCTTCCATATGTTTATTGTATTCACGAATTACAGCAGAATTGTCTATTGTGATCTTTTTCTTTTGTTTTCTATCAAAGCGCGCTACTGTAGAAACTGGTAACTGTTGAGTAAAAGGCGAGGCTAAAGTGACTAATTTATTATCTCTCCATGCTACAAGTGACATTTTGATATCATCTACAGTTCCAACTTTTTCAATACTAGAACCTCTATTCATTTTCTCCCCTCAGGGGGTTTACCTTCTTTAGGTAAACACGGGCTTCACAACCCCGAGGTACCTTAGTGTCTTTTTCTCTCTCCGTGGGGTTCACTGTCTTTGGTGAATGTGGGTGTCGCGTCCCCAGTGTCCCATAGCGATCCATCTCTCTTTCGCTTCTCCTGTCCTCTTTCTTTTGTTTTCTCCTTTCCGGGCTTTTCTTCCTTTCCAACTGGAGCTTCCAGTAACAGTTTTTGTTGCTGTTTTCTTTTTTAACCCCTATGTGTATATTTTGTTTGTCATTTCTTAGTTAAAAAAATAAAAATGTAAAAAATAATAAAATGGAACAAAAAAAGGTTTTGTGCTATCTGTCCCCTTCGGAGCCTTCATGGTTACAAAACCGATATCCACCCACCCAACCTTGACGTTACTGGGTCCTGTACCACTCTTCGGCCTCTCCCGTGAGGGACACCGCTTGGGCTCGAGAACGGACCCTGTTGGGGTTGTGTTGGTGGAGAGGAGTGGCGTGCCATGTTGGTAATGTTTGAGGTACGTTCTCCTTAAACGGTCCCAGAGGTAGACGCCCTTGGTTGCGTGTATCTTTATGGCAGACGTCGCGAGGTAGCGCAAAATCCTCCTTGATTCTGTCGGGGACCGTGCACCAGGTGCACGTTACCTCCCGGCGTTTGTCATTTAGTTACGAAGAATCCGGCGGTTACACTTGTCACGTTAGAAAAGTGTGGAACGACGGGATCTGGCGGGGACCCCGAATCGAACTGGAAGTAATCCGTGGTTTCTCATATTTGGAATTATGGCTACAACCAGCAATAAGTTAGTTGCAGCTTCCTGGGCCGATCGGTCAGAGAGCTTACCACAAAACTCTGATTTATCGCTATCTTCTCAACCTTCTCCTATAAGGGAACAACCAATCACCTTTAATGTCAGCAAAGAAAAGTTTTTTGTAATCAAGAACCTACAAGGTACCTTTTCTGCAGTATCCCCCTTTTTGATTCATAAATCAATTCACTCATTAGTAGGAAATGTCCCGGCAATAAAAAATTACGTTCTGGAGATCTGCTAATAGAAGTTGCATCTAATACTCAAGGAAAAATTTTAATATCTTGCAAAACATTAGGGCCTTTCAATATCTCAGTAACACAGCACAGGACATTAAACTCTTCTTGCGGTGTCATCTCAGAACCAGACTTTACCTGCTCCGATGAAGAAATTCTGGAAAACCTAAAAGACCAGGGAGTTATCGCAGTTCGGCGGATCAATATCAGACGTGATGGAAAAATCATTCCAACGAAACACTTGATCATCACTTTTGATACCCCTCTTTACCATCTTCACTCACAGCTGCGTACTTAAAATGTCGCGTAAGACCATATGTGCCGAATCCCGTACGGTGTTTTAAATGCCAGAGGTTCGGTCACGCGAAAGACTCATGTCGAGGAAACATCACCTGTGCTAAATGTGCGCGGTCTGGGCATGAAAGTGACTCTTGCGAAGAGGCGCCTTGCTGTGTAAACTGCAAGGGGGGACATCCCGCTTTCTCTAGATCATGTCCTAAATGGACAATGGAGAAAGAAATCCAAACTATGAAATTACACGCAACATCTCATTTGCAGACGCAAGGCGCATTGTTGACACTAGAACCCCAACGCCAGGTCTATCATACGCAGCGGCCACCAGCCCCAAACCGATGAAACCCACTGCAGCGCAAACTGAACCTGTATTTTTTATGCCGACAAGAATTGCAAATAAAACGTCCCAACAAAAAAAAGTTTCACCATACCATTCGGCTACCCCACCTCAAAACAAAATTCGAAAAACAAGTCAAAAGTCCACCAAAAAATCTCTCATATCTCGTAAACATACCGGAGCTTCTCATAAACACAAATATCCCAAATATGTGCAAAACAATTCAAATGACCTTCGGGGGAGTGCCGCCAGAGGAAGTGATATAGAGCTCTACGCATCTGGTCTCTCGGAAGATACTGTGGAGTCTATAGAGGCTTCTCCAGTTTCATGTGGGAGGTTAGCGCCCCGTGGCGTGGAAGTAGACGCCACATAAAACCCCTGTTCCTTTTTTTTTCCAAAAAAAACTTTTAAAACTTTTTTCCCTTCGTTCTCAACCATTTATGGCACCTATTATTTCTTTGAATTGCCTCGGTTTCCATAATAAATTCCACAATATAAAAACCCTCCTCTTTGAGCACAACCCGGCAGCTTTAGCATTTCAAGAGACATACTTAAAAAATTCTGATCAGGTAAAAATTCGAACTACCATATTATTCGTAAAGATCATGATTTGGGTGGAAGGGTATCAGGTAGCGTGGCCCTTTTGATATCTTACCACTATCCATCTACGGTCATCCAACTGAATACGAATCTACAAGCTGTTGCAGCCCGCGTCCATATCCGTCAACTCACCACCATTTGCAGCATTTACTTACCACCAAATGAAACAATAGATCTTAATTCCTTGCACACCTTGTAACTCAACTTCCGATACCATTTATTATTCTTGGAGATTTTAATGATCTTAGCCCACTTTGGGGAAGCCAGAACACAAACAATAGAGGCCATTCAATAGAATCCTTCCTATCCGATTTTTCACTGTGTACACTTAACAACGGCGATAATACCTACTTCCATCTCCCAACAAAAACTTTCCATGCAATAGACCTAGCTATATGTTCACCTTCACTTTTACCGATTTATAATTTCTATGCTTCGAACAATTTGCACAATAGTGACCACTTTCCTATATTTCTCACCCTGCTGACCTGTGACTCATGTCCTGAAACTTCTGAACCTCATTATATTCACGATCGAGCTGATTGGCCGACTTTTACCTCCTTAGCAGCCATCACAAAGCAAATGGTGATGGGCTACATAAACGATGCCATCAAAAACATTGTTAATGTCATTATTGACACCGCTGACGTCACTATCCCCAAAACCTCCGGTAAACGTAAGAACAGGAAACCATGGTGGACAGAAGAATGCCGCATTGCCAAGAAAAGACAACAAAAAGCCTGGAGCGTATTCCGTCGGTATCCTACAACTGAAAACCTCCTGACCTTCAAACGTGCTAAAGCCTACGCCCGAAAAGTGAGACGACAGAGCCAGAGGGAGTCATGGGTTAAATATGTCTCCAACATGTCACATAATACCCCTTCTAAAATTTTATGGACTATAAGTCAAAAGAGCAATGGGTGTCTACACAGATCATCAAATTTCTTGTCTAACTCATAATGGCCGAACAATCTCCGATATTACAGAAATTGCAAACACTATAGGTACTGCTTTTGCTTCCTCCTCTTCTGCTATATCCTACCGAGACTCTCTTCTAAAGCATAAACAAAAATCTGAAAGACGAAATATAAATTTTAGCACATATTCTGTTCTTAATTACAATAGCCCATATACTGCACTAGAACTCAATCGCACCCTCCATAGTACCCAAAATACTTCTCCTGGACCTGATGGTATTACCTACGGCATGCTTAAACACCTTTCTCCCCGCTCCTTGAAAAATCTCTTGCACATTTACAGCAGAATCTGGTACGGACTTGTTTTTTCAACGGCCTGGAATAAAGCTATTGTTATTCCGTTCCCAAAGCCTGGGAAGGATGCTAAGGATCCAAATAACTACCGACCCATTGCTCTGACTAGTTGCTTGTGCAAACTCTTAGAGAAGATGATAAACACACGTCTTGTTTTTCTTCTAGAGGCACGAAACCTCATTTCCGCATTTCAGAGTGGTTTCAGAAAGAGGAGATCCACCGTCGACAACATCATTGCGTTAGAAACTGGAATTAGAAGAGCATTTCTTCTGAAAAATCATCTGGTTTCGATCTTCTTCGACATGGAAAAAGCCTATGACCGCACTTGGCGCCATGGAATCCTCCAGGATCTCTTTGACTTGGACCTTCGTGACAACCTTCTGATTTTTATTCAATTTTTTTTAAAAAACCCGACACTATCAAGCCCGCATTAGTCCTATCAAATCCTTTTACTCAAGAAGAGGGGTCCCACAGGGAAGTGTCCTCAGTGTGACTCTTTTTAGCATAAAAATTAATGATATTCTGAAACAACTAGCATCTTCTGTGCAGGGCAGTCTCTGTGTCGACGATCTGCAGATCTCCTGCCAAGGTAAAGATATGGTTTTTGTTGAACGTCAACTTCAGACTTCAGTTAGACGCATCCTCGCCTGGAGTGATCAGAAAGGGATTAATTTTTCCATCGACAAAACCTCATGTATGCATTTTTGCCGCAGACGTGGTATCCACCCGGATCCCGAAATTTTTATCGGAAAGCAAAAAATAAATGTTGTAGACTCAGTACGCTTCTTAGGCGTTTATTTCGACCGAAAGTTGACATATCATCAACATGTATCTCAGCTTCGAAGAAAATGTGAGAAAACGCTGAACCTTCTTAAAGTCTTATCAAATACATCCTGGAGTGCTGACCGAATAACCATGTTGCGCATATACAGGTCTGTGATCCGAGCAAAGCGCGACTACGCATGTCCATCATATGGCTCAGTCCGTGAATCTGTCCTCCGCAAACTCGACACAGTCCATCACAGTGCCCTCCGTATCTCTTCAGGGGCATTTCGTACATCACCTGTTCAAAGCCTTTATGTAAGTTGTCATGAACCAGCTCTATCTCATACTCGCCATCAACTTTCATTAAACTACTTTTATCGTATTTTATCTCATCCCAATCATCCTTTACGTAACTCCTTTCTTGACAATCGGAACGATCTACTCTACCAGAACCGGCCATCTTGCGTACCATGCTTTGGGCTGCGCATGCGGTCCCTTATTCAATATACCTCTCTAGAAAATATAAATGTTTGTGAGTGTTCACTTTTTGACTTTCCACCTTGGGAAAAAAATTTTATCTCGTTTTTAAATCCCTTTCAAAATTTTAATAAATCTGACACTGATTCATCAATATATAAACAACTCTTTTACTCCCATCGCAACCAGTTTTCAAAGTACATAGATATTTACACTGACGGTTCGAAGACTTCACACCATGCTGTTTGTGCTTTTGTCTTGAAATCGGACATTCATAGCTTTAAACTTCAATCATTATGTACTAATTTTACTGCAGAAATTTTAGCCATCAAACAAGCTCTTGATTTTATCTCACATAATCAGAACAAGGATTTTATCATTTACATCGATTCATTAAGTGTGCTAGAAAATCTGAATTCTGGTAACATCAATCATATCCTGGTCTCTCAAATTTTAACCCTTCATCAACGTTCACAACGCCGCGGCAGTAGTGTTTTATTTTGCTGGATCCCAGTTCATGTGGGGATCCCTGGTAATGAGTTGGCAGACAAAGCAGCAAAGAATCCTAGTACCCTTTTAAGTCACCATGTCCCTTTCTCCGACCTTAAACACAGTATAAGGAATCTAATATGGGATAAATGGCGGTCTGTGTGGGATTTACATGTAAATAATAAACTTCACCACATAAAGCCCACCATTTCTGTCTGGCCTCCTTTATATCCCAGGAAACTTGACGTCCTAATCACGCGTTTGAGAATTGGACACTCTAGGCTCACCCACAAACATTTCCTAAAGGGTGAAAGGCCCCTATTTGCTTTCACTGTAACTGCGAACTCACCATCAAACACATTTTGACGGACTGCGCTGGCCTCACTAATTTTTATCTCAATTTTTTTGGCCCCACCTCACTAACACTAAACGATATTTTGAGTGAAACACCCCACCCTGCTCTTTTCAGTTTTTTGAAAAGCACAGGGTTTTCTCCTCTAATATAATTTCCTTTTTTTACTCTTGTTTCCCTTCTAACCGGTCTCCAGTTTTTGCTCCTGTCTCTTTTTACCATCTTTGCATACTTATCTTCTCATCATACCTAAATCTTAGTGTCTTAACCCCCTTTTATACAACTTCACTTACCATATTTGTGCGCTTTTACCATGGTTTGAATGCGGCTAGTTTTTACCATTTATTTTTTAACTCATTTTACCACCTGTACACATGTTTTTCATATGTATACATTTTTATCATAGAGTTCAAGGTTTTAAATTATATGTATGTCTTTTTCGGGTCTTACCATGTGTTTGGCGCAGCTTGTCCTTTCTGGACCTTGCGCCAATAAACCCAAACCAACCAACCAACCAACCAATCTATTAATTTACTTCATTCCTTTTCGGAGGGTAAAATGCAATTTGGTACTCTATTTCGTCTAATTGTTCCAAGAGAATGAATCCCTTCTTGAGCTAGGTAGGATATTAGTTTTAATGACCTTCCGAATCATTATTACCATCAGAAATTCTAACACAAACTTCGTTTGGTTTATAATTAGGATCACCTGTGCTGTCATCGCTTTCAGAATCAAATTCATCTTCACTATGATCACTCCACGATCTGTTCATAAGTTCCTCAATTTCTTTCTGAGTTAGAAAATTTCTTCCCGCCATTTCCTTAAAAAAAGAGACGTAAACATACAATGTATCATTTTTGATACATAAAATTGAAATCATACTTGAATTTTTTATAAAAGAATAAAGAAGTATTTTATTAATAATTTTAAAAGCTACGTATCTCTAAAATATATTTATAGAACTTTCAAAGATGTAAAATGACTTGAAAATACTGAAAACATAATAAACACTAAGGCAGGTCTGGTAAGAATTGCATGGGTAACTTTTACTGAAATCGCAGTTGTATTCCTGCTGTCATCTCTCCTACGAAAATCTAACTAACAATGATTAAAAAGTTTGCTATTATGTTTCAAAATTGATACAAGGTGCACAAGTGGATAAAAAATATTGCTTTTGAATATAAAGGGGGAAAATAACTTGTGTATCAAATTTTATACAGTATAATCTAGCTAGTAGAGTGGACAGTCCTGAATGTAAAGATTTCCTATGTTCTTCAGTAACTAATTTTAACACCATGTCATGTTTTGATAGCAACACAATAGGATTTTGGAATTCTTCTCTATTCACAATCAAATAATTTTGTTTTTACACGCAATAGACCATTCTGATCTTTGAGTGTGTTCAGGATCTTCAAAAGTCTTTTTTCAAAGAGTCATTTAGATTGTATCAGCCTTAAAACCACAATCTCAGTTTCCCCATATTCATTAGTTGTTAGCTCTCCTTCCAATTTATTTTTCCTGGAAGTGTTATTATAAAATCGGTAGATCCATCCAACCATTCTAATTGTCTTTGTGTAACTTTAAAATCGACCACTTATACATTCCCCAATATGTTGTATGTTTATCATAGATGACACAATCCCTTTTCTTCTTTCATTCCGTACTTCCTCATTTGTATAAAATTGTAATTGGGGCCAATCTTCTGATGGAGAATATAACCAGAGGGGATCCTCCCACCATTTGGACTTCAAAACATGACGAGTGTAACTCTGCTTGGAAGATCGGCTGGATTGAGTGTTTCTGGTACATGTCTTCAAGCTTCTAAAGGCCCCTCGGGAGGTTTACCTTCTTTAGGTAAACAGGGGTGTCGCAATCCCGAGGTACCCCAGCAAACTATCTCTCCTTTCCTTATCCTCTTCATCTACTTTTTTCTTTCTTTTCTCCCTCGGTGTGGTTCCTCTACGGAGGCGAGGGCTCCCCATTAGAAGCTGTTGCCGCTCTGATGCTTGTAGCTTCTAATGGCGCACGGCCATCACCCACGTGTTGGCCGTGCGTGGAGACCCGTGTCCCCGGAAAAGGGAATCCTGGCAGTCGAGGGACAGTTTTGGTATCCCAATACACTGCTTTGGCCCCCTCTTCAGGTAAACGGGAGGTACATTGTGGTTCCCTATTGTATCAATCGGCTGTGTATCAATTGTATCAATCTTTGTTTTGCATATTTTTATTCTTTGCAGGTAAATTGATAGTACAAATAAATAAATTTTAAAGTAAATGCATAACAAAATGCATTCTAATATTTATTTTATACTTTAATTTGCGTTGGGGAATACATTTTTTCAAATACGTCCATAAAAGTGCAATTGCCAATACTATTTTTTCCCACTGTATATATATATATATATATATATATATATATATATATATATATATATATATATATATAAGCAATTAAATATTGAAATAAAGGAGTCAGAATGAAAAAGCAAGACTGCACAGAAAGCTAGCGCCGATAATGTGACAATAGTTCAACAGAATATGGAGGCCTTGTAGTTAATGACCGGGGGGTGTTGTGACCCCCCCTCCCTCCGGTTAAAACATGTTTTTAAGCCACGGCAACACTCCCGGAGGTCACTACAATTCCAGAAAGCTCTTTGAAGCTGAAAACTTAGATAAAATTAAAAATTAGAAATGAACTGCAAAAGAAAACACAACTGCCAATCCTGTCAGAACCTCAATGCATACCCTTATCAATTGAACCACACTCCAGAACTACAAATATAAAAAAGTCAACACACACCTCAAACACCAGCCATTACTTAGTTATGGTCACAGTCATTGGCTTCATATTAGGATAAAAACTATGACGTGTAAGATAAGAACTCAGACACTGCGGTGTATTAAGGCCCATGTCGACGTCATAGACACCTAAAAAGACAATAGTTTAAAACAAAGTAAACCCAAAATTAGGAATCAAAAAACAAAAGATATTAAAAACCGTGCACCTCCATCGGCATCACCATGGCAAAAAATTAAAATAAGTAATATAGCAACCAAGCTCAACCACCCATCATCCAAAAATATATATACAGCTCAGATTCAAAATATTAGAATAATTACATTTTTTTACAAATTGAATATATAGTTTGGTAATTTAATGTCTTTTAATGCAAATGATATTTTTATTAAGAACTTATTGTTGATTAAACTTATTTATTATCTTAAAATTAATATCATTTTGAAAAGATTAATTAAAAAAAAATTATTTTGGAAAGTCAAAATATTAGAATATTTATTCAAGTGGTTCAAAATATTAGAATATTTCACATTAATTCTCCTTTAATTATCACAAATGCATAACTGGTGGCATCATTGATTAAATTCAGACGATTTTATTTAAAATCAGTATTCTTTTTGCAGTTTGTTTGCTTTTTCGTCTTAAAATGGGTCGTGTGAGTGATATTCCTGAATCTATTAAACTTCGCATGGTTGATTTGTATCGGCACGGTAAAAATCAATGTTATATAGCGAATTATTTACATTGTTCGGAATCAAGCGTTAGTAAAATACTTACACAATATTAAAAAATGGAAAATTTCAAAATAATCGCCGAAATGGCGGCCGAAAACCAAAAACATCTGCTAGAGATGACAGGAAACTGAAGCATTAAGTTAAGAAAAACCGTTTTAAAAGTGTGAGATTCTTGCACCGAAAATGGAAAGAAGAAAGAGTTGAAGTTTCTAAATCGACAACATTAAGACGTCTCCATAAATTTAAGTTTGAATCTCGTGTACCGAAAACAAAACCCCTCATGACTGCAAAACAAAAGCGTATAAGATTGAATTGGTGTAAATCAAGACGTTTATGGAGCGAAGAAGATTGGAAAAAATATTATTTAGTAATGAAAGTATGTTTTGTGTTTCATATGGTAATCAAGGTATACAAGTTTGGAGAATGAAGCAAGAAGCATTTGATAAAGAATGCCTTAAACGTTCGGTAAAATTTGCTGCTAGTGTCATGGTTTGGGGTTGCATGAGCGCAGAAGGACCTGGAAAGTTATGCATCGTCTACGAAAAGGTTAACTCTCAGATATATCAAGAAATTTTGGAATATTACATGATTCCATCATCAGAAGATTTATTTGAAGATGATTTCATCTTTCAACAAGATTTAACGTCACCGCATACCTCGGTGTCAACTAAGAATTGGTTCCGCCAACGTAAAATTAAGGTACTTCCTTGGCCACCAAACTAACCAGCCATTAATCCCATCGAAAACTTATGGGGTATAATGAAGAAAAAACTCCAAGAAAATCCTCCTTCAAGTAAAACTGGGTTAGTGGCACGTATAAAGTCTATTTGGGCTAATATTGATAGAAATGTTTGTAAACACCTTGTATATACTATGCAAGATCGATTGTACGCTGTTATTAAAGCTAAAGAGGATGCTACAAAATATCAACTACCATTTACTTCATATTCATAAGGTAATATTTTTGCGTAAAATAAAATATTCTAATATTTTGAACCAATCTAAATTTTATTCTAATATTTTGATGTGTTTCAGAAAGCTGTTGTACACCTAATTTATTGTGTTTTATATTTTGTAAATGTTAAAATCTTATCTAAACATTCCAGATTTAATTTATAAGAAATTTAATTGCATTTACTTAGTATCAAAAATAAATAAATGGAAAATAATTTCTTTCTTATTACTTTTTCTCAATTATTCTAATATTTTGAATCTGAGCTGTATATATAAAGGACACTTTTGAAAGGAAAGACAAACCGCAAGTCGAAAGCGAAATCGAACTTGAAAGCGCAAAACTGTGGACATAGCTTAAGGGTGGAGTCTGCTTCAGGGTCGTTTCGTGTGCGTATAGACCCGGCTAGCACTGGTGCAGTATCCTGCATTCCCCTTTTTGGGATCCATGGTGGGTGGTGCGGCCGGGCTCTGAATTGTAAGCCCTTTTTTATGGATACTTCTTTAAAAAATACCATGGTGAGGGATAAATCCCCAGTGGAAAATCAATCTTCCTCTTCTCTCCCTTCGAGGGAGCAATAAATTGGCACGTCTCGTAAATTTATTAAGTATTACATTGTGAAACTTACTAATCAGTCCTTTACATCTCTCTCGGCTTTTCTAATTCAGAAAACAGTAAAATCACTTATTGGAAAAATGCCCCAAATCCGCAAACTTCAATCAGGAGACCTTATGATAAGAGGTCGCCTCAACTCAGCAATCTACTGTGTTAGCTAAATGCACAACTTTCGGTTCGTTTTCTGCCACAATAACACCGCATAAGACTGAACTCCTCAAGAGGGGTAATTTCTGAGTCCGAGCTATTTAACGTTGACGAGTCGGAGATCTTAGAAAATCTAACAGAACAAAATGTCATTAATGTGCGCAGAATTACTATACGCCGTGATGGTAAAGTGCTGCCCACTAAACACTTGATTTTGACATTTGACAGTCCAAACCTGCCGTCACATATTAAAGCTACGTACCTCCGCTGTCCGGTTAGGCCGTATATACCGAACCCGCTGCGTTGGTCTCCTGTCGTGGCACCCTTACTTGGGGTCGTTGCGGTCAAGTGGGTCACGACAGCGATAAGTGTTCAGCAGAATTTCAGTGCGTAAATTGTAATGGCAATCACCCGGCTTACTCTAGAACATGTTTGAAATGGTCAAGGAAAAAGAAATTCAGACTGTTAAGGTTACTAACAAAATCCCTTACCCCGAAGCACGGCGTTTAATTGACTCCAGAACTCCGACTGTGGGTATTTCATATGCAGCGGCAGCATCTTCTAAAAAAATAACATCAGTTGGTGTACAAACTGATCCCCTTCCTGCAAAGCCGAAATCCGTGTCCTGTCAGTCATCTGAAACAAAACCTCCCCAGAAGTCATCTCGACCCAGCTCTTCTCTACAAAATAACCCACCAAACTTAAACAGTTCATATCCTGCAGGTGGTAAAAAAGTCAGGCCATCTTCATCACCTTCCGTTCATCAAAATGTTGTAACCAAACAGTCTTCATTAATTTCTCCAACCAAACAAAAAAACAAAACAAATATCGTACAATCCTCGCAACTTTCTTCTCAAAATTTGAAAGAATCCAAACAGTCGTGTTCCGCTCATCAAAAAGTTATTGCATCCAATAAGTCATGTTCATATCACATTGATATGAACTCGCCAATCCCTCCAAACAGATACAGAAAAAGTAGTCATTCCTCGAAAGTGCGTTGGCTTTAAAAGAAAGGCGAAAGACCCAAGTTATATTTAAAAAAATGAAATGTATGTCCGCAGGCTCGCGGAGCATCCTGTTGAATTATATTTGTACCCGTCCGAGGACTCGGATAATGATGTCGTATTTGAGGAGTTTTAACTCCTCCTTTTTCTTTTCTCCTGTTTTTTGGCATTTATCAGCTTTTATCATTCTTGTATATATTTAATCTCGCTATATTTACACTCTATTTTACCCTAGTATTTTTCGTTTCGAAAAGATATTGTCAAATTGTCACTTTTTGCAAATTGGCACCCTTGCTTTTACGCTTCATATATCCTTAGTTTTACACCTATTTTACATCGCTTTTACTTTTTAATATAGCTTTTGACTGATTTAATACTGCATTTCATAAATACATATTTTTATCATCGTTTATATGGATTATGGTTTTTAAATGCTGACTTGTTTTTATGGGTTTTACCTTGTGTTTGGCGCAGCATGTTCTGTCTGGATCTTGCGCCATTAAACCCCATACAACCAACCAACCAAGCATATAAAGGGGTCAGCTTTCTGATTTCCTCCATCCGATTCTGAACAAACACACCCCACGGCTCTTCTCTTTTCAACCACGAAAGTATTGTAGAATCCGACCAGAAGAAAATCCCCCTCCCCCCAGGAATTCTTTTAAAATGCCTACTGAAAGGCGTGCTGAAATTGTAGCGGCAAGAAGCTCTAATCGTGCTATAGAGGTTTCCCTCTTTCCGCAAGGAGCTATTCTAGATTTGGCTCTTAGCAAATGTACTTTTACTGAGTCTGTCGAACAAATTTTGATAAAAGCAACCACAGAGTAGTGAGATTTACTTGCATCACAAAAGAAATATAAACTATCAATTTTATAATCACATTGTGTCCATCTAGGGATCTTAATTTCCTTTAAACTTTCCAAATTATTCCCCCATTTTAAAAATTCTTCTTTAGTACTAGAATCTACTTCTTGGTCCCAAGTTAATCGGGATTTCCACAACCTTTGTAACAAAAGTTTTGGTAATAAAGTAACAGGACAGGCTATACAGAGAGGATCAAATACTTTATGGGCAGCTGCTAAAATTTCTCTTTTCGAAATTTTTTGGGTGATATCTTCAATATTAACTGCCACTTTTAGGCTCAGAGCATCATTAGCACGATCCCATAACATTCCAAGAACATTGGTGGGTTGTGGAGCATGACAGTTCGCATCAGAATACTCCCACCCTTGTAACTCAAATTTTCTCGCGAGTAAGCATTGCGAGACTGCATATATGAACACTTGTAACTGCATTTCATTTTTGACACTTACAAGACAATTATCCACATAAAAACTACTTTCAAGTTGTTGGATAATGTCAGCTGGGTATTTCGAGGACCTAGATTGTGTTTTATCTAATGCTGACTATAAATGATACTGAATCACAGAGGCAAGCAAAAATGGGCTACCCGTAACTCCGAAAACAACTCGGCAATACCTCAAATATTTTAATTTAAATCCTCATCATATCAAAGGAATCTAAGATAATTTTTGTCACTTTGCGAAACAGGAATTTGCGAAAACGTTTAATGTATGTCCGCAGTCACTCCTATTTTAAACACGACAAGTGTTTGGTGCAGCTTGTCCATACTGGACCTTGCGCCATAAAATCCTAACTAACCAACCAACCAACCTATTTTAAACAAGCGGAAACGTGTCAATATTGACGGAATCAACTCAATTAGATTTAAACCCTTTTAAAGGGAATCAATAAGAGTGGGGGAGAATTTTAACTTGGTCAAAGCATCAAATACAGGCCTTATACGAGTGGTACTATTTTCTTTGATAACAGGCCTGTGGGGCAAATAATGAGAAGGAAGAGGAATTTCACTTTCCGGTACATTTTCAATAACCCCCTCTTTTTCCCATTCTTTAAAAACGATCATAAGCTTCACAAATATTTTTTGTTCATAAAGTTTTGACTGTATTGCTTAGTCTCTTAAGAGCCAATTCAAAATTCTCCCACCCTTGTAACTCAAATTTTCTCGCGAGTAAGCATTGCGAGACTGTATATATGAACACTTGTAACTGCATTTCATTTTTGACACTTACAAGACAATTATCCACATAAAAACTACTTTCAAGTTGTTGGATAATGTCAGCTGGGTATTTCGAGGACCTAGATTGTGTTTTATCTAATGCTGACTATAAATGATACTGAATCACAGAGGCAAGCAAAAATGGGCTACCCGTAACTCCGAAAACAACTCGGCAATACCTCAAATATTTTAATTTAAATCCTCATCATATCAAAGGAATCTAAGATAATTTTTGTCACTTTGCGAAACAGGAATTTGCGAAAACGTTTAATGTATGTCCGCAGTCACTCCTATTTTAAACACGACAAGTGTTTGGTGCAGCTTGTCCATACTGGACCTTGCGCCATAAAATCCTAACTAACCAACCAACCAACCTATTTTAAACAAGCGGAAACGTGTCAATATTGACGGAATCAACTCAATTAGATTTAAACCCTTTTAAAGGGAATCAATAAGAGTGGGGGAGAATTTTAACTTGGTCAAAGCATCAAATACAGGCCTTATACGAGTGGTACTATTTTCTTTGATAACAGGCCTGTGGGGCAAATAATGAGAAGGAAGAGGAATTTC
This sequence comes from Dolomedes plantarius, assembly GCA_907164885.2. Lineage (NCBI taxonomy): Eukaryota > Metazoa > Arthropoda > Arachnida > Araneae > Dolomedidae > Dolomedes > Dolomedes plantarius. Next base: position 9,405,864 of record OU015499.1, read on the forward strand.
ACTTTCCGGTACATTTTCAATAACCCCCTCTTTTTCCCATTCTTTAAAAACGATCATAAGCTTCACAAATATTTTTTGTTCATAAAGTTTTGACTGTATTGCTTAGTCTCTTAAGAGCCAATTCAAAATTTTCTGGCAGAGGAGGGTGTTCATTTAACCAAGATAAATTAACAACAAACCTACCTTCAGTGTCTATTTTGACAGTATTTAAAAAATACTCTTTAGCTGCTACCTGTATTTATTGTCTAGACTTCCTCTCGGAGGGATCTAATATGCCGATGGATTCCAAAGACCATAAATTGGATAGAGAAGTGTCAGCACACACCAAACTTGTAACTAGTAGTGCAGCACTTGTTGGCCTGAAGGTTTCTTTCCCATTATGACCCACCCCAATTTGGCCTCCACTGCCGCAAGTCCAGAAGGGAGGAGCTTGTATCCGCCAGTCATTAACTTGCCTGCAATATCAGCTCCGAGAAAAATTTCTATTGGACCTGTTTCCGGATCGTGTAGACAGATGTTGAATTTCTCGAGTTCTTGCATCCAGCCACCATTTCCTACTGGTGGCAATGTATCACATATTTCTTGTCCAAGTGCTTTAAAATGACAATTATAACTTCCATCAATTTTGGAGGTGTGGTACAGTGAAAACTTCATGATTTATATCAGCATGATTTCCACCAAGCAAGGAGTGTCGAAGTTGTTCTCTTTGGCAGGAAATACATCCAACTTCGTGTGCAGTGTTCTTTAAAACATGACCGCTGAAATGCAGAATCGATTATTGCACGAGCTGTGCGCTTCTTCTTTTTTGGACCTCTATTAATGACAGTCAAAGTCTGCAGAATTACATTAGGAGATTTTATTATGTTTGCCAGGGCTTCATATTGATTAGTAAGAAATTAGTCACCCTTAACCCTTTGCGGACGACCGCCGAGTTTCGCGGAAGTTACACTGGGGACGAAAAGCACCGCTGCGCGAATGACCCTGGAGGACGGGAGATTTTTGACGCTAAGCCTAATCTACATGAAAGACTTAGAATCGCATTGCGCTCCACACTAATTTTACTTCTGCATGATCAGGAACTTTCAAAAGCATTGCATATATATTTTGCTGATAACTATAGGTAATTTTAACATTAGAATTGAAAGATAATGAATAAAAATTAGCACTTACCTTGAAAAAAAAATTATACCTTTCGACAATTACTTTAGAAATTTAATTGAACTTTTATTTTTAAAACGTAATAAAAACTAATAATTTCAAAATAAGATTCAGAAAGACATATATATACAATTAAAAAATGGGATATTTACATATTATTTTAAAAGCATTTTTGTGTGTGATATACTTCAAAGCAAGGATCAATGCATAATCCAACATCGCATTCTCTACATTCATAATAACTCTCCACACGTTTCCTTTTCTCTTTCGTTGTTTGAGAACAAACAACGCACCTCCTTCGTTTGTCTTTTTTCCCAGTTTTAGAACATAATTTAGGAAAATGCCTCCCAGATAAGCGGAATGCAGATAATTTATCCAAAGGGCGAGAGGGGCGCTCTTGAGGTACGAAATATTTTCCCAATATTTGCTCTACAAGGTTCAGCCGAAATTGTAGGGCAGGGCACTTTTTCTGGGTGTGATGATTATATATTGCATTAGCATTTAGTAAGGTGATGTCCAGAAATCCGAAAAATAATTTTCGGTACCATTTTACCGTTTTTCTGTAGGCTGGATAATGCGTCAAAGACGCATCGCCCATGTCCACTCCGCCCATATTTTTATTGTAGTCTAATATGCATGTTGGCTTCATTATATTTGCCCCTGTTTTTCTATCTGTACGCCCTGATGGTTGCACTCCAGTATTATGCATGGAGGTTAACATCAGAACCACTTTCTTTTTATCCTTGAAAGCAATTATATTAGTATTGCCTTTTTGTATTGCAGCAATTTCTTTCTCAAATGAAAGGGGAGGAAAATTTTTCGGCATACCTTTTCTGTTTTTCTGGACAGTTCCACACATATTTGTATTTACAGAAGACAAGTAATCTGCCAATGACGGGGAAGTAAAAAACCTGTCCAAATATAAATTATATCCTTTTCCAGTCAAGTTACTAAACAGAGTTCTCACAACGCGTTCTCCGTAATTTCCCCCATCTTCGCATAACAACGTGTCTTTTCCTGTGTAAATTAGGAAGTTCCACACATATCCAGATTTCGATTCTGATAGTTTATAAATTTTGATTCCATACCTAGATCTCTTTGAAGGTATGTACTGACGAAATCCTAATCTCCCTTTCCAAGAGAATAGAGATTCGTCGATGCATATGTTTTCCTCGGGAGTATAGACATTTTTAAATTTTTCCAGAAGTATATCTAAAACAGGTTTTATCTTATCCAGCTTTTTTGCATTACCATCTTCTGTGAAGTGCATATATCGCAAGATACTTAAAAACCGGTCTCTACTCATCGTTGAGTTGAAAAACGGTGTTGCGATAATTTGGTTCGTCGAAAAATACATTTTTATATCAGGCTTTTTCACGATGCTAGATGTTATAATCAAAGCCAAAAAAACTCGAAATTCATCTGCAGTAACAGGTGTAAAATGCGCAAATGACGGAGAAGCCTGTGATGTGGATGCTGCATGAAGCTTCCTTTCTTCCTCTTTCTCTGCGAAGCTGTTTGTAGCTTTTACAATAAGCTCAATTAAATCATCACTGAAAAATATATTAAAAAAATCCATCTCATTACAATGAAGTGATGTCACATTTAGCCCCGGAGTGCCAACGAAAGGATGCGGAGAAATATCCTTCACATTATACGACCACTCCTTCGAAACTGGTGATTGAAGTACGGATGCACTTTGGTTAACCGTACCATTATCATCATCCTCATTCGATTCATCTCCAGATGAATGAGATACACATAAAGTCCAAGAATCTAAACTATCTACTGCACTTTCATCACTATCTGATTGCTCCAATAGAGCCAAAATTTCCTCCTGTGTTAAAGCTCTTTTTCTTTTCGCCATCCTTTCCCCTCGCTTAACTCTAACTTTTTAACACCAAACCCATGAAAATACTATTATAGAACAAATATTCCCCCATCCCTCTGAAAAATAAATAAAAAGTAAAAACACAAGCCGCCGATTACAAAAGAGAGTGGGAGTCTAACGCGACAGCAATCCACTGCACGTTCATTTGTTTACATTACCGAAAAACACTTGTTCACCCTTCTCCCCAAACCAAAACAAAAAAAAAGAAGTATTTCTGAAGGTCAGTGCTTGGAAAACCCGTTAAAGACCGTTATTGGAAAGTAGCGCCATCTTTTATTCAAAATACAAAACGTTCCATTTAAAAACACGGATACGTGGCAGCCGTCTTCTGCAGAAAATTGACTATCGCCACGTACACGCGTTCGCCGTCCTTTGCGGTAAATTTCAGCTGAACACGCGTACGTGGCGCTCGTCCGGAAAGGGTTAACAACTGAACTCGTGTCTGAAGTATTTGAAAAATTTCTACATAGTAGCAGATGATGCTTTTAGCCACAAAGGAGGCAATTCACTCTAGCCCTGCATTTGGAAATCACATATCCAGACTTTTAAGCACAGGAAGCAAGAACGTGACTTTTCCACAGCCGCTTGCCTGTCATTTAGAGACATATTCCTAGCTTTACAGCAATCTTATGATACATGAGTTCCAGAACAAAAAATACAGTAATGGTGTTTATTTATAGCTGTAGTAATTAAAATAGATGCTAAGGGTATTGGTGGTGAATGTCCACTGCTCTTAAAACCTGTTCGTTTGGCATTTCAGAATTTGGAAGGCTGATTTTTATCAAAATATTTGCTTGCTATAGATACTCGTTCTTCTCCTTCAATTTCATCGAGCAAAAATGAAAGTAGCCCATCTGAATCCATGCAATGTGTCGCTTATTTCTCCTCCTTACTAGAACTTCCGTTACCAGATTCATTTTCTTTATAACTGCGATTAACCACTCGAAATCTCTGCACGAAGTGTGTTATCTAGTAAAAATGATTCTACCAGAGGATACAACATAGCTGCATATTTGTCTCTAGCAACCCCAAGTACTTCTAATGCACGAAGTTTTGATTAAGTTATCATTTAATTTACTCAAGGAAAATTTCTGATTCGAATTTTTTAACACGACTAGTGTAAGAAGATCCCTTACATAGACTTCTTTAAGTAGATCCTCTTTACTAAAATGTGCTTGGAGTTGTTGTAAAGCCCTGCTATAACTTCCCCACCAGGCAGAAAACCTTTAACTAATTCTTCGGCCGATGATCCCTTCTCCATTGATTGCAATAAATATGTAAATTTATCATGATCATCTAAATTTGGATCTCTGTCAATCTTCTTAAATTGTCCCCAAAAACATAACCAATTCTTAACATTCCCATCAAAGGTAGGTAATTTTATTTTCGGATAACGTAATAAGGTATTCCAAGAAGCCGTTGACTTTTTCTAGTTCACTTCCTCTCTTATCTGCACCTTTGAAATACAGCTACCTAATATTATTTATTCTCAGATTCGATCATTTAGCTCAGCAAGGAGAGAAGAACTCTTTGAGATGGGGACAACACTGAGAGTCAAAAGCAGAACACATTGAGATGGGGACTTGCACTATGCAAGTCAAAAGCAGCTCTTGCATAGTGCAAAAAGCCAGGAAAAATATAAGGTTTAAAAAATAGACTGGCGATTCAGGGGAAACCCCATATTAGGGGAAACCCTTGTACCTAGGGCCGGCTATTTTTAAATGGCAGTATCTTTACTTATAACTAACTTACAATAATAAAAATAGTTTGTATACATTACGTGCTTTATTCTCTTTAAATAAAAATCACATCAAGATTAGAAAAAAAAACTTGTCAATTATATTGAAAATTTAAAAAAAATTTCAAATGGTGCTAGGTACAATAACACTCTTGTACCTAGGGCCAGTTATTTCCAAACACTGAAATTGTTATTTACAATAAAAAAAAACAATTTGTATCCATTATTTCTTTCATACACAACTTCTAAAATCTTCGTAAGGAAGAAATGTTAATTGTAGGCAATGTATTAAAGGAAGAAATGTTTATTACTTCATCACTTTCTAATGTACGTTTTTTCTCCATTGTCTTAATGATCCCACATAAATTTTCTGTTTCAAACACAGATTTCGTAGCCTTTTTTTTTATCAATTACTTTTTTTAATAATTGTGCTTGATTTTCATTTTTCTCGGGGGTATCAGTGAGAATTCTACATTTGCCAAGTTTTCGTCCACCTCTTTTCTACCAGAGGCCATGGACCTAGGTACAAGATGATGTTGTTTTTGGCAAAATGGCTTCTATAGCCAAAGACCTGCAGAAACCAAACTTTGTTTTTATATCATTTTTTTCCTTTAATGATTACAAAAAATATCTGCTATACATTAAAACATAAGTTTGCACTTAATTTCACAAAATAAGACTTCAAATTGAAGTGAAAAAATTTATTTTTGATCATCAAATCAAGGTTGGTTGGTTTGGGTTTATTGGCGCTAGGTCCAGAGAGGACAAGCTGCGCCAAACACAAGGTAAAAGAAGAACCAACAAATATTTAAGTTATTTCTTGGCAGATCCATAAAAACTATGAAATATATATATATATATATGAAGAAAAGTGATAAAAATAAAAACAATCAAAGTACAGAATGACCGTGTAAAATCACACGTATAAAGATTAAAACTTGAAGAAAAAATCAGTATAAAAATCAGTTTTACAAAAAAAGAGAGAGGTAAATTAAATTAACTGGTAAAAACCGATATGACGGATGAAAGTGAACAGCTCAGGATGAAGATGTTCACCAATTAATTGAGATAAAGATGGGGATGAAGAGTTAAAACATTTTATGTACAAGTTTTTAAAATTATTACACGACGTTAAAATATGAGAGACGGTCAACGGGTAATTACAGTGTACACACATCGGAGCATTCTCACCAAATAACAAGTGTAAATGCGTCAAACGTGTGTGTCCGATGCGTAGACGCGTTAAACTACGTCACTTTTCCTTTTGCTTGTGAAGGCCAAAAGGATATGTTTGTTTTTATAGCATGTAGTTTGTTATTCACCTGAAAGTTCCAAATTTCCTGCCACTTGCACCGTATGATGTATTTGATAGTCTGTTTGATGTCACAGAGTGGTATCGGCTTGCTTAAGATAGTATTAGCATTTTTAGCAGCTGCATCAGCCAACTCGTTACCTCGGATTCCAACATGACTCGGGATCCAACAGAAAAAAAAACTACAGCCGTGCCTAGCCAGATGGTGATGAAGTTTTAATACTTCAATGGCAAGAGGGTGAGCGGGTACACCTGATTCCAAAGTCTGTAGAGAACTGAGTGAATCAGTGTACATGATAAACTTTCTTTCCCTCTTAGTGCAGATACACTGTAGTGCTTCCAAGATGGCTTCCAGTTCTGCAGTAAACACAGAACAGGATGCATGCAGTCTGCGACTTACTACGTCGTTATTGATGACGTAGGCGCAGCCGACGTGACCAGATGATTTTGATCCGTCAGTGTATACATCGCTGTAGTCCTGGAACACAGCACGATGAGCCGCAAAAAGTTGCCGATACACAACGTCGTTGGTATTATTCTTGCAGAAATTCTTGAACGGATTTTGATATGAAAAACCATAACTCTTCCATGGAGGCAGATAATAAAATGGATTTTCCATGACGTCCACTTTATGCAGATCGTAATCACGCAAGAGATTTCGAAACCTCACACCAAACGACGGGACGCAAGATGGACGGTTTTCATACGAACTATCATTACTGGTGTCAAGTAGCTGACTCTGAAGAGGATGAGAAGGGTGAGCAAGAATGCGGTAGTAATACTTGAGCGGTAACTGACGCCTGATAAGGTAGAGAGAGGGTTCATGGGAGTCTGCATAAAGGCTTTCGATGGGAGATGTTCGAAAAGCACCTGCACAAATGCGGAGAGCCCTGTGGTGTACGGTATCCAGCTGCCGCAACACAGACGTGCGAGCAGAACCATACGCTTCACAGCCGTAATCCAGTTTGCTTCGGATGGAAGCTCTGTAAATTCTCAGCATGGAAGTGCGATCCGTATCCCAAGAGGTGTTCGAAAGCATCTTCAGCAGATTTAAACCCACTTCACATTTTTTCCGGACGTGCAAGACATGTGGATGGAAGGTCAGTTTTCTGTCAAACAAGACGCCTAAGAATTTTACATTTTCTGCAACGTGTAATTTCACCTGCCCCAGAAATATTTCGGGGTCTGGATGGGCACCACGGCGTCTGCAGAAATGGACAACAGCAGTCTTGTCGACGGAGAAGCAATAACCATTTTCATCATTCCATTGTACCATCCGGTTGATAGCAGTTTGTAGTTGACGCTCAATGTGCCGCATATCTGACCCTTGACAAGAAATCTGCAGGTCATCAACGTATAAACTACCTTTAACGGTAGGAGGTAGGACCTTTAAGATATTATTTATTTTGATTGCAAACAGGGTGACACTTAAAACGCTGCCCTGAGGGACTCCCTCCTCTTGGGTGTAAAGATCCGAGAAGACGGATCCAACACGGACATTATAAATTCTTATGGATAAAAAATTTTGAATAAAAATGGGTGTTACCCCTTAAATTTAGCTCATAAAGGTCACGTAGGATTCCATGTCGCCAGGTTCTATCGTACGCCTTTTCAATATCAAAGAAGATTGATACTAAGTGATTTTTCCTAAGAAAAGCGTTTCTAATTTGGGTTTCCAGGGCAATGATATTATCGGTCGTTGACCTGCCTTTGCGGAAACCACTTTGGAATGGGGAGAGACTGTTCCTACTTTCGAGCATATAAACGAGACGGGCATTCCCCATGCGCTCAAGTAGCTTACATAGAGCGCTAGTCAAAGCAATCGGTCGGTAGTTCGAGGGCTCCGTTCCATCCTTTCCGGGTTTTTGAAAGGGAATAACGATAGCCCTTTGCCAAGAGACGGGAAACGTATGTTCTACCCAGATCCTATTGTATAGATTTAATAGATTAAGGAGAGAGGGGCCAGAAAGGTTCTTGAAAAGTCATATGTAATGCCATCTGGCCCGGGAGATGTATTCCTGGTCGAATTTAAACATCTCATAAGCTCAATCTCCGTAAATGTACAATTATAAGGAAGAGTGAACCCAGTGGAGAAGTTGACACGTCTAGGTTCTTCATGACGTTTGCGGCGCAGGAAGGCTTGCGAGTATGAGTCAGCGCTTGAAGCAGAAGCAAATGCGCGACCAATAGCATTCGCAATATCGCTAACGTCTGTAAGAAGCTGGCCATTTTGATTAATGAGAGAGGTCGGGTTCTCTGAATACAAACCCATCCCCTGCTTAGCTCGTGAGCACAAAACTTTACTGGGAGTAGATGGTGATAGACTAGAAACATACTGTATCCAAGATTGTCTCCGACACCGACGACGCACTCTTTTAGCAAATGCCTTTGCTTGTTTAAATGCCACGTAATTAGAGGTAGGAGGATAACGTCTGAAAACATTCTACGCTTTCCTTTGCCGTTTAATAGCCTCTTGGCATTCCGCGTTCCACCAAGGTTTTTGATGTCTCGGGACAAAACTCGATGACTTTGGTATCGCTGCATCAGCAGCCTCCATAATGACATCAGTGACTGTTTTGACAGCATCCTCAATAGCTCCTTCAACCATGCTTCTTTCATTGACAGCTCGCTGTTGGTAGAGCGACCAGTGGGCAGCCTCATAAATATAACGAGGAACACGGCGTAAGGGGTTGCTGCAACCAGATTGGGAGATGAAAAGTGGGAAATGATCGCTATTTCTCAGATCACTCCCAACGCTGAACGTCCAGAAAGGAAGAAGCGATGGTGAACAGAGAGCAAGATCCACAGAATGGAAACTTCGTGTGGGCTCGTGAAAATGGGTAGCCTCACCGTTATTTAGCAGACAGAGTGTGTGATCGGAAATCAACTGCTTGATCTGTTGCCCACGGGAGTTGACATTCTCATTCCCCCACAGAGGTCTGTGAGCATTAAAGTCACCCATGATTATGAAAGGTTGTGGAAGCTGATTTACCAAGTCGTCAAGGGACCGCTGATCAACAACTTCATTAGGTGGAAGGTACAGAGTGCACACAGTAACTAATTTCTTTAAGTGAACTCTCACCCCAACTGCTTGGAAGGTGGTATGCAAGTTCTGTGAGGTGGATGGGTAGTCATGAGAGGTGAAGATCGCAACACCTCCAGAGACTCTTCTACCGTTATCATTGTCTCTCCTAATACAGCTGTAGCGTCGTAACTTCGCCGTGTCAGCAGCCTTCAGGTATGTCTCCTGAAGGGCTACACAGGCGGGAGCATATTCACGGATCAGTGTCTTTACATCGTCCAACTTATGGCGGAAACCACGGCAGTTCCAACAAACCAAAGAGGCCATTAAGGCAGAGAAGAAAGGGGCGGCGAGGGTGACATGCTCCCGACGGAAGGATGAGTTCGAGACTCCTCAAACACAACAGCGTGGTCCGAGTCCTCGGACACATACAATTTTAATGAAGCCTCCTCTGAGAGAAGCTTCCGGAAAGTCTGAGCATTTTTAAAAGGAAGTTTTTCATTTTTCTTTTTCCTAGAAAGGCCGACGCACTTTCTAGGAAGCACAACTTTTTTCCTATTGACATTTGGAGGAATAGGTGAATCACCGTCAATGTGATATGACGCTGATTCAACAACTTTTTTGTTAGTGGAAGATGGCGACGATGGTCTGGCTTTCTTATTGTTTTTGGTATTAGAAATTCTCGTATTCATAATAGGAAGTTAGTCTGTTTGTGTACAGGCTGTGCACATCACTTTCTTAGAAGCGGCAACAGAAGCGTACGAAAATCTCACTCTGGGGCTCCGATCTTCAGCCTGCTTGCGCGCCTCCATATAAGATAGATTGTTGTGAGCCTTAACTGTCTGGATCTCTTTCTCCAATACCCACTTAGGACATGAACGTGAGTATGAGGTATGATCGCCCCGACAATTTACACATTTAGCTGGCAAGTTGCAAGTGTCTGACGAATGGTTTGGCTGGGCACAACGGGCACAAACCACGGAACCACGACACGCTGCTTTCGAATGGCCAAAGCGTTGGCACTGAAAGCAACGGAGAGGGTTCGGCACAAATGGTCGTACAGGGCACCGTAGGTACCCAGCTATAACAAATGCTGGTAACTTTGGAGTTTCAAAAGTCAGGATGAGATGCTTCGTGGGAAGCAGATTTCCATCCCGACGTATAGTTATCCGACGTACACCAGACACGAGTTGGTCACGTAAGTTCTCCAATATTTCCTCTTCGGTGGTATGGAGGAGATCAGCCTCCGATATTACCCCTCTCGAAGAGTTTAAATATCTGTGTGGAACTACGGACACGGGCATATTACCAAACATGTTGACCTTTAACAACTGCGCAGCTTGTGAAGCATTCGATACCTCTACCAAAAGATCACCAGAGCGGAATTTTTTCACAGAGTTCACATTTCCAACATAAGCATCGAGAGTTTTCTGAATAAGATAAGGCGAGACCGTAGCAAAATTTCCTTCCAAACGTTTTATTATAAAAAAACCTTGTCATTTGTCGCTCCCTCGAGGGAAGAGATTTCTCATTTTTAGAGAGCTGAGAAGAATCCATAAAAAAAAAGAGGGGGTTAATTCGGTTCTCGGCGGCACCACCCACCGCGGAGCACAACAAGGGGATGCGGATACTTGCACCAGTGCTCACCGACAACTATACGCACATGAAACGACCCTGAAGCAGACCTCCACCCTTAACGAGATGCCCAGAAGCCGTAACGATAGCTTAGTTCCTAGCCGGAGACAAAGTCAGCGACCAGCCGGTTGATACATTAGGGAACCCCTAAGTACCTCCCGTTTACCCGAAGCGGAGGACAAAGCAGTGTGTTGGGCAACCAAAACTGACCCTCAACTACCAGGATTCCCTTTTCCTGGGACACGGGTCTCCACGCACGGAAAACACGTGGGTGATAAAGACCCCAATAGTAGCAAGAAGCAACAGAACGGCAACAGCTACTAAAGGGGTACCCTCGCCTTCGAAGAGTAACCACAGCGAGGGTGAAAGGAAAGAAAAAGTAAAGGAAGAGAGAAAAAAGGAAAGGAGAGTTAGTTCGCTGGGGTACCTCGGGATTGCGACGCCCGTGTTTATCTAAAGAAGGTAAACCCCTGAGGGGCATCAAATCAAGACTTTATTTTCTATTTAACTATAGCTTTTTCTTACTTTCATTAAAAATGGCTGTTATGATTTGAAACAATGTTGTCTCTCACTCCAATGAGTAAAAATGCTGTAAAATAATAATTGTTTAAATAAAGCATGGTGGCCCTAGGTACACGATGGCCCTAGGTACAAGGGTTTCCCCTACTTGAGAGTTGACCGATAACTATAAAGAAGGTGTTTTACGTCTTTAATCCGGGTTGAGCGGGAACACAGTTAGGCCAAATGGTGCCCTTACGAAGAAGACTCACCCAAGAACAGGGCAGCTATCAACCGTTGATCAGTCAAATTGAGTAAGTCAGTCTGCAGCTCCATGGTTGCAACAGAGGTTGAAAAAGCTGCTCCAGTAATGAGTCGAAGCCCACAGTTTGGACAGTATTCAACTTTGAAAAGGTAAAATCTGATGCTGTAATGGAACGTTCTGTGCCATAATCAATGATTGGGCGAATGTATGAAATGTAAGTGGTACCAAGTACATCCTGGGATGACCCCCACTTCATTCCAGCAATTCTCTTCAAGAGGCTTAGGCATAACAACGTGTCTCTGCGAGTTAAAGTAATTATGTATGCAATTAGACCACATAACCTAAGTAATAAAATCAGATTATGTGTATCAAAATTTGGTGATTAATTTAAGGATTTCAAGATGTGTACATTAAAAATAAAAAATTGGAGGAAAAGCCAGCTGGACTTTTTCTTCGAATCAGGAGTTATATGTAATCTCCTGTTTCGAGAATAAAACCTGCTAGCTAGTTATATAAAAGGTGAATAAAATATTTTAGAATTTAAGGTTTTTGAAAAAAAATATTGAAATATGTTGCTTGTATCTGATTATTCCGATTAAAATTTAAGAAATATATTTTAAGTAAATATGAAATTATAGCGTTTATTACAGTTCTCTAAATTGTTGCTTATTGTCATTCTATATGTTAGTACTGTATCAGAAAATATATTTTTGAACCAAACTTAATATTATATAGATAATTTATATACATTAATGTAACCCTTAAATTTGTGATTTTACGTTGAATATGTTTTCCTTGGCAGTAATGTTTGATATTATATTACGGTAGACTTTCAATCAAATATCACACTTTTTATTGCTTTTTTTGCCTCATTATCCTGTGTTTTGGTAACAATAAATATGTATATACAGTGGCTCCCAAAATTGTTCGTACACTTACGATTTTCAAAGAAATAGGGGTCTATCCATTAATTAAAATGAATATTTCAGAATGGGTATTTAATAATAAGATCTATAATCTATTCTTAACAAAACTGCATGAAATATTTTGAAAACTAGTAAAACTTTAGTGTGTAACAAAATTATAAGACCACCCAAAATATCCCTCATTTTAATATTACACTGCATAAAATGAATAATTTTAAAATTTGAAGCAAATGTAAAAAGTTATATTTTCTCAAATAAATCGCTTAAAGGAAAAAAAATGAGTTAATTTCCCACAGCAAAAGATTTTTTGAAATCTCGGTGTAACATAAATATAAGACCACTTATTGTTTTATTTAAATCATTTGCGTTTTTAAAACTATTTTAGTTTTATATTCAAAATCGTAGATAAACTGTAACTTTACATCACAAAAAAGCCCAAACGATAATATTGTAAAAGAAATAGAATTTAATTTGTTTGTTTTTATGAGGAAATTCACAATGCCACGTGGAAGAGAATTATCTGAACTAGAAGTTCGAAAAATTTGGTTTTATAAGGGCTCTGGAAAATCGGAACGTGAAATAAGTAAGATATTTAAACGTTCTAAAACTGCTATTCATAACGTTTTAAGTAAAATAGATTTTTATGGAAAATATAAAAGATCTAGCAGAAAGAGTAAATTATCAGCTCGCGATAATAGACGAATTTTCAAGCTTGCAACGAAACAGAACTTGTCTACTCGTAAAATAACACAGCAGACAAGTAAAACTATTTCACATATGACAGTCTGGCGCACTTTAAGATCAAATTCAAATGTTGCTCTTCGGAAATTAAAAAGAAAACCAAGTCTGTTAAAGCATCATAAAGAAGGAAGGCTGAAGTGGGCAAAGAAAGTCATGACCTGGGATGCTGCTTGGAAAAATATTATTTTTTCAGACGAAAAAAATTTAATTTGGATGGCCCGGACGGTAATATTTCCTACTGGCATGATTTACGAACGGAACCTCTGGTTTTCTTCAGTAGACAGATGGGTGGTGGCTCTGTGATGGTGTGGGGAGCTTTTGCATATGATGGGAAATGTGATCTGCAGCGAGTTCTTGAAAAAATGGACTCCATTTGTTATCAACAACTGCTTTACCAACACCTTATACCTTTTGGACCATTTTTAGGAGGATCAAACTGGAAATTTTAGCAAGACAATGCGCCATGCCATGTGTCTAAATCAACTAAAAACTGGTTTCAAAAAGAAAAAAATCGAGGTCTTAAACTGGCCAAGCCTTAGTCCAGACCTGAATCCCACCGAAAACTTGTGGGGCCATTTGGCTCGTCAAGTGTATGCAAATAACCATCAGTATGATTCTGTGTGTGAATTGGAATTTGCTATCATGGATGAATGGGAGAAAATTCCCAAATATTTGCTCGAAAACCTAATTAATTCAATGAAAAATCGAGTATTTGAAGTTATTCAGAAAAATGGTGGATCAACATCATATTAGTTTTATTAAAAAAAATTGTTTCAACTAGTGGTCTTATAATTTTGTTACAGATATTTGATTGGAAAAATTTGAAATTGTTGATAAAATAATTAGTATATTTAAATATCTCTTAAAAATAGTATACATATATTTTATATTTCATTTATTAACATCAACCTAATTTAATTTTTAAAAAATTATACTATTTATAGTAAAAATCACAAAATCCACAGTGGTCTTATAATTTTGTTACACACTGTATTTTTAAGAAACCAGTAATCAAAAAGTAACAAAAACTTTATCACACAAAAGTCATCGTACACTGAAATATTTTCGGATAAATTCATAATTAAAATTATCGTCTGGAGCTTTATTTTTATTTTTGAATTGTGGTGGCATTTAAAATATCGTTTGGCTTTAATTTTTGCTTGCCTACTCCGTAATATTCTATTTATTATTTAAAAATGGCTCGTAGTCGTAAAGAAACAACAAACAGAATTCGAAAATGGATTATTTTTCATCATAGTAGTGGTATATCAGTTCGGAATATTGCTAAAGTACTTAATTTATCCCATTCTACTGTGCAGTATGTAATAAAACGCTTTAAAGAAGAAAATCGGATTGAAAACAAGGTAAGAAAAGGTCGTCCGGCAAAGTTAACAAAACGCGATCAGAGATTTATAATTAGAAAATTTGTGAAAAATCCCCGTTTGAGTGCTGTAAAAGTTTCTGCAGAATTTAATGAAACATTTTCTACTTCAATTTCACCTGAAACTTTTCGGCGAGTTCTTAGAGCAGCTGAATTACATGGGCGTTCTGCCCGTAGAAAATTTTTTGTGAGTGAGAAAAACAGAAAGCTTAGGCTTCCCTTCGCACTATCAATGATAAATAAGCCCCAAACCTATTGGAATAATGTCTTATTTGCCGATGAGCATTTTTGGTGCTGATGGGCGTATAATTGTATGGAGAAGAAAACAATGAGGAACTTAATCCCAAGAACTTAGTAGGAACAGTTAAGCATGCCGGTGGAGGTATCCTTGTGTGGGGGTGCATGTCAGCATCAGGACTAGGAAATTTGGTATTTATTGATGGCATAATGAATTATGCTGTTTTTATAAATATTTTAAGAGACAATTTAAAATTATCATCTCAAAATTTGGGTATTGGAAACAACTTTGTTTTTTTTAATCAAGATAACGATCCTAAGCACACTGCTCTCAACTTTCGCCTCTGGTGTCTCTATAATTGTCCGAAAGTTTTGAAAACACCACCTCAATCGCTAGATTTAAACCCAATAGAACATGTATTTGGAGAGAACTGGAGGTTCGAGTACGAAAACACGACATTCACACGAAAAGCGAACTAAAAACAATTATGATGGAAGAATGGATGAACATTGATGCAGAAATTACAAAAGAACTAGTGCAATCTATTCCCAGACGTTTAAAAGCTGTTGTGGATGCTAAAGGATATCCTACTAAATATGAATTTAATGAAGAATTAGAATATTTACTAATATGTAGAGATTTTTTACAAGTGTACGATGACTTTTGTGAAATAAAATTTTGTTACTTTTTGATTATTGGTTTCTTAACCCTCAAACCGGCCCACCGGTCATTATGACCGGCAGCGGTGGAACTAAGGGGTGGGGCAGGAATGGGGAGAGGCGTGAACGCTTGGCTGGATTTGACATCCTCAGTTAGTTCCTGGACATCAGGGAGAGCACATCAGGGTTTCACAAATGCTCGCCATTTACCGGTAAGTTGCAATTTTGTAAAAGTATGGCGGTCAAAATGACCGGTAGACCTGTTATTGCCACTGAGCAATAACAGGCCTACCGATCCTGATAGGGATGGTCCTGATAGGGATTTCAGTGTTTTGTGCGATTTTTAAAGTATCCTGTGAAGCCTTGACATCACTCTTCTCTACCCCAATCACTGGCAGGCTAATTTTTCGAGCAATTATGTCTGAGAAACATTGTGCAATTCTTTTAAGATCCCTACGATTTGATGATGTAGATACCAGATGAAAATTAAATAAATTGAATAAATAAGTGTAGATGATTTTTTCCCTCACTATTCATCACTAATATAAATCAAACAACCCTGTGCACAATATCAACATGCAGTTCCATTGTAATAACGCAAAAATAACAGCTTTTTAGGCTTGGGGGTAAATTTGACCGATAGTCCTGATGGCAACAAATTCATGGGCCGGTTTGAGGGTAAAAAAAGTTTTACTGTGTTTTTAAAATATTTCATGTAGTTTTGTTAAGAATAGATTATAGATTTTATCATAAAATACCCATTCAGAAAAATTCATTTTAATTAATGGATAGACCCCTATTTCATTGAAAATCGTAAGTGTACGAACACTTTTGGGAGCCACTGTTTATATAATACTAATGAAGATATCTCTTACAAAATGTCAGTTTTATTGGTTTGCATAGAATTCGTTGTCAAGTAAACCGATTAAAATTTAATTAAGTAATTTTTTACTGTGGAGAACGAACTGGGGATTAATACAGTACAGTATTAATTCCTTGCATTTTTACAGAACAAATTGGATTGAATGACAAACTTTACTTTGAAATATTCAAAAGAAATTGCCTCCGAGATGCTTTCGTTTATATCTCATCTTGTTTGATGTCACTAAACAGTTGTGAGGCCTGTATTTCGAAGGTTACGGTTCGCACACCTGAAAACTTCACAGCCACTTTAAATCTTGCCTCAGTAATGGCACGTATACATCAGCGAGCGAAGGGTAACAAACGAAATTGTTCGCTAAATGTATAAGTTGCAACGGACACCTCAATCGCATTTGTTTACCTTTGCTTCGTTTCGCTTGCTAGGTGGTACGTAAAAGGAAGTTCGTAACTCTTCATTGGCCACCGTTCGCTGTATCCGTACGGATCCTACAGTTTAGGTTGGTATCTTTTTATTTTTTGCTTAGAAATCACATTAGAGTAATAAACTTTATTCCGTTGTTCATTATCGGAAACTAAGTTGCTCAATATGGTATGGAGGGGAGTATTCCCCACAGCAAATCACTTCACGAAAATGATCGAACAGCTCCACAAGCATTTGGTATGTTAATATAGACAGCCAACCGAATTTCAAGCCCCTCAGGGGGTTTACCTTCTTTAGGTAAACACGGGTGTCGCAATCCCGAGGTACCCCATCGAACTATCTCTCCTTTTCTTTTTCCTCTCCTCTCCTCCTTTACTTTTTCTTTTTTTCTCCCTCGGTGTGGTTCCTCTTCGGAGGCGAGGGCACCTCTTTAGTAGCTGTTGCCGTTCTGTTGCTTCTTGCTGCTATTGGGGTCTTTATCACCCACATGTTTGCCGTGCTTAGAGACCCGTGTCCCCGGAAAAGGGAATCCTGGTAGTTGTGGGTCAGTTTTGGTTGCCCAAGAGACTGCTTCGGGTAAAAGGGAGGTACTTAGTGGTTCCCTAATGTATCAATCAGTTGGTCGCTGACTTTGTCTTCGGCTAGGAACCAAGCTATCGTTTCGACTACTGGGCATCTCGTTAAGTGTGGAGGTCTGCTTCAGGGTCGTTTAGTGTGCGTATAGTTCTCAGTTAGCACTGGTGCAGGTATCTGCCTCCCCTTGTTGGGCTCCATGGTGGGTGGTGCCGCCGAGAACTGAATCTTTCCATCTTTTTTATGGATAAATCTTCTTGTTTTTCTTCTCTTCAAACATCTCTTCAAACCTCACGTTTTTTCATAATTAAACGAAAGGAAGGTACATTTAGTACGGTGTCGCCTTTCTTCATTCAAAAGTCACTACATGGATTAATTGGAACTTTCCAATCTGTTAAAAAACTACGATCAGGAGACCTACTTTTAGAAGTAACGACTGCAGTACAAACTGCACAGTTATTAAAAGTTGAAGATTTTGCTAACATGGCTGTAACTATTGTTCCCCAAGCGTATTTAAATTCATCAGGAGGTATAATTTCCGAACCTGACTTGCTGCATACCTCCGAAGAGGAAATCTTGGAGCATTTGAGAGACCAACTTGTGTCTGGTGTTCGTCGCATTAACATCCGTCGGGATGGGAAATTACTTCCCACGAAGCATCTCATCCTGACCTTCGACACACCTGTACTACCAAAATATCTCATAGCTGGATACCTTCGATGCCCCATCAGACCTTACGTGCCAAACCCTCTCCGTTGCTTTCAGTGCCAACGATTTGGACACTCGAAAGCATCGTGTCGTGGTTCCATGATCAGTGCACGTTGTGGCCAGCGTGATCATGCATCAGAAACTTGCAACTTACCAGCTAAATGTGTTAACTGCGAAGGAGACCACACCTCATACTCACGATCATGTCCAAAGTGGATTGTTGAAAAGGAAATCCAAACTGTCAAGGCTCACAATATATCATATCTAGAAGCGCGCAAACAGGTAGAAGCTAGGAGCCCTAGAGTCGGTGTCTCATATGCTTCTGTTGCCGCTAACAAAAAAATTATGTGCTCAGCTTATACGCAGACAGACGAGTCTATTCCATCTAATACTGTACTTTCTACTTCCCTTTCTGTGCGTGGAACTAAAAGCAGACAGTCTCCCCAACATTCCGCCTCTCAAAACAACCAATCTAAGCAGTCATGTTCGTACCATATTAGCACCAATACACCAATACCTCCAAATCCGAATAAAAAAAAGAAAGTAGCAATTCCTAGGAAATGCATTGGCATTCCTAAGAAAACCAAAAATGAAAAACATATTTTAAAAATCCCCATTCTTTCCGGAAGCTCCTCTCTGAGGAGACTCCATTAAAATTGTATGTGTCCGAGGATTCGGACCATGATGTAACTTTTGAGGAGTCTCCGACTCCTTTCGTAGGTTGCATGTCATCCCAACCCGCAGAGAGAGATCACTTGGTCTCTCCTCCTCCTGCCATAATGGCAGTTGTTTCATGGAACTGTCGTGGCTTTCGTCATAATTGTTCTGATGTGAAGGCTCTGGTGGCTGAACACAACCCTGCAGTCGCCGCCCCTTTAGGAAACGTACCTAAAGTGGAGCGACACTTCAAAGATCCCTCGCTACCACTGTATCCGAAAAGACAACAATACAGGTGATAAAGCCTCAGGAGGTGTAGCCATCCTCACCTCCCATGTGTACCCCTCTACGGTTGTCTCCTTGCATACCACCTTGCAAGCTGTAGCAATACGAATCCACCTAAGACGCTTGATTACTGTTTGTACGATTCACCTGCCACCAAATGAGCCAATCGCTCAGAACATTTTGAACGATCTGATTAATCAGCTACCTCCTCCCTTTATCATTATAGGTGACTTCAATGGTCATAGCACGCTCTGGGGAAGTAAAGATACCAACCACCGCGGACGGCAGATAGAACAGTTGCTGTCTGACAACTGTCTCTGCCTTCTGAATAACGGGGAAGAAACTGACTTCCACGAGCCGACGCGCACATTCCATAGTAGGACTTGCTATCTGTTCACCATTCCTCCTACCCCTTTTGAATATTTTCGGCGGGAAAGACCTTCGAAACAGTGACCACTTTCCACTTTTTGTTACTACTTTAAGTGATGACAGTGGACATGTTTCAAGGTCAAGACGTTACATCTTTGAAGCAGCCGACTGGGACAAGTTCACTTCCCGGGCTGCAATCACACGGAGTATGGTGGATGCAAATATTGATGACTCTGTACATAATGTCACCAATGTTATCTTACAAGCAGCTGACCTCTCAATTCCTGAGTGCTCTCCGTTTCCGCCGAGGAATCACAAGCCCTGGTGGAATGAGGAATGCCAAATAACCATGAAAAATCAAAGAAAGTTGTGGAACATCTTTCGAAGGTACCCGAACACTGCAAATTACATTGCTTTGAAACAGGCCAAGGCTAATGCAAGAAGGGCACGTCGCCGCAGTCAACGCGATTCATGGATAAAATATGTATCCCATATTTCGACTTCCATTCCTTTTAGAGAACTGTGGTTGCGAGCCAAACGAGCAATGGGGCTTTATACTGAAAATTCTATATCTTGTGTGACCGAAAACGGTGAGACTCTCGCAACGGCCGCCGAAATAGCAAACGCTATCGGTCGACGATTCGCATCCACTTCCAGTTCTACAGCGTATCCGAACTCTTTTTTACAGTATAAACGCCGTGCCGAATCACAACGCTTGCGCGAAGTTTCTTCCGCGTTTCAACACGTGGAAGAAACTTCCATATAACAGTCCATTTACCATGACAGAGCTTCTCCGTTGTATTCGTGGAACCAAAAAATCTTCCTCTGGACCGGATAATGTATCTTATTGTATGCTGTCCCATCTGTCACGGGAATCTTTATGTCATCTTTTGTATCTATATAATAGGATTTGGAAATCTAACACCTTTCCAACTTCATGGCGTTATGCTACAGTCGTTCCCTTCCCAAAGCCAGGTAAAGATGCGACCAACACGAATAACTATCGGCCAATTGCCCTCACCAGCTTTTTGTGCAAGGTCCTGGAGAAAATGGTGAACACTCGCCTGGTGCACGAATTAGAAACCAATGGGTACCTCTCTCCTTTCCAAAGTGGCTTTCGGAAAGGCAGATCCACGATGGACAACCTAATCGCTTTAGAGTCCCAAGTGCGCAATACCTTTCTGCAGCGAAAACATATGGTCTCCATTTTATTCTATATTGAAAGAGCATACGACCGCACCTGGCGGTATGGGATTCTTAGGGATCTTCACAATCTGAATTTTCGTGGACACCTATCACTCTTCATCCAAAACTTCTTATCGTTGCGTCAGTTCAGAGTCCGCGTCGGCAACGAGTTTTCCGATGTTTATACACAAGAAGAAGGAGTTCCGCAGGGTAGCGTGTTGAGCGTCACCCTTTTCTTCCTAAAAATAAATGGTATTTTAAACAAACTTCCACCCTCCGTAACTGGTTTCCTTTATGTGGACGATTTGTATATCTTGTGCCAAAGTCAGGACATGCGTCATGTTGAAAGACAGCTTCAAACTGCAGTCAATCGCATGGAGAAATGGAATGCAGAAAATGGGTTCGTTTTCTCTGCCGACAAGACGCGCTGTGTGCATTTCTGCCGGCGCCGTGGTTTGCACCCGGATCCTAAAATCCTCCTTGGAACTTCACGGCTCTCAGTCGACAGCACAATCAAATTCTTAGGTCTCCATTTTGACAACAAACTGACCTTCCTTCCCCACGTGTCATATCTGCGTCGGAAGTGCGAACGGTCACTGAACCTGTTGAGGGTTTTATCTAACACATCCTGGGGTGCGGACCGCTGCTCTCTCCTTCGGATATACCGTGCGGTTATCCGATCGAAACTAGACTATGGTTGCGCAATCTATGGTTCTCTGCCCGACGGAATGTCCTCCAGAGACTAGATACTGTGCATCACTGCGCTTTGCGTATATGCTGTGGCGCCTTCCGCACATCCCCTGTCGAAAGCTTGTATGCTTACTGCGGAGAACCCTCTCTAGATGTCATCCGCTAACAGTCATCCCTTATACTCTATTTCCGTTTACTGTCCCGTTCGTGCCATCCACTCCATGAGTCCCATCTTAACTTTGAGTTTGAAACTTTATGTCAACATCGTCCGTCTTGCATTCCAAATTTCAGTTTGCGAATGCGCAGTTTGATGGTTAACTCTCCTCTTGATGAAATCTGCATTCTCTGTCCTCCACTATATACTTCCCCACCTTGGAAGCTACAAAATTTCTCCTATCTCCGAATCCCCCTCAGGGGGTTTACCTTCTTTAGGTAAACACGGGCTTCACAACCCCGAGGTACCCTAGTGTCTTTTTCTCTCTCCGTGGTGTTCACTGTCTTTGGTGAATGTGGGTGTAGCGTCCCCAGTGTCCCATAGCGATCCATCTCTCTTTCGCTTCTCTTGTCCTGTTTCTTTTGTTTTCTCCTTTCCGGACTTTTCTTCCTTTCCAACTGGAGCTTCCACTAATTTTTTTTTGTTGCTGTTTTCTTTCTTAACCCCTATGTGTTTTTTGTTTGTCATTTCTTCGGTTTAAAAAATAAAAAATCAAAAAAATGTGAAAATATTAAAATTTCCAAAAAAAGTTTCTGTGCTATCTGTCCCCTTCGGAGCCTTCATGGTATCAAAACTGATCTTCACCCACCCAGCCTTGACGCTACTGGGTCCAGTACCACTCTTCGGCCTCTCCCGTGAGGGACACCGTTTGGGCTCGGGAACCGACCCTGTTGGGGTTGTGTTGGCGGAGAGAAGTGGAGTGCTATGTCGGTAATGGTTGTGGTACGTTTTCCTTAAAATGTCCCAGAGGTAGAGGCCCTTGGTTGCGTGTATCTTTATGGCAGACGTCGCGAGGTAGCGAGAAATCCTCCTCGATTCTGTCGGGGACCGTGCACGAGGTGCACGTTACATCCCGGCGTCTGTCATTTAGTTGCGAAGAATCCGGCGGTTACACTGGTCACGATAGAAAAGTGTGGAACGACGGGGTCTGGCGGGGGCCCCGATCGAACTGGAAGCAATCCGTGGTTCTAATAAAGTGATTATGGCTGCAACTACAGAGAATTTAGTTACAGCTTCCTGGGCGGATCGCTCAGATTCTGAAACTCCTTCTCTCCCTTTGAGAGAGCAACGTCTACCCTCGAGGGAGCAACAATTGTCTCGTTTTTTCATAATAAAACGTACTGAAGGGAATTTTGGAACGGTGTCGCCCTTCTTGATACAAAAATGTCTTAATGCATCCGTGGGACAGGTGAATTCTGTTAAGAAACTGCGCTCGGGCGATTTATTGGTCGAGGTCTCAAATGCAAACCAGGCTGCGCAATTGTCAAAAACCAAAACGTTCGGTGATATGACTGTGTCCATCACTCCACATGGTTATCTAAACACATCAAGAGGGGTAATATCGGAGGCCGATCTCCTCCATACCACCGAGGAGGAAATCTTAGAACACTTGCAGGATCAACTTGTAACAGCTGTCCGTCGAATTACCATCCGTCGGGATGGGAATATACTTCGTACGAAGCATCTCATACTGACATTCGGAACACCAAAACTACCATCTTTTATCACAGCAGGATACCTTCGGTGTTCCGTAAGACCGTACGTGCAAAACCCTCTTCGTTGCTTTCAGTGCCAGCGCTTTGGACACTCGAAAGCATCGTGCCGAGGTTCAGCCATTTGTGCCCGTTGTTCCCAGCCAAACCATTCTTCTGAGACCTGCAACTTGCCAGCAAAATGTATTAATTGTAAGGGTGACCACCCCTCCTACTCCCGTTCTTGCCCTAAATTTATTACCGAAAAGGAAATTCAAACACTCAGAGCCCATAAAAATATACCATATCTGGAAGCCCGCAAATTGGTGGAAGCTAGAACACCTAGAATAGGCGTTTCGTATGCTTCCGCTGCCGCTCCTAAAAAAATTATGTGCGATGCCTCTACACAAACAAGTAAAAACAATAGTACCAATAAACCTCACGAAAACAAAAATACAGTACCATCCGTTAACAATTCTGCATCAAAGCAAACCAAAATCCCTCGACTTAACGTTCCGACTACATCAAGCTCCATTATAAATAAAAAATTAAAAAAATGTAATGTTGTAAAGCGTTTCAGTCCTTCCCGTAAGGTGAAAGACCCTCGCAATGTGGCGCGGATGGAGGAAGATTCCCTCCAAATTTGCGCCTCTAATTCGGATCTTTCTGATTCCGATGGGGGGGTGTCTATGGACACCTCCAGTCTTCCTGCTCGTGTTCCTTCCCCCTCGTCGTCATGATGGCGTCCGTATCTTGGTGGACTTTCGTCCTTTTTTAAAAAAAAAATCTCTCATCATGGCAGGTATCATTTCATGGAATTGTCACGGCGCTCGTAATAAGCTCGACGAAATTAAAACTCTGATTTCTGTCCACACTCCGGCCGTCTTTGCGCTACAGGAGACCTATTTTAAAGACTCTGATAATTTTAAATTTCGAGGTTACAGTGCTATCCGAAAAGATCATGATGTTGGTGGTAGGGTATCTGGAGGCGTTGCCCTCGTGATATCCAATGACTACCCGTCTACGATCATACCATTAAATACAAATATGCAGGCAGTCGCAACCCGAATCCACATACGTCAGCTCACTACCATTTGCAACGTTTATCTACCACCAAACGAATCAGTAGATCAAAATTCCTTGGTACATCTTGTTAACCAACTACCTACCCCATTCATAATAGTCGGAGACTTCAATGCCCATAGCCCCCTTTGGGGAAGTCAAAACACAAACAATAGAGGACAACAAATAGAAACCATTCTATCCGATCTCTCACTCTGCATTCTAAATAACGGTGATAACACATACTTTCATCTACCGACAAAATCATTTCATGCAATAGACCTAGCCATATGTTCCCCTTCTCTTCTGCCTTTTTATAACTTCTGGGTATCAAATGATCTGTACAATAGTGACCACTTTCCAGTATTTCTCTCCCTAGTAACCAATGACTCTCATACTACAGCTACTCAACCCCGTTACATTTACGATCGAGCTGACTGGGCGACCTTCACCTTTCTTGCAAACATCCCCAGGCAAATGGTGGTGGGTGACATTAATGATGCCATAAATAGCATAACTAATGTAATAATTCAAGCAGCTGATACCTCCATACCAAAAACCTCCTCAGTTAAACTCAAAATCAGAAGACCTTGGTGGACAGACGAATGCCGTGATGCCAGGAAACGACAACAGAAAGCCTGGAATATTTTCCGGAGATACCCGACGACCCAAAATCTACTAAATTTTAAACAGGCTAAGGCATACGCTAGGAAAGTACGTCGACAGAGCCAAAGAGAGTCGTGGGCGAAATACATATCCAGCCTATCATACAACACTCCGTCTAAGCAGTTGTGGACTAAAGCAAAAAGGGCAATGGGTTTGTACACCAATCATCCAATTTCCTGCATTGTTAAAGATAGCCAAACAATATCAGACCCTACAGAAATCGCAAACGCAATAGGCACAGCTCTTGCTTCCAATTCTTCAGCCATTTCATATAAAGACTCCTTTCTAAGATACAAACAACAATCTGAACGCCGAAATCTCAACTTCAATACACGTACCTCTCTTCCTTACAATAGCCCATTTTCAAAATCTGAACTCGTTCAGAGCCTTCATAGCACACATAACACTTCTCCAGGACCAGATGGAATAACCTACAGCATGCTAAAGCATCTTTCACGCCGCTCACTCCGTAACTTGTTACTCATATATAATAGGATTTGGGAAGAACATGTTTTCCCTGTAGCTTGGCATAGAGCCACTATTATCCCTTTTCCAAAGCCTGGAAAAGACGCCTCTGACCCCAATAATTACAGGCCGATTGCCCTAACCAGCTGCCTTTGCAAAATTTTAGAAAAAATGATAAACGCCCGACTAGTCTATGTTTTAGAAACCAGAAACCTCATTTCTCCGAATCAGTGTGGTTTCAGAAGGGGTAGATCGACGACGGACAGCATTATTGCTCTGGAATCTGACGTAAGGAGAGCTTTTCTCCTAAGAAATCATTTAGTATCAATCTTCTTCGACATAGAGAAAGCGTATGACCGTACCTGGCGCTATGGCATCCTACGAGACCTTTTTGAACTGGAGTTCCGGGGAAATCTCCCAATTTTTATAAAGAATTTTTTAGCTACCCGACACTACGAAGTACGTGTTGGCACTGCCGTATCCAACCTTTTTATTCAAGAAGAAGGGGTTCCTCAAGGAAGTGTCCTCAGTGTCACTCTCTTCTCAATAAAAATTAATAATATTTTAAAACAATTACCACCTTCTGTGCGGGGGAACTTGTATGTTGACGACTTGCAGATTTGCTGTCAAGGTAAAGACATGGCTTTCATCGAACGGCAACTGCAAACTGCAGTCAGACGTATAATGACTTGGAGTGATAAAAATGGTTTTAGTTTTTCTTCTGACAAAACTTCATGTGTGCACTTTTGCCGTAAACGTGGGATCCACCCGGATCCCGAAATTTTTATTCAAAATCATAAAATAAATGTTGTGGACACGGTTCGTTTCTTGGGCATTGTCTTTGACCGGAAGATGACATATCTTCCACATGTTTTACAGCTGCGAAGAAAGTGCGAGAAGTCTCTTAATCTTCTTAAAGTTTTATCGAATACATCGTGGGGTGCTGACAGGACATCTATGTTACGTATATACAGATCGGTAATCCGTGCAAAACTAGACTACGCCTGCCCATCATATGGTTCGGCTCGTGACTCCGTTCTTAGAAAACTTGACACTGTGCACCACAGTGCACTTCGTATGCTCTGGTGCTTTCCGAACTTCACCCATTCAGAGTCTCTATGTCGACTGTCACGAACCATCTTTGTATCATACTCGCCATACACTTTCATTGAACTATTTTTTTCGTGTCTTATCTCATCCTAATCATCCTTTAAATGACATGCTACTTGATAGGCAGTATGATCGCCTGTATCAAAACCGGCCATCCTGCATACCGTGTTTTGGCTTTCGTATGCGCTCCTTTATCCAAAATACTCCTCTGGAAGATATAAGTGTCTGTGTACGTCCATTATTTGACTTTCCTCCTTGGAAGAAAAAATCTATATCTTACATTAATCCCTTTCATAATTTTAACAAAACCGACACCGATTCATCCATATTTAAACAACTTTTTTACTCTCATCGTCACAGTTTCTCTAAGTATACAGATATTTATACGGACGGATCGAAGACAACACATCACGTTGGTTGTGCCTTTGTTTTTAATTTGGATATTCATAGTTTCAAACTTCATTCATCATGCACTGTTTTTACTGCGGAAATTTTAGCCATCAAACAAGCACTTGATTTTATCGCCAATCATCACAATAAAAATTTTATCATATACTCGGACTCTTTGAGCGTACTCGAGAGCTTAAAGTCTGGCAACAATAGTCATCCTTTGGTCTCATCTATCATATCTCTCCATCATCGGTTAAAATGTCGTGGTTACAGTATTCTGCTTTGCTGGGTCCCAGCTCATGTTGGAATCCCTGGCAATGAACTTGCTGACACAGCAGCAAAAGATTCCACAACAGTTTTAGATCACCCTATTCCTTTCTCTGACGTCAAAC
The DNA here is from genome assembly GCA_907164885.2 of Dolomedes plantarius. NCBI lineage: Eukaryota > Metazoa > Arthropoda > Arachnida > Araneae > Dolomedidae > Dolomedes > Dolomedes plantarius. Next base: position 9,432,869 of record OU015499.1, read on the forward strand.
ACACCATTAAAAATTTTATTTTCAATAACTGGCGTTCGGTATGGAATCTCCAAGTAGATAATAAACTCCATTACATAAAACCCGTCATCTCTATCTGGCCTCCACTATATCCAAGGAAACTTGACGTCATGATCACCCGTCTAAGAATAGGACATACTAGAGTCACCCACAGACATTTGTTGGAGGGGGAAGATACCCCAATTTGCTTTCACTGCAACTGTGACCTTACGATTTTGCATATTTTAACCGACTGTACAGGACTAACCAATTTTTACTGTAAATACTTTGGTTCAACTTCTCTCACTTTAAAAGTTCTTTTAGGCGAAACACCTCACCCTGCTATTTTCCCATTCTTGAAATGTACAGGATTTTACCCATTGATTTAATAACTTTTTTCATTCCTTTATATCTTTTTGTAATACTTGACTGCAATCTAGATGGGGAATCCCCATCTAGATGTTTTGACTTTAACACTAGTGCGTTTTTATCACAGCCTTTTACTATATTTGTGTTTTAAACTTTTATACCTGTGTTATTTTATCATATCTGACTGTTTCTTTCATTTATAACACGGCTACTTTTATCATACTTCTTTACAATGTCTTCATGGTTTTACAACATGTATAAGCTGATTTATATATATTTATATCTCTGACTTTACCTTGTGTTTGGCGCAGCATGTCCTTTCTGGACCTTGCGCCATTAAACCCTAACCAACCAACCAACCAACCAACCTATCTCCGAATCTTTACTAGTTACTCAAAATCAGATACTCCCGACAAGGTATTCTAACAGCTGTTTGCGTCACATAGGTTTCAGTACACCTCTTACACACCTGTGTTTACTGACGGCTCATGTTCAGCTGACCACTTGGAGTGTGCTTTTGTTTGTGACTTCCACACCATTAACCATCAACTTCCTGCTGCATGCTCGATTTTTACCGCTGAATTTAGAGCTATTTATGAAGCCCTTGATTATATCTCACAGCTTCATTATAGAAGGTTCATCATTTATACAGATTCTCTCAGCATTTTGGAAACACTAGAATCGAACCCCATGAGCCATGCTCTTGCCTCTCAAGTGCTAGATTTCATAGGAGAAATGATACGTCGTGGTTTCTCTGTTCTATTCTGCTGGGTGCCTTCTCATGTCGGAATTCAGGGTAACGAGCTTGCGGACAAAGCCGCAAGAAATGCGAGAGTTTATGTGAGCCTGCTTCTCCCCTATCATGATACCAAACTCGCGGTTAAGAGGTTTCTTCGGGACCAGTGGCAAAGGCATTGGTATCTGCAGATTGACAACAAATTACATAATATCCAACCTAATCTTTCATTTTGGCCATCTCTACCCAACAGGAAGAGGGACGTCATTCTCACGCGTCTAGGGATTGGTCATACTCGACTGACGCACTTGCATTTGCTATTTGGTGAGAATGCTCCAATGTGTGCACACTGTAAATGTCCTCTAACCATCTGTCATATTTTAACGTCTTGTAATAGTTTCAGAAACCTGTATGTAAAATATTTTAAGTCGTCATCTCCATCCTTATTGCATTTAATTGGTGAACATCCGCATTCTACGCTGTTCACTTTTATACGTCATATTGGTTTTTACCAGTTAATCTAATTTTTAATATTTTATAATTATTTTTATCTAAAACTGTTTTTATCTTGTTTATACCTCAAATTTTATACATTTTACCTGTGGTTTTACATGGTCTATATGTTTTTTGAATGTTTTTATCTATATCTTTAATTTTTCTATATATATATAATATATACTTTTATCATAGATTTTATGAATTTTTGGCCTAAAAATGACAACTTATACGTATGTATGTTTGTTACTGTTCACTATGTGTTTGGCGCAGCTTGTCCTCTCTGGACCTTGCGCCAATAAACCCAAACAAACCAACCAACCGAATTTCAAACTGAACGCCGAATTTTTCGTTGAAATTTGGCCAAATTGGTTCGTTACCCTTCGTTCTCTGTATGTATATCCGCCTTAAGGCTGCTATGTCCTAACCCTATTGGATTCGCTCACCTCAATGTTAATCTATGGAGAAAATCTGTCCACGGATTTCCGACTTGGATTCAAAGATTTTTTTTTAAAAAATTGTAGTCTGTCATAGAGAAAGAAATTTTACATTTGTGTACATTTTTCGTTTTTTTAAAAATGCAATTAACATTTTAAAATTTAAATTATTCGGGGAAAAATCTGGTATAGTGTGTTTTAGACGCTCATAAATTCTTTCGGTGGACGAAATTCATAAAATGAATCCTGTAGCGCTTTGCAGGAAAGTTTAGGCTATCTGACAATACCAATTTTATTTCATTATCAGCATTTATGTACCTGTAAATAGTTGACAAAAATATATTTTAAATTTGGGGGCAGCGCTTAACCCCCCTATAGAGAGAGAGCCATTACAATCCCTCAAAATGTCAGTCCTAAGAGGGGTGGAATTCTCGAACTGTCAACTGGACTCCTCCCACCACAAGAGTCTGGAAGAAGAGGAAAAGGGAAATACGATTTTTTTTTTCTTAGTACATAGCAGCCTTAAGGGTACCACAGGGCTTCACCAACAAATCTTTGCGTTCGTACTGTAGTGAGCGATTCATTATCTGATTCGCTAGGTAATCGAAGATTCGAAAATTATGACGTTATCAATTGATAGTATTGTATGGGTTGCCTCGATTTTCGAACCCAATCATTCAAAATCAACCAGATATCGGTCTTTTGAATCAGCTATTTTTTGAGAAATGAACGTATCTTATCTACCTCCACGTTAGGGTGGTAGCAGAAAATTCAAAGTCACTAAATTATAATGCCACCAAGAAAAAACGGGGCGAATGAAGGTTTTATACGGTAACAATTTGGTTTGAATCGACAGGCAGCTGGTGCGAGTTAAAAGATATTTCAAGGAGCCTTTGGGTGCCTTATTCTTGACTTCTGAACTAAGTCGTCGATCCGGAGGCGCCAATTTAATTTGGAATCTAGAATAACGCCTAGTTATTTGTATGAGTTAGCTCAGAGAATGCTTTGATCGTTAAGAAGGAAGTTATCGTTGAAAGTGATCGATCGGTGATGGAAATAAACGGTGGCACACTTATTGGTGTTAACATCAATTCTCTATTCGAATAGCCATTTAGAATAAATATTTAGATAATTTGGAAGAGTATTGTACACAATGCGTTGTGGATTTTTGGAACGAATAATTGCAGTATCATCAGCATATAAGACTAGTTAGATGTGTTTGAGGGTTGGCATAACTAGGTTGGTCTAAGCGAAATACCTTGGGGTACGCCACTGAGAATAGGACAGGAAGAGATTGCATTTCCAACTCGCTCAGTGAGTGTACGGCTAGACAAATAATCCTGGAGGATGTGGATTAATTGTTTCGGAAAGTTAAGTGTTAGTAAATTTATAAACGAGGCCTTCATGAGATATTTTATCAAACGCCTTGCTAATATCGACGAATAATACAATAGTGTGAGGATTTTTGGCTTAAGCACCATGGATGAGTTCTGCGGCTATCCACAATTGATGCTGCGTGAAGTGTTTACGGCGGAAAACTATTTCTAGTTCTTATGATATTATGTAACTCGCAGAACTTCTCCGGGCGCCTGACGAGTATATATTCGTAGACCTTAGAAAGGGCCGAGAGCAGACTGATGGGCCGATAGGTTGATTGGGTTAGAAGAATCAGATCCAGGCTTTAGAAAGGGAACCATGAGGGCCTCCTTCCAGCTGCCAGGGAAGTAGTTTAATTTAAGAAGACTATTAAAGATGCATGCTAAGTAAATAAGGTAAGTAGTAGAGAGAAATTTTAGCATGTTAGTACTGAGGTAATCGATGCCAGGAGCTTTAATTTTATGAGTTTAGAGGTGTAAACCAATAGTTCTGAAGGAGTAGTGGGATTTAGAGCATTATTAGTAGTTAAATGCTGTTGGTCGTTAACATGATTGACTGTTGCTGAGAAACTTTGAGGGTCTATTACATCCTGATTTGGGATAGATTGGTTACGGAGGCTATCAACCAGGAGCTACGTTTTATCTATGTTAAAGGAGACTATCGAGTGAGGTCCTTTCAAAGAGCGATTGTGTATCCTTTTCTTCATAACACGAGAGGTTACCCTCTTAATAATTCTTAGCTGGTTCGGAAAGTTGCGGTAACACCAGTGAACTGTACTATCTTGGTTAATAAACAAACTCACTAAAATGAACGAAACTTTAATAACACTTAAAACCTTGAAACTCTCTGTTACAACACTATAAAAACTAGAATATGAACAACCAGCGTTCACCTCTAGGTGAATCACACTCAATCTCGTTGAACATCAAATGCACACATTCAATATGGCAGATAGAGCACATACTGGCTTCGCGAAATTTACACATCAGCAAAAACGAACACAGACTCTCTCTCTGTGTCGCCATCTACATTCAGAAATACAAACCAATTGAATTAATATACAACATACCTCCAGCCTTGAAGCCCACAAGGGGTTTAAAACTGAAGCAAAAAATATTTACATTGAATACCTCAAGATAGTTTTAAAATACCCACAAAACGCGAAATGAATGCACATTGAAACAATTACATCTGAATTGAACACAAATGCATGGTACTATTCAACAGGTAATTTACACAAATTATTACAGGTCTTTTCAATTCGCCACTCTTGGTTTTTAAGGGGACAAGGGATCTTCAACTTCGAATTTTTTAATTTTCAGTGTTTAACTCTATATACAGAATGAGAATAATTAAAATTCTTTTTGACTGCGTGAAAGACCCTTAGAATCCAAAATAAGGACTTTTCAGCAGAATAATGTCTGTTTTTCAAAATTTTTTTCAAAAATGCAACATTTTTCAAAATGTTCCGTGTGCATTCCATATATTTTAAAAACTTTAATTTTATTAATATTAGTTTACGATACAAATATAAACATAATTGTGCACTGAACATTTTTAGTATTAATCTAAAGCCATATATAATTTTTTCTTCAATCTGCTTGTTACTTTTTTATGTTTTTGCGTGTTTTTACTTCATTTTGTGGACTATAAATTTGAAAAATATTTGTGGTTTCAAAGAATGATGCACAGTTTTGTGACAAACACTTGCATAAACAATTCGAAAAAATTTGGAAGAAATTAGAAGAAAATGAGGGCGCATGGAGCATTTTGGAAAATTCTAGAATTTTTTAAGAAGTTTCTGATAAATAGGCCTTATGCCGTCCCCGAATACTTATTTGGGAATTCTAAGTGTCTTCAATGATGTAAATAGAATATTAAATGTTTCCATTTTGTATATAGAGTAAAATATTAAAAATTTAAAAAAAGATGTTGAAAATCCCTTGTCCCCTTAAGGTAACCACGCGCACCTTGTTATGCGTTCCAGGATGAACTTGCACTATACGTCCTAACTTCCATTTTAATAAAGGCACATTATCATCTTTAATGAGCACCAGGTCACCGATTCTGAGATTGGCATAGGAAGAACACCACTTTGGACGCTGTTGTAGAAAACTCAAATACTCAAAGTTCCACCTCTTCCAAAATTGCTGAAGAAGCCTTTGTACAAGTTCAAAGCGGTGCGAACATGAAAGGGAAGAATCTGTCATATTTGGCTCAGGGATAGCAGTTAGAGGAGAGCCAACAAGAAAATTCCCGGGTGTCAAGGCAGTTAAATCACTGGGATCATCAGAACTAGGGCATAGAGGCCTGGAATTGAGACAGCACTCCACTTGAGCAAACAGAGTATGGAATTCATCCAACTCAAAGAGGAATTTCCCATGACTCTTTTGAGGTGGAATTTCATAGATTTTACGGCAGCTTCCCAGAGGCCGCCAAAATGAGGACTTGAAGGAGGATTGAAAGACCACCCTATACTCTCCGAAGCTGCGAAGGTTGGAATGCCATCATCGTCAGTAGCTGACAATAATGCTTTGAGTGACCTCTTGAGCTCTCGATCTGTACCAATGAAATTGGTTCCGCAGTCACTGTAGATTTCACTCGGTTTACCGCGTCTTGCAATAAACCGTTTAAGAGCAGCAATAAATGACCTTGATGAAAGGTCACCCACTACCTCTAAATGCACTGCCTTTGTAGAAAAACACACAAAAGCTGAAACGTAGATCTTGAATAATTTATGTCCTCTGCCTGACCTTTCTCGACACAAGAATGGGCCAGCAAAATCAACTCCTGTAGTATTAAACACCCTTGAAGGAGTAACTCTGTTTGATGGTAAGTCACCCAACAATTGCCTGGCTGGTACTGGTGACACACGAAAGCACTTAACCCACTTTTTCACGAATTGACGTACCACATCCCTACCACAAGGAATCCAGTACTTCTGCCGGATGGTATAAAGTAACAGCTGTGGAGCAACATGGAGCTGTGTGATGTGGTAATGCCTCATAATCAAGTTTGTCACATGATGCTTTTTAGGAAGGAGGACTGGATACTTTTTATCCAGAGGGAGATTAGAGTTTCCCAGTCTAGCCCCAACTCTTATGATACCCTTATCATCAAGAAAGGAATTCAGAGACAGAATTTTGCTCCTTGACTTTATGGGCTCTCCCTTCTGCAAACAACAAAGCTCTTCAGAAAATGACTGATTGTGCGATTTTAACTATGATTGAAGCAGCCGCCTCAAGCTCCTCAGGTGTAAGAACCCCAGATATCCTCTTAGGAGTTGTTGAACAATTTCTTATGAACCGAAAACACCAAGCGATCACTCTAAATAATCTTGACCACGAAGAGAACCTATAAATAAGATCTAAATCCTTGCTCAAGGAAAGTGATATAACACTATTCCTTTTCTCTTCTCTCAGATGAGATTCGTCAAATAAAAAATGACTCCTCTGAATGTTCACTAAACTCGAAATTAGGTTGTTGGAGCCATTTAGGGCCCTTCACCTACAGCTCACAATTGATCGACTCAGAAGGAAGTAGTCCACGAGTGGCACAGTCTGCTGGATTTTGACTGCCAATAACATGATTCCACTTGACACCTTGAGTAGCCTCTTGAATTTTAGCAATACGATTGGCCACAAAGGGAAGCCAGCGACGAGACTCGGAACAGATCCAGGCAAGAGCAACCCTTGAATCAGTCCAAGCATAAACACTGCTAACTGGAAGCTCAACCGCAGATAATACATATTCAAGAAGAGTGGCAAGTAGCAAGGCAGAGCACAGTTCCAGTCTTGGCAACGACTGAGTTTTCATTGGAGCAACTCTTGTTTTTGCAGTTAGAATAGACACAGTAACTTCACAGTTCGGAGTAGTTGATCTCAGATAAATGACCGCACAATACGCCCTTTCAGACGCATCACAAAATGCAGGAACTTGAATGGTATTGAATTGAGCACATAGGCCATATCTGGGGATCTGGAAGTTCTCAAGAAGAGGCAGTTGAGAATGGAACTCATCCCACCTACAACGGAGTGACTCACTGATTGGATCATCCCAATTCAAATTGTGTTGCCAGAGCTCTTGAAGGAATACCTTAGCAAAAACTACAGACGGTGCAAGCCACCCCAATGGATCGAATATCTTTGCTACTTCAGAAAGGATCGTTCTCTTGGTACATTCCTTATGATCACAAATGGCAACTGAAATTTTGAACATGTCAGTAATTGGACACCACACGATTCCCAGAACTCTAACATCGCTACCACTATCGATTTTCACTTGAGAAATAGGTTGCAAAGCTATCTCAGGAACACTATCAAGCACAGAAGAACAATTTGAAATCCACTTTCTCAGCCCCCTCAGGGGGTTTACCTTCTTTATGTAAACACGGGTGTCGCTATCCTGAAGTACCCCAGCGAACTATCTCTCCTTTCCTTTTTCCTCTCTTCTTCTATTTTGTACTTTTTCTTTCGTTTCTCCCTCGGTGTGGTTCCTCTTCGGAGGCGAGGGCACCTCATTAGAAGCTGTTGCCGCTCTGATGCTTCTAGCTTCTAATGGCGTGTATATCACCCACGTGTTTGCCGTGCGTGGAGACCCGTGTCCCCGGAAAAGGGAATCCTGGTAGTTGAGGGTCAGTTTTGGTTCTCCCACACACTGCTTCGGCCCCCGCTTCGGGTAAACGGGAGGTACATAGTGGTTCCCTATAGTATCAATCGACTGGTCGTTGACTTTTGTCTTCGGCTAGGAACCAAGCAATCGTTCCGATTTCTGGACATCTCGTTAAGGGTGGAGGTCGTTTCAGGGTCGTTTCGTTGTCGTATAGTTCTCGGTTAGCACTGGTGCACGTATGTGCATCCCCTTGTTGGGCTCCATGGTGGGTGGTGCGGCCGGGAATTGAATTTTATGCCCCTTTATATGGCTTCTTTTTTTCCAAATCCCACGGTGAGGGATAAGTCACCGAACACCAAAGAACAGACCGATTTTGTTAATGCACGATTTTTTATTTTAAAGAGAAAAGAAAATAACTTTAATAACGTTTCTCCCTTTCTAATACATAAGACACTGCAATCATCATTTCGTGAGGTAAAATCCATAAGAAAACTGTGATCGGGTGATCTTTTAGTTGAGGCATCATCACCTCCACAGGCTTCCTGTATTTCTAAGTGTGCTTCCCTTGGTCAGTTTCCGATTCTGGTATCTGCCCACAGTTTTTTGAACTTCTCTCGTGGTGTAATCTCGGAATCTGACTTTCTAGACACTCCTGAAGATGAGATACTGGAAAACCTTCGGGAACAAAAGGTGACGGCTGTCAGACGCATAACTATACGTCGGGATGGGAAGATGCTTCCTACAAAGCATCTCATTTTGACATTTGACACGCCAGATCTTACAAGTCACGTGAAGATGGCATGGGTGCGTAGTTCTGTGCGACCTTATATTCCTAATCCGCTCAGATGCTTTAAATGCCAGCGCTTTGGACATTCGAAGGATTCCTGTCGTGGATCCATTACCTGCGCCCGTTGCGCTGAAGTTGGTCACGACAGTGACTGTTACGAAAAATCTCCTCGATGTGTAAACTGTCAAGGGGATCACGTATCGTTTTCTCGTTCGTGTCCACAGTGGTCGGTAGAAAAAGAAATTCAGACCTTAAAAATTACCAAGAAAATCTCTTTTCCCGAGGCAAGGAAACTTGTGGAGTTAAAATCCCCACGTGTGGGTGTTTCATATGCTGCTACTACGGTTTCAAAGAAAATTATGTGCACAGCCTCAACACAGACAGAATCTAACCCCACCACCAATATACCGCAGAACAAAAAAAATCCCCATCTCAAACCCCGCCTGAAAATATATCAGTCTCACAACAAAATAAAATTTCTCCAAATTCTAATACAAAACCGTCTACCTCCTCAATGAATAAAAAGAAACCTGAATACCTTGAATTAGAACCCAATAGGAACAGGACCATACGCACTCTTCCACCTGTCAAATACAAAAAAAAAACTGATATCCAAATTAGCTATTGAACAACGCAATATAGCTGTCTTATCAAGCAAACGTAAAGAACCAAAATATTTAATGAAAACTAACCTTGATGCACCTCCTGAAGACACGCTCGATATCTATACCTCCGGTATTTCTGATAACGAAGAGATAGAATCTAAGGACATTCTATCTCTTGCCTCTAAACCTGCAGGGAGAGGCCACTCGGTCTCTCCGTCTCTTCCTTCGTCTTTATCAAGTACTTGACTCTAATCTGGATGGGGTTTCCTTATTCAGAATTTTTTGTTTTTCAGTTCCCCTCATGCCTTTTTTTCACTTTTGTATATAATTGCTGTTGCCATATTTAATCTTTTTTGTTTTCTCAATACTTTTTTTTCCGTTTTTTCATGTCTATTTTATTACCTGTGTTATGACTCTTTTGACTCGGGAATTAATGTTGTATGCAAGGAGTACCTAACTCCTCATTTTTCCTTTTCGCCTCTGCTTAACTCTTTTGTTTTCTCATTGGTTTTTAAAGGATTGGGGAAATCCCTATCCAGAGCTTTATGTTTTAGCTTTTTTTCCTTTTCACATTACTATAGTTATCACTTTTACCGCTGACTACTTTTATGAACTGCTTGACGGCTTTCATCATTTTATATATCAGTTTCACTGGACTAGTTTTACTACCTGTTGTATATATGGCTGTGGCTGTCACCCACTTTTCATGACTGGTCTCACCTATTATATTAGACTTATCACCTTCTGTGTTTGACTTTTATATCACCTATATTACTGTGTTTGTCACCTTTTTAATATGAATATTTTAACCTTGTGTATGGCTATCCATCACTTTTAAACTTTACTTTATATCTGTGTTTTTATATAGTGTTTTTTGATTGATTTTTTGATCGTTTTATTACTTTACTCTATTTGTGTGTGTTCCCTCATAGTTTTAATGGATTTTGTTGGTCTACAAATGGTAATAATATATATTATATTTATATGCTTTTCCGGGTTTTACCATATGTTTGGCGCAGCATGTCCTCTTTGGACCTTGCGCCATAAAACCCCAAACAACCAACCAACCACTTTCTCAGTCTGAAGCCGCCCCTTTCCATCATCTGAAGCATCTGCTTCACAAGATAACCTGGCATCTTTCACAGAATTCGATCCGCTAGGAGATAATCCACGTAAAAGTCTCTCAGAGTACTAGCAGAAGCCAAAGGGAGAGTGTCACACTCATCAAGGGCAAGCTGTCTCAAAGCTCTAGTCGACAAATAAGGAGAACAAGCCATTCCATAAGTGACTGTTGTTAACTTAAACGTGGAAAGGGGTCGTTGAGGGCAATCACGCCAAATGTTTCTCTGAAGATCAGTGTCAGCAGGGTGAACCTTAATTTGGCGGAACATCTTCTCAACATCAGCACAGAGTGCAATTGGAAAAGTTCTGAAACGAAGAATGGGAAACAATTCACTCTGAACTCTAGGTCCCGTAATCAGAATGTCATTCAAAGATAGACCAGAAGAAGTTTTAGCAGATGCATCAAATACCACTCTCAATTTTGAAGTTGTGCTGGACGGCCTCAGAACACAATGATGTGGTAAGTAGTAACTCAAGTCAGTGTTCTTGACATCAGACAACTCTTCCATGTGGCCCAGATCTAAATACTCTTTCATGAAATGTCTATACTGATCATAGATGTCCGGTTTAGAAGAAAGGGTTCTCTCCAGCCTGTAGAAACGCCTCAGAGACATTTGCCTCTACTTGCCCAATTCAGTAGGGGAAGTGTGAAATGGTAACCTAACCATATATTTACCACTCTAGTCTCTGTAATGAGTAGTGACGAAAAAATCCTCACAAGACTGCTCAGCCTCAGTTAACTTGCTTGAAACTGGAACTGAATCCAATTTTCAGAAGTTGGACACCAATTTATCCAAGTCAACTTGAATGTTATTCACATGAATGGCTGGAGAGCTGCCAGAAGGGAATGGAACACTGCCCGAGACAATCCATCCCAACTGTGATTTCACAGCAAAAGGCATACCGTCACCAAGGTTGATTGTCTGACCCAGAAGCATGGGCAAAGAAATATTGACTCCCAAAAGAATGTCAATAGGGCCCATTTTAAAAAAAGTCGGATCTGCTAAAACCAAGTCACTGAATAACTCCTCATACTTTTTGTGAAGATCGAAATGTGGAAGCTCACCAATGATTTCATTTAAGGCATACACAGAGGTCTTAAACACAGGGCTCGAACTGAAATGAGGCGTAAACACAACCATTTGAACAAGAACTGGTTGTACCCAGACACGAAATTTGAATCTTTGCTCGTTTTCTAGGTAACCCCAATCTAGTTATACATGCTTCAGAAATAAATGAGGCCTGACTACCAGGATCCAGAAGCACTTGACACTCTTGACAATCACCACTCGAATCCCTAACATTCACTAGAGCAGTACACAAAAGAACCTGGGTAGGCATATTGAAATCAGATACGCAAGATGCTATATTAGTCGAACATTTTTGATTAGCTGACTCATTAGCTATAGAAGCTCTATTTGAAGGAACACTTTCAGGCACAAACACTGGAGCATTAACTGAAAATGAGCTATCAACGCTGGGAAGCTTTTAAGAATGCTTTTTAAAACATAAAACTATATGGTGTTTCTTGAAGCATACTCGACACGTGTAGTTGCTTCTACAATTTTCAACTCTGTGTTTTTGCATGCAGTTAAAACACAGTTTGTTTGCCTTCACAAATTCAACACGCCTTTGAACACTTAATCTGAGAAAATTTTGACACTTATTGATTGATAGAATGATCATTAACATTGCAGAATGCACACAGGTGACTCGTGCGTTCAGAAGAAAATGCTGAAACCCTTGACTGGATTGGTCTTTTGTTTTGTACTCTACTCGGCTGTAGCGTACCCGCATGAAATTTCAAAAACTCAACAACTGTTCCAGCTTTGGAAGACTATCATCCTCTAACTTTCTCTCCCACCATCCTCATGTTGCTGCATCCAATTTATGTTGAACAATATACACGAACAGAGTTTCTGCAAATCCGTTAACAACTATATGTAAACTCTCAAGAAAGTGAATGCATTCTCTTGTAGAATCAATTAAATTCAATAGTTGGCTTTCAGATTCATTACTTACAGATGGCAAGTTCATAAACTGATTAATTATTGTAAACACCAGCTCCCTCTTATTCGCGTACCGTTTCTCCAAAAGAGACCAGGCGATATCAAAATTCGCATTTGTAATAGAAAGCGTATTCACAACTCGCAGGGCATCACCCTTCAATGCACCCTTCAGATATTGTAATTTCTGAGCTGGCAAGAGTGTCTCGTTTTGAGTGACACAGGCCGAAAACCAATCCCTAAAGCTCAACCACTCGACTGGATTTCCTCCACTAAAATGTGGAACCGGAATCTCTGGAAGTCTAACATTAATATTTTCCTTTTGTGCAGCTTGTGAAGTATTGGAATCAGCTTCAATTGCTTTAATAAATAACAAATTAAGTCTGCCAATAACATCACGAACTTCCTCCTGTTCTTTAATAAACCCATCCAATTCTTCCTCTTTACAATTATCAAAAATTGACTGGAAAATTTCAGACATCTTAACCTCCAACTCTAGCAATTTGGGTCTATAATACAGCAGGTCTGTAGAATTATCGGAACTCTCAATTTTTGACGTTAGTCTCGTTAAAACCAGATTTCAAAACCTTTTTATTTGCCCTAAGCTTCTCCATTTTCTAACAAGCAAGAAATAAGTCACTCACCCAATATTATGATTCACGAACAACTGCTTACGTGGCGCAATCCAAAAACAAATGAAATTCACTCTTGAAAATGTTACACAAATAATAGCACCATTAAAGGTAGATGAATCACAAACGTTGATGATGACGCTGAACTAAAATACTTGAAAACACGAAACACACTTCTAAAATTCCGGCCGACTTGACCAATGAATAATTCTTAGCTGGTTCGGAAAGTTGCGGTAACACCAGTGAACTGTACTATCTTGGTTAATAAACAAACTCACTAAAATGAACGAAATTTTAATAACACTTAAAACCTTGAAACTCTCTGCTACAACACTCAAAAAACTAGAATATGAACAACCAGCGTTCACCTCTAGGTGAATCACACTTAATCTCGTTGAACATCAAATGCACACATTCAATATAGCAGATAGAGCACATACTGGCTTCGCAAAATTTACACATCAGCAAAAACGAACACATACTCTCTCTCTATGTCGCCATCTACATTCAGAAATACAAACCAATTGAATTAATATACAACACCCTCCAAATGGAGTTATCAGATGTAGATAAGGACGCAACATATGAGTTCAAATGTGTGCTAGAAGGGATCCTGATCTTGAGCCTATTTAGAAATTGGAGACGGTTTAATTCTGTTTTGAGATGAGGGCCCGGGACAACTGCAAGTCTCTTCTAGTTAGATTTCTCTCTCTGATCAGATCACGGATAGGGGTCGGAAGCTTGTAGTAGTCTTGACAGAAGGTACGGCGTTTGGACGGTTTAGCAAAAGTAAATTAGAGAGAACCTCTGAATTTGTTAATTTTCAGATCCGCTTTGTCCTTTGAGTAAATACTTATGTCCGGAAAGCCGTCCTGTGATGAATAGTGTTTATAATCGTCCCAATGGGTAATGAAACAACATTATTATCAGTGCCGAAGAACTCAACATCAAACCTTAGCACCACCGGGAGGTGATCAGAGGAGATATCGTTTACAAGATTACAAGAATATTACGGGCAATGCCGAAATCAATAATAGAGTGATACGTCCCTGCATAACAGGTGGGCTCGGGGGGTGAGATCACATGCCGAATTTTGATCGTGCCAACGACGGAGCTGCACTCTTCTCAAAGCAAAGTTTCTACAACCCCAAGAGTAGTGATGCGCATAATAATCACCCGCAATTATTTAATTCGACGATTATTTGGTTATTAATTTTGAATCCTCTATGAGCAGTCTCGGTGGTCGAGAAGAGGAAGCATAAATAGCTGCGATTCTAACTTGATCAATGCCTGGTAGAGAAATTTCAACTATAGTTGATTCCCAACTAACAAGGGAGGGGGAAGGAATCCTAACATGATGAATCGATATTTTAATATAGATAGCTGTGCCGCCGAACATTGCGTGGGAAGTACGAGGACTTCTGTCATTTTGATAACAATCGTAGTTCGCCACGTTTGGGGATTTTCCCTGGGTAAAGTGGGTTTCTGTGACGGGGTGCATTATTTGGGGCTGTACTGAAGTTACCAATATTGAGGGACTTCAAGTCATCCAGAACAAAACCTTTCGTGACTGAGTTTCCGCTGAGTGGTGAGTAATGACACTATTCATCGTCACATCTCTTTCCCAAGCAGTCTGCCTAAACCACATCTCTGACTTGGTGTTAAGCCGATCTGCCTCTCCTATATCGTGTAGCAAAGCGCTAACAGAAGGCTTCCATTAGGATCTGTTTTATTTAATATATTTATTAATGATATCCCACATTCTCCACACACTACACTAGCCATGTTTGCGGACGACACGGCAATCTTAGCGAAGCATCGCAATACTAAATACATGCACAAGCAACTCCAAAGGCATGTTGACATTCTTGAACGTTGGTTCGAACGGTGGAGAATTAAACTAAATCCTGCTAAAACGAAAGCCATATTTTTTAGCTATAACAGAATTCCACCTCCGCCGGTCACAGTATGTGGTCATCTGGTACACTTTGAGAGAAGGGGACATACCTTGGAGTTTACTTGGATAGCAGGTTAACCTGGAGAAAAAATATAGAATACATTATTAGAAAGTTCTTTATGGCACGTAGGGATATCGCACACCTCTTGTATCAGAACCAAATGAGTATTGATAGTAAACTTTTATTGTATAAGACTGTGCTTCGCCCAATTCTGATGTATGCTGTCCCGGTTTGGGGCTCAGCAGCTGACACTCATATCCAAAGACTGCAAACTATACAAAACAAGACTCTCCGTGGTATCAGAGAAAGGTGGCATGGTACTTACGTAACGCTCTTATTCATAGGGATCTAGCTATCGAACCTATTCGGCATCATATTAAAGATCTGGCTACGAACTTGTACAATAGGATATACTCAATCAATAACGAAGAACTTGCTAACCTGCCTGATTATGATCCTAGGGGCTTCAGGGGCTCGAATGCTACTTTGGTTATGAACCCCGTCCTTGTTCCTGTTCGGTAATTCCCGTTCCTCCTTTTCAAAATTCAAAATTACAATAGCCCGGCTACATCTGGTTTCTGACCTGTCTTTCTTTTTCGATCGTTCCACTTTCTCCATGCGATTCCCCCTCGGACCAGTTATTTGCTGGAGAAGGGGATTGATAACCACCAGCGCTTCTTTCCCAACGAGGCACTTTATGCGTGGAACAGTCCATTTGAATTTAGAGGTGGGATAGGTTAGGTTGAAGGGTGGCGCCATCTATTCGCTATTCTACGATTCACTAGCCTGTTACAAGTTGTTCGCTTCTCTTGTGTGTATCAAGTTATGTTCGCTTTTATATAGGCAAATAAAGATGAATACTTGCCTGAGCTGTGCAGGCATTTAAAAAACGCAAGCTTCTGATAAACATCTGACCCACTCCTGATCATCTGCTAAAAGTTGCCTTTGACGGACTGCTTCAAGGAATGTAGGTAAGATGATACCCTCAAAGGTTCGCAAATTCTCAAAGCTAGTTGATCCTGGAATTTTGAGCAAAAGTAGTCGAAGGCAGTAACACCTTGAGTACAGGTCCTTGAGTACAGGCGCGCTGAACTTTAGTTGGTTAGAATTAGCACCTGACTTTAACGCCCCCTCAGGGGGTTTACCTTCTTTAGGTAAACACGGGTGTCGCGATCCCGAGGTACCCCAGCGAACTATCTCTTATTTCTTTTTTTCTCTCCTCTCTTCCTTTACTTTTTTCTTTTTTTCTCCCTCGGTGTGGTTCCTCTTCGGTTGCGAGGGCACCCCTTTAGTAGCTGTTGCCGTTCTGTCGCCTCTTGCTACTATTGGGGTCTTTATCACCCACGTGTTTGCCGTACGTGGAGACCCGTGTCCCCGGAAAAGGGAATCCTGGTAGTTGAGGGTCAGTTTTGGTTGCCCAACACACTGCTTCGGCCCCCCGCTTCGGGTAAACGGGAGGTACTTAGTGGTTCCCTAATGTATCAATCGGCTGGTCGCTGACATTGTCTCCGGCTAGGAACGAAGCTATCGTTTCGGCTTCTGGGCATCTCGTTAAGGGTGGAGGTCTGCTTCAGGGTCGTTTCGTGTGCGTATAGTCCTCGACGAGCACTGGTGCAAGTATCTGCATTCCCTTGTTGGGCTCCGTGGTGGGTGGTGCCGCCGAGAACCGAATCAAACCCTCCTTTTTTTATGGATTCTTCTTCAAATCTCTCTAGTGGAAATGAAAAATCTCTCCCCTCGAGGGAGCAACAAATGGCTCGTTTTTTTATAATTAAACGTAAGGAAGGCACATTTGCAACGGTGTCGCCCTTTCTTATTCAGAAATGTCTTTCTGTCTCTGTAGGGAATGTTCAAAGCGTAAAAAAACTTCGCTCTGGTGACTTATTAGTAGAGTTGTCAACATCAGCACAAGCTTTGCAATTGATGAAGGTAACAATGTTTGGAAACATAGCTGTGTCCGTAACTCCACACGTCTATCTCAATTCTTCGAGAGGCGTTATTTCGGGGGCTGACTTACTCTATACCCCCGAAGAAGAAATTTTAGAGCACTTACAGGACCAGCTTGTGTCTGCTGTGCGTCGTATCACTATCCGTCGGGATGGGGAAATCCGTCCAACGAAGCACCTCATCCTGACATTTGACACGCCAAAGCTTCCAAACTATGTTATTGCTGGATATCTCCGATGCCCAATCAGACCCTACGTACAAAACCCTCTCTGTTGCTTTCAGTGCCAACGTTTTGGTCACTCGAAAGCAGCGTGTCGTGGTTCAGCGGTCTGTGCTCACTGTGCTCAGCCTGACCATTCATCAGAAACCTGCAATGCTCCAGCTAAATATGTCAACTGTAAAAGCGATCATCCCTCTTTTTCACGCTCATGTCCGAAATGGACTCAGGAAAAAGAAATACAGACTATTAGGGCCCATAATAATCTGTCATATATGGAAGCTCGAAAGCAAGTCGAGGCTCGCAGTCCCAGAGTCGGAGTCTCTTACGCTTCTGTAGCTGCTGCGAATAAAGTAATGTGTACAGCATCTACACAGACAGAGACTTACCCATCTAAGACTGTCTGTCACTTTCCGTTCTGAACGTGGCACTAAAAATAGACAATCATCTAATATCCCCACCTCTCAAAATATCTCAAATAATAATCAATCGTGTTCATACCACATAACTACAGACTCACCAATCCCACCAAATCTAAATAGAAGAAAGAAAATGATTATTCCCAGAAAGACAGTCGGCCTTTCTAGGAAAACTAAAAACCAGAAATATGAAGTAAAAAATACATAGACCTTCAGGAAGCTCCTCTCGGAGGAGACTCCATTAAAATTGTATGTGTCCGAGGAATCGAACCATGATATCGTTTTTGAGGAGTCTGTAGCTCCTGCCGTCGGTTGCACGAAATCTCAACCCACAGGGAGAGGTCGATCGGTCTCTCCTCCTCTTTCTTTGCCATAATGGCTCTCGTTTCTTGGAACTGTCGTGGCTTTCGTCGTAACTTTTCTGATGTGAAGGCCCTGGTGGCTGAACACAACCCCGCGGTTGTCGCACTTCAGGAAACATATCTGAAGTGCACTGACACGTCTAAGATCCGTCGCTACCACTGTGTTCGAAAAGACAACGATGCCGGTGAGAGAGTTTCGGGAGGTGTAGCTATCTTCACCTCCCATGTCTATCCTTCCACCGTTGTCCCATTGCATACCACCTTGCAAGCTGTAGCTGTACGGATCCATATAAGACGTTTAATCTGCGTCTGTGTTGTCTATCTACCACCTAACGAGCCAGTCTCTCAGAACCTTCTGGATGATTTAGTAGATTAGCTGCCCTCACCATTCATTCTCCTAGGTGACTTCAATGGTCATAGCGCGCTTTGGGGAAGTAAAGACACCAACCCTCGGGGTCGGCAGATCGAACAGTTGCTGTCCGACAACTGTCTCTGCCTCCTGAATAACGGGGAAGAAACTTACTTCCACGAGCCGACGCGTACCTTCCATAGCATAGACCTTGCTATATGCTCACCATCACTCCTACTTTTGTTAACTTTTTTGTTGGGAATGACCTCAGGAATAGTGACCATTTTCCGCTTTTTGTAAAACTTCTAGGTGATGACAATGGTCCTATTTTACGTCCGCGTCGTTACATCCTTAATGCAGCTAACTGGGAGAAATTTACTTCCCTGGCTGTAATTACAAGAAGTATGGTTGATGGTACCATTGATGATGCGGTTGAAACCGTCACAAATGTAATCGTGCGGGCAGCTGATATGTCAATACCTAAATCTTCTCCCTTTCCGCCGAGGCACCGTAAGCCCTGGTGGAATGAAGAATGTCAGAAAGCCATGAAGAACCAAAAGAAGCGATGGAATATTTTTCGGAGATATCCTACCACTGCCAATTACATATCCTTTAAGGAAGCCAAGGCGAACGCTAGAAAGGTGCGTCGCCATAGTCAACGCCAATCGTGGGAAAGATTTGTTTCCAGCATATCCACGTCTACTACCTCTAAGCAGTTATGGTCTCGAGCGAAACGTGCAATGGGGCTGTATAATGATCAAAGCTTCTGTTGTTTGAAAGAGAATGGGACTACCATTGGGATGGCATTGGACATTGCAAACGCCATTGGACGCCAGTTTGCTGCCTCTTCCAGTGCGGAGGCCTATCCTTGCTCTTTCCGCAAGTATAAACGACGTGCTGAATCACAGCGTCTACGATTCGACTCTCGAGCCTCACTTCCATATAACTGCCCTTTTACGATGACTGAGCTTCTTCACTGCCTGCGAGAAGTTAAGAAATCTTCTCCGGGGCCAGATGGAGTCTCTTATGGTATGATTTCCCGTCTGTCTCGCGATTCTCTCTGTCATCTCTTACACCTCTATAATAGGATATGGAACTCTCATATATTTCCTACGTCTTGGCACAAAGCAACTGTGATCCCTTTTTCCTAAGCCTGGAAAGGATGCGACTAGTGCTTCTAACTATCGGCCGATCGCCCTTACTAGCTGTCTGTGTAAGGTGATGGAAAAAATGTGTAATGCTCGTCTTGTTCATGTACTAGAGAGCAATAGCCATTTTTCCCCTTTCCAAAGTGGTTTCCAGCGTGGCAGATCGTCGATCGATAACATCGTCGCTCTCGAATCCCAAGTAAGGAATGCTTTTCTCAGGAAGAATCATATGGTAACAATATTCTTTGACATTGAAAAAGCATATGATCGTACATGGCGGTACGGTATCTTACGGGATTTATATAACATGAATTTTAGGGGTAATCTCCCCATTTTTATAAAAAATTTTTTAGCCGCACGTAATTTTAATGTCCGTATTGGATCCACTTTATCTAATAATTTTGTTCAAGAGGAAGGTGTGCCGCAAGGGAGTGTCCTAAGTGTCACCCTTTTCTCTATGAAGATTAATGCTATTTTACAGCATCTACCACCAGCAGTCAATGGATGGCTCTATGTAGACGACTTGCAAATAATGTGTGAGGGGAAAGATATGCGTTTTATTGAGCGACAACTTCAGACGGCTATAAATCGGATAATAAAGTGGTGTGGCGAAAGCGGTTTTAGCTTTTCCACGGAGAAAACTTGCTGTATGCACTTTTGCAGGCGACGTGGACTTCACCCAGACCCAGAAGTTTTCCTTGGAACATCGCGAATAAATGTTGTGGACTCTGCACGGTTTTTAGGCGTAATATTTGACAGGAAACTGACTTTCCTTCCGCATATAAACCATATTCGGCAGAAGTGCCAGAATTCCCTAAACCTTCTGAAGGTACTGTCAAACACTTCTTGGGGTGCGGACCGCACATCCATGTTACGTATTTACCGAGCAGTTATCCGCTCCAAACTGGACTATGGTTGCCCGGCCTATGGGTCTGCGCGACAATCTGTTCTACGGCGCTTAGACACTGTGCACCACGCGGGACTCCGCATCTGTTCAGGAGCGTTTCGTACATCACCCATAGAAAGTTTGTACGTTACTTGCTCAGAACCATCCTTAGATTCCATTCGTCGTAAATTGTCGCTTCAATACTACTTTCGCGCTCTGTCCCATCCTTCGCATCCGTTGCACGATCTCATACTCGATCGCCAACTTGACATTTTGTATAGTCATCGTGTCTCTTGCGTCCCATCCTTTGGATTGCGCATGCGATCTATTCTGCGCGACTCGGAGCTAGACGGGGTTGATATTAGGTCAACACCAATGTTTGTTTTTCCTCCCTGGCGAATGCCTCTGTTTTCATACTTGCGTCCATTTGTTGGGTTCAGTAAAACTAATACCAGTGCCAACATCTACCAACAGTTTTTTGCAGCACATCGTGCCCTTTTCTGTAGATATATAGATATTTATACCGATGGCTCGAAGTCAGCGCATCATGTGGGCTACGCTTTTGTGTGTCGGAAAGATGTTATAAACCGTAGCCTACATATTTCAACTTCCATCTTTACTGCTGAGCTAATAGCCATTCGTGAAGCTTTAAAATACATATCCCGTCAAATGACCACACACTTCATCCTTTATACCGATTCTTTAAGTGCCTTGGAAGCCTTAGAATCGGTTGATAGTAGCCACCCGCTCATTTCGGAAGTGCTCAGTTTGAAGCATCGCCTGGCTTGTCGCGGATATAGTATTTTGTTTTGCTGGGTTCCCAGCCATGTGGGAATCAAGGGCAATGAACGTGCTGATGAAGCTGCAAAAACCCCATCTGACGCAGTAAATGAGCCCATACCCTATTGTGACATAAATCGGGCCGTAAAGAAATCAATATACGCAAACTGGCAAGAACACTGGAGTTCGCAGGTGTCGAATAAGCTGTGCGCAATTAGACCTACTATATCATCATGGTCCCCACTTGTAAATAGGAAAAGAGATGTCCTTTTAACTCGGTTGCGAATTGGTCACACTCGTCTGACTCATGTCCACTTGTTCTTGAATGAAAATGCTCCATCCTGCGATTTTTGCGGGGATAGCTTGACCATTCTCCATCTTTTAACTGACTGCAGAGGTCTGAAACATTTTTATCAAAAGTATTTTAACTCCTTTTCGCCTAGTCTTAATGTTTTATTGGGAGAATATCCCCACCCTTCACTTTTTAACTTTCTGCTGCACACTGGCTTGTTTTATCATATTTAATGTTGTTTTACTTATGAATTTTTAATATTTATTATATATCACTCTTTTTAATGTTAGTCTTTTATACATTGACATGTCACTGCTTTTATAATCTTACACTTTTACACTTTTTCTCATCTTTTACACTTGTTCATGTTCTAGAGTCATTGTTTTTTTTTTTTCTAGTGTTTTCTTATACCTGGCTGTATACTGGATGGGGAAACCCCATCCAGTTTGTTTCTTTTTTTTAACTATCGTTTTTCTGGTTTTACCATATGTTTGGCGCAGCATGTCCTCTCTGGACCTTGCGCCACTAAACCCCATCCAACCAACCAACCTGACTTTAACGCGTCATATGGGGTGATGTTTACTCGAGCGTTCGACCCGGTTCGATCTTATATAACTGTTATATAATGGTCCTCGCGTGCAACAGCTTTAGGGGAAAGATAGATTTATGTTGGTTGAATATGGGTCGCAATCCAAAGTTAAGGGGATGGTATTCTGTTGCAATAAGATACACGAATTTGGAAAAAGCATGTTAGGAGTATTTAAAAGGATTAAAATTTGTTTCAATTTTCCCCGCCCTCCGGAAAAGACTTGCGTGAGGGGCCGGCTCCCTCAGCAAGGTTCTCCATCAGGCGAGAACCGCGTAGACAAAAAGTAATTTTGACAAAAATTTTGAATAGAAATTTTGACTCAGGTGTTGAAAATTAAATTTTGTATTACTTTCATCTTTGTGTGTCTGTCCAGGTCAGGAAATTGAAAAATATCACTAAAGGAATAAAAATTTAAATATCTGCACACTAAACCCACTCGTTAGGGTGAGCATGGCAATATTGAAAATCGTTACAACACAAAAATATAGGAACACTAAATGTTGATATGATTAATAGATTAATATACTATAACATTTTCAACCTTCGTATAGTCCTTTCTATACCATTGCCAAGTGAAGGTTTATCATTAGATCATAAAAAGTAAGTAATAATTCACAAAATAAAATTATATGAAGATTTAAATACACAACTGTTTTCTTATGCTGACCATGGTAACACTACAATATTCAATAAAATTTTAATATAACATGGAATGTAAAAATGCAAAAATTTCTTATTAAGTAACACAATATATCACATTTGGTTGTTTTTGTAAAGGTGTTAGTGTTTGTGTGTGTGTATCCCTCAACTGCCTTAGGTTCAAATTCTGTCATAACCCTCTACTAAGGAGTGAGGGGGTGTGTTGTTGTTTGTGTAAAAGTGTAAGTGGCCGTACAGTGGACCAACCGTTATTCTCCCATAGGACATGACAGCCAAGACAACATCTTGTTTGGGACGAAGATGGGAAATAGGAAAGGTAGACATTTGTCATGCCTATGGAAGTATGAGTAGGAATTGGGGGGGGGGGGCAAAAGGAGCGGTCATCCCAAGGCCTGTCTTTAGTCATTATTTTCAAGTATTATTTCTCAGCACTTCAAGTGACTGAGTAGGTGAAGCCAAAAAAAATTAAAAAGGATTCTAACAGATGGGATGACTTCCAACGCGCGGTTAGAGGTGGGTGATAGGATAGTGTATTCGAGAAGGAGAGAATTTACCGAAAGATGAAAGAATTAGAGTTGTCATTTCCAGTAGTTTCACCCATGAGATCCAGAAGTTCACACATAATAGGTTTTCTAAGAGGAAGTTTAAAAGATAGATTTTTTTAAAAATTTATTTAATTTATGTAGATAACACGCAAAATTTAAAATCAGAAAGGAAAAGGATCTCGGAGGACATGAAGTTTGTCATTATTCAGGTATGATTCAATTCTGTCAGGTGGATTATCAATTTTTACCATAGTTTTTTAATTTTGGGGTTTCTAGTTCAATTTAAGAGAATAGGTTATTTAAATTGAATTTACTTACTGTTGTTGTATTAGGAGCATATTAGTAATTAAAAATCTGTCCAAACATGGGTTTAGGCTTCATGATGCATTTTAAAAAGGTCAGGTGAATGATAATATCTTAGTTTAGAAGCATGTACAATTTCAGTTGCTCGACCAGCTTGGTAATTAAGTTTATCTATTTCATAATTTACGTCTGAATATTGTCTAAGGATTGTGAAAGGGCCAGAAAAAGGTTGACTTAATTTACGTGTATTTGGATAGTTAAATTCCTCATAAATTACTTGATTACCAGGGTTAAATTTGGATGCCAAAAAACGAACGTCATATCTAATCTTATTTTTGTTATGGTAATTAATAGTTCTTTCTTTTGCCAAAAGACGAGCCTGATCCACAGGAGGATAATAATTATTGTGATCAATTGGTGGCGGGTAAGGCAGGGTGCCAAAAAGCAAATAAGCAGGGGAGATTTTGGTCACAGAGTGGGGCGTATTATTGTATTCAGTAACAACTTGTTCTAATAATTTGGTCCAGGGTACTTTAGTGGAAGAAGCATTAACTTTACACTTTAAACGAGTTACAATAGATTGATTTACACGCTTAACCTTGCAATTCGTTTGTGGATGGTGGGCCGAAGTCAAAAGTTGTTTCACGCCATTATACTCCAAAAAACGTCTAAATTTGGAAGAAGTAAAAGCAGCATTACGATCTGTTAATAATTTTTCAGGGACATGTACTTGGAAAAGTTGTTTCAGACAGTTTGCATAAGTTTCTGTAGTAACGCTTTTAGAGGGGAAAGCCCAAATGTATCTAGTGGCATGGTCAATAATTATATGAAGGTATTTTTTTGTAGAGTTATAATAATTAAATCCTCCAACAGTATCTAATGATAGGCACTCAAAAGGTTTTTCAGTAGGGGGAACTTCCTGCATTAATCCATAACGCTTCTGTCTGGGTTTCTTGTTAAGTTGACAGGTGTGACAATGTTTAACATAGTTAGAAATCTTATTAGTTATAAATGGCCAATAATACTGAGGAGAAATTAAGTTAATCATTTTTTGAATTCCAAGGTTTCCAAATTCTTCATGAGTTTTTTGTAAAATTTTTAATCTTAATGACATAGGAACAACAATTTTGTTAATACCATTCTTCTTATACACTATTACATCATTGATTTCTGAAAATTTACTATGTGAAACATTATCCATCTTCTGATAATGCTTAATTTCATTTAAGTCCAATAAGTGCACATGGTGTTGGAGATGCTGAGACACGGGGTGCCTGGATAACATGTCAGCTTCATAATTGGTTGAACCCTTTTGATATTTTACTTCATACTCGAACATTCTCAACTTTAACGACCATCTAAATAATCTACCCCTTGGGTTTTTCACATTCTTCAGCCAAATTAGGGCAGCATGATCAGTATGAACAGTGAATTTGGTACCGTCTAAATAGTGATAAAATTTGTCAAAACTGTCAACAATAGCCAATATTCTAATTCAGTAATGGGATTTTTTTTTCATAATCTCTTAAAGTTCTAGAAAAATACGCGACAGGTGTAAGTTATTACAAGCATCCGACTGTTTCAGCACAGCTCCAATAGCATATTGAGAGGCATCTACAAACAAATGACATTCTAAATTTGGATTATACAATTGTAAAATTGGTTTTGAAACAAGAAAATATTTTAATTTTTCAAATGATTCTTGACAGTTATGATCCCAAACCCACTTTATGTCCTTCTTTAATAGTCTATTTAATGGTAATCTTATTTGTGTATATTTTGGAATAAACTTATGATAAAAATTTGCTGAACCCAAAAAACTTTGTAATTCTTTAATGTTGGAAGGGGGTTTCAATTTTTCAATACTTTCAATGTTTACATTATCTGGAGTAATTCTGCCATTCTCAATTTCATATCCTAGTAAGTTAATGTTACGTTGCAAGAATTTACATTTAGATTGCTTAAGTTTAATAGATTCTTGCTGAAAAACTTCAAAAATTCGTTTTAAATGATTAATGTGTTCTGTTTCTGAGGATGAGTAAACTATAATATCATCAAAGTAATGGTACGCAAAATCAATTCTATGTTTGTCCAAAATTCGTCTAATTGGCCTATTAAATATAGATGGGGCATTCTTTAGTCCAAAAGGGAGGCGTAACCATTCAAACAGGCCAAAACTGGTGGTAAAAGCAAGTTTTTCAGTATCTTTAGGGTGAACAGGTATATGCCAGTATCCTGAGGTCAAATCAAGGGTGGAAAAAATTTTGGCATTACTTAATTTATCTAGCAAACAATCAATTCTGGGGGAGAGGTTCAGCATCTGTCTTAGTAATAGCATTTAATTTACGAAAATCAATACAAAGTCTAGTCTTTTTGCCTTCGTCCCTCTTCAGAGCAAGAGTTATTGGGGCTGAGTACGCAGAGTAGCTTTCTTTTATTATTCCTGCTTCTAATAATTTCCCTACTTGTTTCCTGATTTCTAATTCTTCAATTTGGGAAGTACGGTATGGTCTTTGGCTAAGAGGGAGTTCTGAGGATAAAATGATTCTTTGAGGTTCTATTCTAATTGTACCAATGTCATACTTGTCTTTAGAAAAAATGTGGTTGAATTTCTGTAGTAGTGAATTTAGCATAGGATTCTCATTAATGATAGTCTGCGGTGTTTCATCTGATTCCACAGAGATCTTTCGAAACTCACTAAACTCGGTACTAATTTCATGGTACATTTGTTTGGGTTGGTTGTGGAAGGTTTTGATTTCTGGGTTTACAGAATTATTTGGATTTATATTACAATTGGGTTGAGGATGAGTCACTGGAGGAAATTTGGTCTGACTTGATTAAGGGTCACAAACCTTGTTTGTTACGTAGCAACTAGAAACAATGTATTTTACCTGTATAGTGCTTCTCCACTGCCACTTTGCCGAGCTATATTCCCCCTCAGGGGGTTTACCTTCTTTAGGTAAACACGGGTGTCGCAATCCCGAGGTACCCCAGCGAACTTTCCCTCCTTTCCGTTTTCTTCTCCTCTCGTCCTTCTACTTTTACCTTTTTTTCTCCCTCGTTGCGGTTGCCTCTTCGGAGGTGAGGGCTCCTCATCAGAAGCTGTAGTCATTCTGTGCTTCTAGCTTCTAATGGCGATTAACTGCCCACGTGTTTGCCGTGCGTGGAGACCCGTGTCCCAGGAAATGGGGATCCTGGTAGTTGAGGGGTTTTATTCTTCGCCATAATGTGGGCTTTAGTAAGATAACGCTCCAACACACTACTTTGGCCCTTGCTTCAGGTAAACGGGAGGTGCACATTGGTCCCGTGTGTACCAATCGGCTGGTCGGTTAGACTTTGTTCACTGGCTCAGGGCTAAGCAACCGGTCATTGGCCGCGCGCGTATAGTTCCCGGTTAGCACTGGCGCAGTAACCGGCGTCCCCTTGTTGGGCTCCATGGTGGGTGGTGCCGCCGGGGACCGAACATACGGCCCATTTTTATGGATATTTCAAGCAAAGCTAAGCAAGCATCATCTGTCTCATCGAATAAAAGTCTAACATCTCGCTTTTTCATTATTAAGCGTACCGAAGGCAACTTCACAACTGTATCACCTTTCTTGATACAAAAATGTATAACTTCTGTAATAGGCGATGTTAATTCAATAAAGAAACTCCGTTCTGGTGACCTCCTTGTTGAAGTATTGACTGCAGTACAAGCTGCGCAGTTGTCTAAAATAAGTATGTTTGGAAATATTGCTGTGTCCGTGGCTCCTCATGGATATTTGAACTCTTCGAGAGGAGTAATATCGGAGGCCGATCTCCTCCATACCCCCGAAGAGGAAATCCTGGAGCATCTACACGACCAACATGTGTCTGGTGTTCGTCGTATTAATATCCGTCGAGATGGGAAAGTGCTTCCAACGAAGCATCTCATCTTGACTTTCGACACACCGAAATTACCATCATTCCTTATTGCTGGGTACCTTCGGTGTCCCATCAGGCCCTACGTTCAGAACCCTCTCCGTTGCTTTCAGTGTCAACGTTTCGGACACTCGAAAGCATCGTGTCGTGGTTCCGTAGTCTGTGCCCAATGTGCCCAGCCTGACCATACATCTGATACCTGCACAAAGCCAGCTAAATGCGTCAACTGCCAAGGAGAGCACACATCTTACTCACGCTCCTGTCCAAAATGGATAGCTGAGAAAGAAATCCAGACTGTTAGAGCTAAGAACAATATTTCATATTTAGAAGCGCGCAAACAGGTCGAGGCTAGAAGCCCTAGAGTTGGTGTTTCATACGCCTCTGTTGCCGCTTCCAAGAGAGTTATGTGTAACTCATCAACCCAAACGGAGCCTATTATTACAACCAATAGACCAAACAATAGTAAAACTCAAACAACCCCACCTTCAAAATCTAACTCACAACCTAATAAAACATCCCGTTCTTCCATCTCAAAACCTTCTACACCTAAACCAGCTATACATAAAAAATTAAAAAATGCTGAAGTTGCAAAGCGAGTGAGTCATTCACGTAAGGTGAAAGACCCACGCAATGTGGCGCATATGGAGGAGGATTCCCTCCAAATTTGCGCGTCCAATTCGGATCTTTCTGATCCTGATGCTGGGGTGTCTATGGACACCTCAACTCCTCCCGCTCGTGCTCCTTCTCCCTCTTCCTCCTGATGGCGACTTTAATTTCCTGGAACTGTCGCGGTTTCCGTAATAAACTTTCAGATCTGAAGTCTTTGATCACAGATTACCATCCGGCCTGTGTCGCACTTCAGGAAACTTTCCTGAAGTCAGCGGACACGGCCAAATTACGTCGTTATAGTATTATTCGGAAGGACAATGTTTCGGGTGTGCGAGCGTCTGGAGGTGTTGCTCTCCTGACCTCTCACAGCTATCCCTACTCCGTCCTATCGTTAAATACTCCACTTCAAGCGGTTGTAGTGCGTGTGCAGATGCAGAAATTAATTTCCGTGTGTGTAATATATCTGCCACCTAACGACGTTGTTGATCAAAGAACTCTCGACGACTTGGTGACTCAGCTTCCGGAACCTTTTGTTATACTTGGAGACTTTAATGCTCATAATGTTTTGTGGGGGAGTAGCTGTAACACCGCTCGAGGAAGGCAAGTGGAGCAGTTAATAACTGACCACAATCTTTGCCTCCTCAATAATGGTGATCCTACTCACTTCCACGAGCCATCTCGGACCTTTCACATCATTGATCTTGCCATCTGTTCACCGTCAATCTTTCCATCTTGCAACTTTTGGGTCGGGACAGATCTTCGCGGAAGTGACCATTTTCCTGTGTTTGTGTCACTGTCCGGCACTGGATCCGTAGTCTGTCGCCCTGCGCGATTCAAATATGAGTCTGCGAACTGGTCGCGATTTACAGACATTGCAACCATTACCCAGGCTATGGTCGACGGTGATATCGATGATGCGGTTCGTCTTGTCTCCAACGTCATAATAGAAGCTGCCGATGCAGCCATTCCCAAGAGCTCACCTAATGGTCGAAGAAATTGGAAACCGTGGTGGAACCTTGAGTGTTCTGCAGCATTGAAAGTACAACGTAAAATGTGGGGGATATTTCGCCGATATCCCACCACTCCAAATTTCGTTGCTTTCAAGAAAGCAAGAGATAACGCTCGTAGAGTGCGTCGACGTTGCCAGAGAGAGTCGTGGAAAAAGTACGTTTCGGAATTGACACCATCCACCCCCAGTAAACAGCTTTGGACGAAAGTAAAGAAATGCATAGGATTATATCCAGACCAGCCAATACCGTGCATTGTTCAAAATGGCGTTACACTTTCTACCTTAGAGGAAATAAGTAACGCCATTGGCAGCGCCTTCAGTTCAGTGTCGAGTGCGTCGTCGTATCCGACCACTTTCATGCGACACAAACTGCGTGCCGAGTCAAGACCTTTGCGTTTCGATACTCAGTCCGATCTGGCCTACAACTGCCCCTTTACGGAGAACGAGTTGGAGAATTGCCTTCGGCAGACTCGGATGACTTCCCCGGGTCCCGATGGCATTAGTTATGCTATGTTACAGCATCTCTCTCGCAGCTCGCTCCGTAATTTGCTGTATCTATTTAATAGAATCTGGGAGGAACATGCTTTTCCATCCTCTTGGCGTAGGGCAATAGTGATTCCTATACCTAAACCGGGAAAGGATGCGTCTAGCCCTAACAATTACCGTCCAATTGCACTCACCAGCTGTTTATGCAAGCTGCTGGAACGAATGGTTAACAATCGGTTAGTGTATCAGTTAGAATCCCAGCTTTGTCTGTCACCTCTACAAAGCGGATTTCGGCGTGGCCGGTCCACGATGGATAATATCATAGCCTTAGAATCCGAAGCTCGCAATGCCTTTGTCAGAAGAAACCACTTAGTGTCTGTTTTCTTCGACATTGAAAAGGCTTATGACCGGACGTGGCGATATGGTATCCTTCGTGACCTTTTTAATAACACCTTTCGTGGTCACTTGCCGATATTCATTGCGAACTTCTTGTCACTGCGAGAATTTCAAGTTCGCATTGGTACAACGCTTTCCGATGTTTACATTCAAGAAGAGGGAGTTCCTCAGGGCAGTGTATTGAGTGTTACACTGTTTTCCCTGAAAATTAATGGAATTTTACAGTGTTTACCACCATCTGTTCGTGGCAATCTGTATGTCGATGACCTGCAGATCTCGTGTCAAGGTAAGGATATGCGTTACATCGAACGACAATTGCAAGCTTCAATTTCTCGCATGATGACATGGTGTTCGGAGAACGGATTTAAATTTTCGACCGAAAAAACCTCTTGTGTACATTTTTGCAAACGCAGAGGTTTGCATCCTGACCCGCAAATATACCTAGGTGATTCTCTGATATCTGTGGAGAACGTTGTTCGTTTCTTGGGCGTGTTGTTTGATACTAAGTTAACTTTCCTTCCGCACGTAATGTATCTGCGGCGGAAGTCAGAGCAGGCTCTAAACTTGCTGAAAGTTCTATCCAATACGTCCTGGGGAGCTGAGCGATCTACTATGCTCCGGGTTTATCGCGCGGTCATTCGATCGAAAATGGATTATGGATGCGCCGTGTACGGTTCCGCACGCTTATCCGTGCTACGGAAACTCGACACGGTTCATCATTCCGCCCTTCGAATCTGTTCTGGTGCTTTCAGGACATCTCCCATTAAGAGTTTATATGTCATCTGCGGTGAGTCTTCTTTACCATCTACTCGCAAGCAATTGTCGCTTCAGTTGTATTACCGTACCCTGTCGCAACCTAATCACCCACTCCATGCTGTTCTTCTTGACAGTCAGTTTGACAGACTTTTTGAAAATCGGCCATCTTGCATTCCACCTTTCGGACTTCGCATGAGGACGTTACTTACTTCGTCTCCGCTGTGTGATGTGGATGTCATGCTGCAACCGACTTTGCATTTTCCACCTTGGCGAAACCACAAGATTTCGTACTTGCGCCCCTTCCAGGGTTTTGCAAAATCGTATACGGATCCTGTCATTTTTCGCCAGCTTTTTGCGTCGCACCTCGCTAGTTACCCTCACTATGTTGATGTTTATACCGACGGCTCTAAAACAGAAGATCATGTTGGATGTGCCTACGTCTGTGGCAGAGACGTTAGGAGCTTTTCACTTCCTGACTGTTTTTCTGTCTTTTCAGCAGAATTTGTCGCTGTACATGAAGCTCTGAAGTACATCTTCCGGCAGAGCGATAGGCGTTTTATAGTGCATACAGATTCCATCAGCGTTTTAGAGACTTTGGAGAATGGTGAAGTGTCACACTCCCATTCCCTTGTATCTCCGGTGTTGGATCTGCATCGTCGCCTCTGTCGTCGTGGCTTCAGTGTCCTTTTCTGCTGGGTTCCTGGTCATGTCGGCATATCGGGTAACGAGCAGGCAGATGCTGCGGCTAAAGGTGCTGTGCATCGGCTGAATCAGCATGTGCCTATCAGTGATGTGAAGTCCGCTGTGAAAAAGTTAGTTAGGAACGAATTGCAAGTAGATTGGGATCTGCAGGTCACTAATAAGCTGCGACAGGTTAAACCAGTTATTGGTGCTTGGCCATCAGCTCAACTGCGTCGTGCAGTCGTCATACTCACACGGTTGAGAATCGGGCATTCCCTTTTGACGCATCGACATTTGTTGATGGGTGGGGATGCCCCTCTCTGCCAACATTGTAAGGCTCCACTTTCAATTGGACATATTTTGACGTCTTGCCCCTCGCTTCAAGCCCAGTATAATAGCTTTTTTGGCTCCAGTTCACCTATTTTGTCTGAACTGCTGGGGGAGCCCCCCCATCCTTCACTGTTTCCCTTTTTATTTTTTACTGGTTTTATACACAGTCTGTGCTTTAGCAATTGATTTTATAGTTAAACTTTTATTGCGTTTTACAAATATCTCTTTTTTTGTAATCTTTTAATCAATTTTATGTATCATTGTCTTACCACCTTATATATCACGTTTTTATGACTTTTACATATCATCTTTCTATGTTACCTTGTATATATATCATCATTCAAACATGTTTATACATAATTTTTATCATCCCTTTTATTCAGTTTTTCACGGTTACTCGTTTTTATATTTCTTACTGTTGGTTATAAATCTGTTATTTCACCGTTGGTTCGAGCCTGGCGACTCTTTATTTACCCTCTTTTGGCTCTAGTCTTGTGTTTGGCGCTTTATGTCCTATTTTGGATCTTGCGCCATAAAACCCCAACCAACCAACCAACCAACCAACCAACCGAGCTATATTCGTTCCTTTAAGCTCCTAAAAACGTATGCATAGTCTACTGTCAAAAGGAAAATATGTCAAGCCGTTCTTTTTATCTTTTATTTCGACATACAAGAACACAACACAAGACAGACACCTTAAAGAACTAACATTACACATATATAACAAAATTATTTTCTTGCTCGTTGCCAAGCAATCATTTAAATCTCGGTTGCAAGTGTGCTATACGTCATCTTAGTTTTTCTAAAGTCCATGGTGATGCATCATTAAAATCCATGGTGATGCAACATTCTCCCCACCTTGAGCAGGGCAGGACATGCGACATGCTCAACCAAGATTCTCAGGGTCCACACCAAGCCGTTGCACTGGTTGCGGAACACGACCATATCTGGTTTGCTGTTGTGGTCTAGGTGGAGCTTTCTCATCACAAAGTTCTAAAGGGCACAAACGCTGGCATGGACGCAATAGTTCACCATTTTTTGTTTTGAGTCTTACTACATGAAACTGTCCATCTCTACCTTTATACATCTTCAAGTCTCTAGCCATCGGCCACTGAAGACATTTCAGATTGTCATCTTTGATTAATACTAAATCTCCTTCTTTAATTTTAGTAGATTTTTTAACTAATGAAAATTCACGAAGAGTTCCCAAATATTCATTGCGAAATCGTTGACGGAGATCTTCTCTTAATTTT
Source organism: Dolomedes plantarius (assembly GCA_907164885.2). Lineage (NCBI taxonomy): Eukaryota > Metazoa > Arthropoda > Arachnida > Araneae > Dolomedidae > Dolomedes > Dolomedes plantarius. Next base: position 9,465,918 of record OU015499.1, read on the forward strand.
TGCCGGTATGTAAATCTCTTTTTTAACTTGGTTTTATCAACTAAGTCCAAATCTGGAACACCGGTTTCACGTATGTCCTTCAAAAACATTTCGGGTGTGAGAGGTGTTAGGTCATTTGGATCTTCCGATACATATGTTAGTGGTCTCGCATTCACTATACTTTCTGTGTCACAAATTATGGTGTATAGCTCTTCGTAGCCCCCCTCAGGGGGTTTACCTTTAGGTAAACACGGGCTTCACAACCCCGAGGTACCCTAGTGTCCTTTTCTCTCTCCGTGGGGTTCACTGTCTTTGGTGAATGTGGGTGCCGCGTACCCAGTGTCCCATAGCGATCCATCTCTCTTTCGCTTCTCCTGTCCTGTTTCTTTTGTTTTCTCCTTTCCGGGCTTTTCTTCCTTTCCAACTGGATCTTCTACTAATATTTTTTGTTGCTGTTTTCTTTCTTAACCCCTATGTGTTTTTTGTTTGTCATTTCTTCGTTAAAAAAATAAAAACCAAAAAAATGTTAAAATTTTAAAATCTCCAAAAAAAGGTTTTGTGCTATCCGTCCCCTTCGGAGCCTTCATGGTAACAAAACCGATCTCGACCCACCCAACCTTGACGTTACTGGGTCCTGTACCACTCTTCGGCCTCTCCCGTGAGGGACACCGCTTGGGCTCGGGAACGGACCCTGTTGGGGTTGTGTTGGTGGAGAGGAGTGGCGTGCCATGTTGGTAATGGTTGAGGTACGTTCTCCTTAAACGATCCCAGAGGTAGAGGCCCTTGGTTGCGTGTATCTTTATGGCAGACGTCGCGAGATAGCGAGAAATCCTTCTCGATTTTGTCGGGGACCGTGCACCAGGTGCACGTTACCTCCCGGCGTCTGTCATTTAGTTGCGAAGAATCCGGAGGTTACACTTGTCACGTTAGAAAAGTGTGGAACGACGGGGTCTGGCGGGGGCCCCGAATCGAACTGGAAGTAATCCGTGGTTCTATAAACTCATGATTATGGCTACAACTAAAAGCAATTTAGTTGCAGCTTCCTGGGCGGATCGCTCAGACGATCATACCCCTCAGGGGGTTTACTTTCTTTAGGTAAACACGGGCTTCACAACCCCGAGGTACCCTAGTGTCTTTTTCTCTCTCCGTGGGGTTCACTGTCTTTGGTGAATGTGGGTGTAGCGTCCCCAGTGTCCCATAGCGATCCATCTCTCTTTCGCCTCTTCTGTCCTGTTTCTTTTGTTTTCTCCTTTCCGGACTTTTCTTCCTTTCCAACTGGAGCTTCCACTAATTTTTTTTGTTGATGTTTTCTTTCTTAACCCCTATGTGTTTTTTGTTTGTCATTTCTTCGTTTAAAAAATAAATAAAAAATCAAAAAAATGTGAAAAATATTAAAATTTCCAAAAAAAGTTTTTGTGCTATCTGTCCCCTTCGGAGCCTTCATGGTATCAAAACTGATCTCCACCCACCCAGTCTTGACGCTACTGGGTCCAGTACCACTCTTCGGCCTCTCCCGTGAGGGACACCGTTTGGGCTTGGGAACCGACCCTGTTGGGGTTGTGTTGGCGGAGAGAAGTGGAGTGCTATGTGGGTAATGGTTGTGGTATGTTTTCCTTAAAATGTCCCAGAGGTAGAGGCCCTTGGTTGCGTGTATCTTTATGGCAGACGTCGCGAGGTAGCGAGAAATCCTCCTCGATTCTGTCGGGGACCGTGCACCAGGTGCACGTTACATCCCGGCGTCTGTCATTTAGTTGCGAAGAATCCGGCGGTTACACTGGTCACGATAGAAAAGTGTGGAACGACGGGGTCTGGCGGGGGCCCCGATCGAACTGGAAGCAATCCGTGGTTCTAATAAAGTAATTATGGCTGCAACTAAAGAGAATTTAGTTACAGCTTCCTGGGCGGATCGCTCAGATTCTGAAACTCCTTCTGTCCCTTCGAGAGAGCAACCTCTCCCCTCTAGGGAGCAACAAATGTCTAGATTTTTTATTGTAAAACGTACTGAAGGTAATTTCGGTACGGTGTCGCCCTTCTTAATTCATAAATGTCTTTACGCATCGGTGGGACATGTAAACTCTGTAAAGAAACTGCGCTCAGGCGATTTATTAGTGGAGGTACTGAATGCAACCCAGGCTGCGCAATTCTCAAAAATCAAAACACTCGGTAACATGGCTGTGTCCATCGCTCCACACGGTTATCTCAACACATCAAGAGGGGTAATATCGGAGGCTGATCTCCTCCATACCACCGAGGAGGAAATCTTAGAACACTTGCAGGATCAACTTGTAACAGCTGTCCGTCGAATTACCATCCGTCGGGATGGTAATATCATTCGTACGAAGCATCTCATATTGACATTCCAAACACCTAAACTACCATCTTTTATCACAGCAGGATACCTTCGGTGTTCCGTAAGACCGTACGTGTAAAACCCTCTTCGTTGCTTTCAGTGCCAACGCTTTGGACACTCGAAAGCATCGTGCCGAGGTTCACCCATTTGTGCCCGTTGTTCCCAGCCAAACCATTCTTCTGAGACCTGCAACTTGCCAGCAAAATGTATTAATTGTAAGGGTGACCACCCCTCCTACTCCCGTTCTTGCCCTAAATTTATTACCGAAAAGGAAATACAGACAACCAGAGCCCATAAAAACATACCATATCTGGAAGCCCGCAAATTGGTGGAAGCTAGAACACCTAGAGTAGGCGTTTCATATGCTTCCGCTGCCGCTCCTAAAAAACTTATGTGCGATGCCTCTACACAAACAAGTAAAAACAATAGTACCAATAAACCTCACGAAAACAAAAATACAGTACCATCCGTTAACAATTCTGCATCAAAACAAACCAAAATCCCTCGACTTAACGTTCCGACTACATCAAGCTCCGTTATAAATAAAAAATTAAAAAAATGTAATGTTGTAAAGCGTCTCAGTCCTTCCCGTAAGGTGAAAGACCCTCGCAATGTGGCGCGGATGGAGGAAGATTCCCTCCAAATTTGCGCCTCTAATTCGGATCTTTCTGATTCCGATGGGGGGGTGTCTATGGACACCTCCAGTCTTCCTGCTCGTGTTCCTTCCCCGTCTTCGTCATGATGGCGTCCGTAACTAGGTGGACTTTCGTCCTTTAAAAAAAAAAAATCTCATCATGGCAGGTATCATTTCATGGAATTGTCACGGCGCTCGTAATAAGCTCGACGAAATTAAAACTCTTATTTCTGTCCACACTCCGGCCGTCTTTGCGCTACAGGAGACCTATTTTAAAGACTCTGATAATTTTAAATTTCGAGGTTACAGTGCTATCCGAAAAGATCATGATGTTGGTGGAAGGGTATCTGGAGGCGTTGCCCTCGTGATATCCAATGACTACCCGTCTACGATCATACCATTAAATACAAATATGCAGGCCGTCGCAACCCGAATCCACATACGTCAGCTCACTACCATTTGCAACGTTTATCTACCACCAAACGAATCAGTAGATCGAAATTCCTTGGTACATCTTATTAACCAACTACCTACCCCATTCATAATAGTCGGAGACTTCAATGCCCATAGCCCCCTTTGGGGAAGTCAAAACACAAACAATAGAGGACAACAAATAGAAACCATTCTATCCGATCTCTCACTCTGCATTCTCAATAACGGTGATAACACATACTTTCATCTACCGACAAAATCATTTCATGCAATAGACCTAGCCATATGTTCCCCTTCTCTTCTGCCATTTTATAACTTCTGGGTATCAAATAATCTATACAACAGTGACCACTTTCCAGTATTTCTCTCCCTAGTAACCAATGACTCTCATACTACAGCTACTCAACCCCGTTACATTTACGATCGAGCTGACTGGGCGACCTTCACCTTTCTTGCAAACATCACCAGGCAAATGGTGGTGGGTGACATTAATGATGCCATAAATAACATAACTAATGTAATAATTCAAGCAGCTGATACCTCCATACCAAAAACCTCCTCAGTTAAACGTAAAATCAGAAGACCTTGGTGGACAGACGAATGTCGTGATGCCAGGAAACGACAACAGAAAGCCTGGAATATTTTCCGTAGATACCCGACGACCCAAAATCTACTAAATTTTAAACACGCTAAGGCATATGCTAGAAAAGTACGTCGACAGAGCCAAAGAGAGTCGTGGGCGAAATACATATCCAGCCTATCATACAACACTCCGTCTAAGCAGTTGTGGACTAAAGCAAAAAGGGCAATGGGTTTGTACACCAATCATCCAATTTCCTGCATTGTTAAAGATAGCCAAACAATATCAGACCCTACAGAAATCTCAAACGCAATAGGCACAGCCCTTGCTTCCAATTCTTCAGCCATTTCATATAAAGACTCCTTTCTAAGATACAAACAACAATCTGAACGCCGAAATCTCAACTTCAATACACGTACCTCTCTTCCTTACAATATTCCATTTTCAAAATCTGAACTCGTTCAGAGCCTTCATAGCACACATAACACTTCTCCAGGACCAGATGGAATAACCTACAGCATGCTAAAGCATCTTTCACGCCGCTCACTCCATAACTTGTTATTCATATACAATAGGATTTGGGAAGAACATGTTTTCCCAGTAGCTTGGCATAGAGCCACTATTATCCCTTTTCCAAAGCCTGGAAAAGACGCCTCTGACCCCAATAATTACCGGCCGATTGCCCTAACCAGCTGCCTTTGCAAAATTTTAGAAAAAATGATAAATGCCCGACTAATCTATGTTTTAGAAACCAGAAACCTCATTGCTCCAAATCAGTGTGGTTTCAGAAGGGGTAGATCGACGACGGACAGCATTATTGCTCTGGAATCTGACGTTAGGAGAGCTTTTCTCCTAAGAAATCATTTAGTGTCAATCTTCTTCGACATAGAGAAAGCGTATGACCGTACCTGGCGCTATGGCATCCTACGAGACCTTTTTGAACTAGAGTTCCGGGGAAATCTCCCAATTTTTATAAAGAATTTTTTAACTACCCGACACTACCAAGTCCGTGTTGGCACTGCCGTATCCAACTTTTTTATTCAAGAAGAAGGGGTTCCTCAAGGGAGTGTCCTCAGTGTCACTCTCTTCTCTATAAAAATTAATAATATTTTAAAACAATTACCACCTTCTGTGCGGGGGAACTTGTATGTTGACGACTTGCAGATTTGCTGTCAAGGTAAAGACATGGCATTCATCGAACGTCAACTGCAAACTGCAGTCAGACGTATAATGACTTGGAGTGATAAAAATGGTTTTAGTTTTTCTTCTGACAAAACTGCATGTGTGCACTTTTGCCGTAAACGTGGGATCCATCCGGATCCCGAAATTTTTATTGAAAACCATAAAATAAATGTTGTGGACACGGTTCGTTTCTTGGGCATTGTCTTTGACCGGAAGATGACATATCTTCCACATGTTTTACAGCTGCGAAGAAAGTGCGAGAAATCTCTTGATCTTCTTAAAGTTTTATCGAATACATCGTGGGGTGCTGACAGGACATCTATGTTACGTATATACAGATCGGTAATCCGTGCAAAACTAGACTACGCCTGCCCATCATATGGTTCGGCTCGTGACTCCGTTCTTAGAAAACTTGACACTGTGCACCACAGTGCACTTCGTATATGCTCTGGTGCTTTCCGAACTTCACCCATTCAGAGTCTCTATGTCGACTGTCACGAACCATCTTTGTATCATACTCGCCATACACTTTCATTGAACTATTTTTTTCGTGTCTTATCTCATCCTAATCATCCTTTAAATGACATGCTACTTGATAAGCAGTATGATCGCCTGTATCAAAACCGGCCATCCTGCATACCGTGTTTTGGCTTTCGTATGCGCTCCTTCATCCAAAATACCCGTCTGGAAGATATAAATGTCTGTGTACGTCCATTATTTGACTTTCCTCCTTGGAAGAAAAAATCTATATCATACATTAATCCCTTTCATAATTTTAACAAAACCGACACCGATTCATCCATATTTAAACAACTTTTTTACTCTCATCGTCACAGTTTCTCTAAGTATACAGATATTTATACGGACGGATCGAAGACAACACTTCACGTCGGTTGTGCCTTTGTTTTTAATTCGGATATTCATAGTTTCAAACTTCATTCATCATGCACCGTTTTTACTGCGGAAATTTTAGCCATCAAACAAGCACTTGATTTTATCGCCAATCATCAGAATAAAAATTTTATCATCTACTCGGACTCTTTGAGCGTACTCGAGAGCTTAAAGTCTGGCAACAATAATCATCCTTTGGTCTCATCTGTCATAACTCTCCATCATCGGTTAAAATGTCTTGGTTACAGTATTCTGCTTTGCTGGGTCCCAGCTCATGTTGGAATCCCTGGCAATGAACTTGCTGACACAGCAGCAAAAGATTCCACAACAGTTTTAGATCACCCTATTCCTTTCTCTGACGTCAAACACACCATTAAAAATTTTATTTTCAATAACTGGTGTTCGGTATGGAATCTCCAAGTAGATAATAAACTCCATCACATCAAACCCGTCATCTCTATCTGGCCTCCACTATATCCAAGGAAACTTGACGTCATGATCACCCGTCTAAGAATAGGACATACTAGAGTCACTCACAGACATTTGTTGGAGGGGGAAGATACCCCAATTTTCTTTCACTGCAACTGTGACCTTACGATTTTGCATATTTTAACCGACTGTACAGGATTAACCCATTTTTACTCTAAATACTTTGGTTCAACTTCTCTCACCTTAAATGTTCTTTTAGGCGAAACACCTCACCCTGCTATTTTTCGATTCTTGAAATGTACAGGATTTTATCCATTGATTTAATAACTTTTTTCATTCCTTTATATCTTTTTGTAATATTTGACTGCAATCTAGATGGGGAAACCCCATCTAGATGTTTTGACATTAACACTAGTGCGTTTTATCTTCTTTCTTGACCTCTATTCACAGCCTTTTACCATATTTGTGTTTTAAACTTTTTATACCTCTGTTCTTTTTCTTATCATATCTGACTTTTTTTTTCATTCATGACACGGCTACTTTTATCATACTTTTTTACAATGACTTCATGGTTTTTAAACGTGTATAATTATAACATCGTTTTGACGAGTAAGCTGAATTATATATTTTTATCTCAGACTTTACCTTGTGTTTGGCGCAGCATGTCCTTTCTGGACCTTGCGCCATTAAACCCTAACCAACCAACCAACCAACCAGACGATCATACTTCTTCTCTCCATCCGAGAGAGCAACCACTCCCCTCGAGGGAGCAACAAATGTCTCGGTTCTTTATAATAAAACGCAGTGAAGGTAACTTTGGTACGGTGTCGCCCTTCCTAATACAGAAAAGTTTATTGGCATCCGTTGGTAATGTTACATCAGTTAAAAAACTTCGTTCTGGCGATCTCCTAGTAGAGGTGGCAACTGCAACACAGGCTGCGCAGTTGCTAAAGGTGACAAGTTTTGGTAATATTGCTGTGTCAGTAGTCCCCCATGCATACTTAAACACTTCGAGAAGTGTAATATCGGAGGCTGATCTCCTCTATACCACCGAGGATGAAATATTAGAGAACCTTAGTGACCAACTTGTGACTGCTGTGCGTAGGATTACTATACGTCGGGATGGAAATCTGCTTCCTACGAAGCATCTCATCCTGACCTTTGACACCCCTAAATTACCAACATTTGTCACAGCTGGGTATCTTCGATGTCCCGTACGACCCTATGTGCAGAACCCTCTCCGTTGCTTTCAGTGCCAACTCTTTGGACACACGAAAGCATCGTGTCGTGGTTCCGTCGTTTGCGCCCGTTGTGCCCAGCCAGACCATTCCTCAGAAACATGCAACTTGCCACCAAAGTGTGTAAATTGCCAGGGTGAACATACATCATATTCACGCTCATGTTCGAAGTTTATAGTTGAGAAGGAGATCCAAACTGTTAGAGCTCAGAAAAATATCTCTTACTTGGAAGCGCGTAAACAAGTTGAAGCTAGAACCCCCAGAGTGGGAGTTTCATACGCAACCGCTACCGCTTCCAAGAAGGTTATGTGCTCATCCTCAACTCAAACAGACTCATGTCTTACCAACCAACCAGCCAACCAAAAAAATAAAAATAGAAAATCTCTGCCGTCTTCTCCAACCCCGTTACGCCAAAAAGTCACAAAAAAAGTATCCACTGCTCATTTCACTGCAGAATTACCTATCCCTCCGAACCCGAACCGCAAACAAGTCGCTGTACCTAGGAAACGCATTGGCATTCCTGGGAAAAAGAAAAATTTAAAATTTTATGAAAAAGATCCTCGGGCGCTCCGTCGGCTTGCTGCCGAGGAGCCAGAAGTAAAGCTCTTTTTGTCCGATAACTCGGACAATGAAGTGATGTTAGAGGATAATCCTCTAACCCTGCCTACAGGGCGATCTCCCACTCCTTCGCCTGGTCCTTCTTCCTGTCCTTAATGGCTTCTTTTGTAAGTTGGAACTGTCGTGGTTTGCGCTCCAAATTTGATGACGTAAGAACCCTGATCTGCGAATACAGTCCTGTCTGTGTCGCTCTTCAGGAGACATACCTGAAGTCAGCTGACACGTCAAAACTTCGTCGATACAGCTGTGTTAGGAAAGATAATGATAATGGTCGCAGAGTCTCTGGAGGTGTTGCACTCTTCATCTCTCACGACTACCCGTCCACCGTTCTGACCTTGCAGACATCTCTGCAAGCTGTCGCTGTTAGAGTCCACGTGAGGAAGTTAATCTCCGTGTGCACTCTTTATCTCCCTCCTAATGAAGTTGTCGATCAGCGGTCACTTGATGACTTGGTAAGTCAGCTTCCAGCACCCTTCATTATCATAGGTGACTTCAATGCTCATAGTCTGCTATGGGGTAATGATAATGTTAACTCCCGTGGGCGACAGATTGAACAGTTAATTTCCGACCACTGTCTCTGTCTGCTCAATAACGGTGAAGCAACACATTTTCACGAGCCGTCTCGAAGCTTTCACACTGCAGATCTTGCTCTATGTTCACCATCGCTTCTACCTTTCTGGACGTTCAGCGTTGGGAATGATCTCAGGAATAGTGATCATTTCCCAGTGTTTATTTCCCAGGTAGGTTGCATTGAGCCTGTGCGTCGTCTGCCTTGCTATATATATGATGCAGCGGACTGGTCGCTCTACCAGCAGCGTGCTGTGATAGAAAGAAGGATGGTTGACGGTGATATTGAGGCTGCAGTTAGTAAAGTCACCGATGTTATCATGGAGGCTGCTGATGCAGCGATTCCAAGGACATCAAGTGTGGTACCAAGACATCGTAAACCATGGTGGAATGCGGACTGCAAAGAAGCCGTTAAGAAACAACGCAAAGCATGGGGCATTTTTAGGCGATATCCAACCACCACAAATTATATCGCTTTCAAGCAAGCGAAAGCATATGCTAGAAAAGTGCGTCGGCGGTGCCAAAGGGAATCTTGGGTACAGTATATTTCCAGTCTATCAGCTTCTACTCCCAGCAAGTATTTGTGGAAACGTGCAAAACGAGGAATGGGGTTGTATACGGAGCATCCAATTTCTTGCTTGAATACAAATGGCCGTCTACTCACTGACGTTCGTGATATTGCTAACGCTATTGGTCACGCTTTTGCTTCCGCTTCATCCGCTAATTCATATCCGGAAGCCTTTATGCGCTATAAACGTCAAGAGGAGTCCAGACGTGTCAACTTCTCCACTCGCTCTACTCTCCCGTATAATTATAATTTCACGGAGAGAGAGCTGATGAGATGCCTGAATTCGAAAAAGAATACATCTCCTGGGCCAGATGGCATAACTTATGCATTAATAAAACACCTTCCACGCCGTTCCCTCCTTAATATCTTATACTTGTATAATAAAATCTGGGTGGAACATACTTTTCCCGTTTCTTGGCAAAGAGCTATAGTTATTCCCTTTCCAAAACCTGGAAAGGATGCAACTGACTCCAATAACTACCGACCGATCGCTCTGACTAGTTGTTTATGTAAGTTGCTTGAACGCATGGTGAATGCACGCCTAGTGTACATCCTAGAATGTAACCAGTGTCTCTCTCCATTCCAAAGTGGTTTCCGCAGGGGTAGGTCGACGATGGATAATATCGTTGCCCTGGAATCCCAAATTAGGAATGCCTTTTTAAAGAGAAACCATTTGGTTTCTATTTTCTTTGATGTTGAGAAAGCTTATGATAGGACCTGGCGACATGGGATCATTCGTGACCTTCATTTATTAAATCTGCGGGGTCACCTACCTATTTTTATCCAAAATTTTTTAAGTCACAGGATTTTTAATGTCCGTCTCGGCACTGTCCTCTCGGATCCTTTCACCCAAGAGGAAGGAGTCCCTCAGGGCAGCGTCCTTAGCGTAACTTTATTTTCCATTAAAATCAATAACATACTTAATAGCTTACCTCCATCTGTCAAAGGCAGCCTTTATGTTGATGATTTGCAAATTTCCTGTGAAGGCTCAGATATGAGATGCATCGAGCGACAACTCCAAACAGCTGTACACCGGATGGTTGAATGGAATAATGAAAATGGCTATAACTTTTCCATCGAAAAGACTTCCCTTATCCATTTCTGCAAGCGTCGCGGCGTTCACCCAGACCCCGAAATTTTTCTCGGGAGGGCAAAAATACGGGTTGTAGAAAGTGTGAAATTTTTGGGGGTTATCTTTGATAGAAAACTAACTTTCCTTCCGCATGTCTTGCATACCCGGAAAAAGTGTGAAGTCGCCATAAACCTGTTAAAGATTCTTTCGAATACTTCTTGGGGCGCGGATCGCACATCTATGCTCCGTATATACAGAGCTGCCATCCGTACCAAATTAGACTACGGCTGTGTAGCTTACGGATCTGCCAGACAGTCTGTGTTGCGAAAGTTAGATACTGTCCATCACTCAGCTCTACGCATTTGTATAGGTGCTTTCCGTACATCTCCAATTGAAAGTCTTTATGCAGTTTGCCATGAACCATCTTTAGAGCTCATCAGGGGTCAGATGTCGCTTGTGTATTACTTCCGCATTCTTTCCCAACCTTTGCATCCTTTACGAGAGCAGTTACTTGACTCCCGTCATGATTGCCTGTACCTAAATCGTCCATCATGTGTTCCATCGTTTGGTGTTAGAATGAGAAATATTTTGCGGGATTCCACTGTTCATAATGTTGAAGTTATGGAAAATCCATGTTATCATCTACCTCCATGGCGGACCCTTGGGTTTTCCTTTATGAATCCGTTTGAGAATTTCTGCAAGTCTAACACGAGCGATGTGGTATACCAACAGCTTTTCGCAGCTCATCGTGCTAGTTTCCCGGACCACATAGATATGTATACGGATGGATCAAAGTCACCTGATCATGTTGGCTGCGCGTACGTCATCCAAAATGCCGCCATAAGTCACAGCCTACATCCGTCATGTACGATCTATACTGCTGAGTTGGAAGCCATCTTCGAAGCACTACAGTGTATGTGTACTAGGAGGGAGAGGAAGTTTATTTTATACTCTGATTCTTTGAGCGCGTTACGGACCCTCGAATCAGATTTTCCCTCTCACCCCCTTGCCCTTGAAGTGTTGAAACTGAAAAAGCATCTTTCTATTCATGGCTGTAGTGTTTTGTTTTGTTGGATTCCTAGTCACGTTGGAATACGAGGCTACGAGTTGGCAGATGCAGCTGCAAAAGCTGCCAGTAATTCCTTACACATACCTTTACCCATGTGTGACGTGAAACAGGCCATCAGAAATATAACACGGTGCAAATGGCAGGAAAACTGGAATTTGCAAGTTAATAACAAACTTCACAGCATCAAACCAAACATCTTACCTTGGCCTTCTATCATAAACAGGAAGAGTGACGTCGTTTTGTCACGATTACGCATTGGACGCACTCGCCTTACTCATGTACATCTGCTGTTAGGAGAGAGTGCTCCGATTTGTCCAGACTGCAAATGCCCTTTGACAGTCCTTCATATTTTAACATCTTGTAAACGCTTTAAAAATTTATACATAAGCCTTTTTAACTGTTCATCTCCATCTTTATCACTTTTAATTGGTGAACATCTGCATCCTGCGCTGTTCACTTTCATCCGTCATATCGGTTTTTACCCACTAATTTAAGTTTTTTGTAAAGGTTTTATATTGTATACACTTTCATTTTTTGAATTTATATATATTTGTGTTTTTACATGGTCCTATTTCATAGGGCGGTTTTCTTTAAACAATATCCTCGTTCATGATCTAGAATCATTGTTTTTTTTTATCGTTTTCTTATACCTGGCTGTATACTGGATGGGGAACCCCCACCCAGTTTGTTTCTTTTTTTTAAGTATCGGTTTTCTGGTTTTACCATGTGTTTGGCGCAGCATGTCCTCTCTGGACCTTGCGCCATTAAACCCCATCCAACCAACCAACCAACCAGCTCTTCGTAGCCAAGGCGAGCTTTTCCAAGAACTCGCTTCAAAATCGCTTTTATCATTCGTATTAAACGTTCCCAGAAGCCCCCCCCCCCACCACGGCGCCGAGGGAGGGTTGAACTTCCAGTGAATTCTTCTCACAGCTGCGTAATCTTCTATTTGTTTCCAATCTATAGAATTTAGTTCTTTGTTAGCAGCAACTAGATTGGTTCCATTATCACTGTATATGACATGTGGTCGACCTCTTCTCGCAATGAAGCGTCTTAACGTTAGGAGGAAGTTTTCAGCCGATAGAGAAGTTGTTACCTCCAAGTGTATCCCTCTGTAAATGGCGCAAGTGTATAATACAATCCAGCATTTCTGTCCATCTTTCAGAAATAAAGGTCCGCAGAGGTCTACTCCAACGACTTTAAATACACCGGCATCTCGTACTCTATTTTCCGGAAGCTGAGCACTCAGCACTTCAGCTGTTTTTGATGAGAATCTTTGACATTGAATGCATCTTTGCAGAATCTTTCTAATTGTCTTCCTACATCTAATTATCCAAAATTGTTCCCTCAAACTTGACATAAGAATTTGTACTCCTGCATGATCCATTTCTTGGTGCCTTTCTTCAATTATTCTAGATGTTATGTTATGGTTTGCGGGTAGAATTACTGGATATTTGAAATTTTCTGAATCTTTTCTCATTGAAATTCTGGCACGGACTCTAATCAACCCCCTCTCATCAACAAAAGTTGAAAAGTTAAACAATTTTTTAGATTCCCCAGGAAAGCATTTCCTTTGGACATATTTTAGCACCACATGTTCTGCTTTATTGAGTTCTTCAACCGTTAAGTCAGTTAATAGACGATTTTCTTTCGATTGCTTAGTGTTTACCCAAAATCTAAGAAGCCAGGCCGTTACTTTTAGCATCTTTTTATGTGAAGAATAATTTTCATAAATATCAAATTCTTGGCCGGAGACATCGAGAGCTGTTATAACGGTTTTTCTTTTTTCTGAAGCAATAACTTCGGCATCTGGAAGGATGTCACTTTTAGGCCAAAATTCGTGATTCTTTTTCAACCAGTCTGGTCCGTTCCACCACTGGGATTTTTTTAAGGCATCAGGGGAACAGCCTCTTGAAGGTAAGTTGGCTGGATTAAGATGACCAGGCACATGATTCCAATCATCAACATCGGTTAACTTTCTGATTTCTGTCACCCTATTTTGTACAAAAGTAGCCCAGCCACCATCATTCTTTATCCAGTACAGGGCGTTTTTGGCATCTGTCCAGTAAAAAGTTTTCAAATGGTGAATATTCAGTTCTTTGATAATAGTGCCTGCTAGTCTTGATCCAATCAAACAAGCAAGTAACTCCAAACGGGGAATGGCAACTTCTTTCAATGGATCCACTCTCGTCTTTGCTTGTACAAGTTGGCAAGATATATCTTCCCCATTTTGCATTCTTAAGAAAATGCATGTGGCATAAGCAACTTTGCTACTGTCTCAGAACACGTGCAGCTGTTTTTCACTGTTGCTTATATCAATTTCTGAAAGTTTACGAGGAATTTTTATGCTTCTCAATAAATCCAGTTGTTCTTCCCATTTTTTAAAAGGTTTTGCCATTTCTTCTGGTAAAGCACTGTCCTAATTAAATTTATCCTTCCAACATTTTTGCAACATCAATTTTGGCATTAAAGTCGCTGGAGCTGTAAAACCAATAGGATCAAACACTTTATTAATTATATAAAGTAAGGATCTCTTCGTAATGGTTTTGCATTCTTCTTTGTCGTTGGGTGAAGGCATCAATCTTATCGTGTCATCTTTCTTATTCCAAATCAACCCCAAGACTGCTAGATCATAATTGACATCATAATTTGATTCAGACTCTACAGCCACATCGTCAAGGGAATCTTCCTCTGATAAATTTTCATCAGTTTGTATAAACTGCCAACCTCGTAAATCAAACTGGGCCGACGCTAATATCTTCCTTGATGTCTTTATGAATTCTCGCAACTCTTCTGTATTGTCTACGCTTGTAACGCAGTTATCCACATAAAAGGACGTTGTAAGTTTATCAGCTATCCTTTTAAATGGTTCTTCAATTCTATCTAATAAATGAGTTAAAGTAGCTGCTAATAAAAAGGGAGAAGCATTTATCCCTAAAACTACGCGGCAGTGTTTATACACTTGTAATTTGCTAGTCACCGTCTTCATGCCACAGAAATTTTACAAATTTTTGTTCATTTTTGGTCAAACTAATTTGACAAAAAGCCTTTTTTATGTCAGCACTTAGTCCTAACTTTCCTTTTCGAAATCTATGTAATATTGCAGGTATTAATTCAATTAAATTAGGATCCTTTGCGAGACAATCATTTAATGAAATAGAATGTTTTTGGAAGCGTCAAAAGCAGGACGTACAGGTGTTGTAGCATGCTGCCGTATCACAGCTCTATGAGGTAAAAAATGGCCACCGTCATCTGAATCCACTTCCTTCTTAATAATACCTTCATTTGACCAGTCCTTAAACACCTTTTGATAAGCCTCTAAATACCCGGATGCTTTCAATGATCTCACAGTTGACAGCAATCTTTTTTCTGCTAATTTACGATTTGAGGGTATCGGAGGATGATCTTTAAGCTAGGGAAGAGGAACAATATACCTCCCGTTCGAATCCCTCTTAACTGTTGAATTAAACAAAGCTAATGTTTCTTTATTTAAATCATCTCTTCTTTTTCTTTCTGCGGGTTCCCTTATGCCTAAAAGATCTAAATCCCATAACTCACTTATTTTTTCATTCTTTGCGAATAATGAGACTACAAGCATAGAACTGCCACTATTACATCTAGTTTGAGGAATCTTACCCATTAAAGTCCATCCCAAAAGTGTTTCTATTGCAGCTAATCCACTTGATAATATTTTAAATTTCCCTGTCAAAAGCTTGCCATAAATGTCTGCACCAATAAGTATATCAATATTGTTATGGACCTCGAGAGTTTTATTAAAACCTTCAAAATCTGAAAGTTTTATCCCATACTGCTGTGCTTCTTTAATCCAAGGACCATTCTTACTTTTAGGAATATTGGAACAGATTATCTCTTGGTCATAAACCTCAAAGTTGCATAAATAATCTCGAGACAGAGAACTTAGATGTACCCTATACCGATTGTGCGTTCTAGTTGCCTCAACACCCCCGAACAGGCTATGAGTCATTGTTTCTTGTCCTACCGCTTTATAATCCATCTTGGAAATAATCTCTTTAGTTGCGTAACTTCGCATCGATCCCGTATCAAATACTATTCTTGCAAGGATTTCTTCATTACCGTTTTTTAATCTCACTGTTAAAGTTTGCAGTAAGACGTCTTGCATATGTGTTCTATTGGCCAATGCTTTATCATTAGTAACCGCGTTTTCTGTAGGGGCGGGTCTCTTCTCAAACTGACCATCTGGTTTAAATTCCCAACACATAATTTTTAAATGTCTCCTATTACACTCCTCGCATTTTACGTTACTCCTGCAAAATTTGCTGGTATGCCCTCGCTTTAAGCATTTGAAGCAAAATCCATATTTCAATAAGAAATCCTTTTTTTCTCTTAATGGGTAATTAGCAAACATCTTACATTCAGTCAAAAATGTTTTCCGTCAGTACAAGCAACTCATAAATTATAACTTTTAACAGTATCATTTAACAAATTTGACGCAGTTGGATATTTTGATACATTCTTATTATTTAGAGGCCTTTCATTTCTTGTATTTAGCGAAGAGCTCAATTGAGTACTAAATTCCCTGTCGCGACTATCACGAAACAAAACTTTAGCTTTCTCCCTGTATGTTACTTCCATTTTCAAAATATCAAGCACCCTTGAAACATCCCAATTCTCGTCTGAATCGCACTGTTTTGCAATTTCTAAAACGATATCCTGCGGTAATAATTTAATCAATATTGGGCAAAGTAGGGAACCGTAATTGTTAGATTTTATGCCTAACGCGTCTAAATTCCTAATTTCAGTTTCACATGTATCCAACAACTTTCTAAGAGCAAATATATCGTTCGATTTCTTAACAGGAGTTAAATACAAAAGCTTATTTAAATGACAATGAACAACTACCATTTTTTTCCAAATCTTTCCTTTAAATTTTCAATAGCAGCCCGATAGTGATTACTCGTTAAGCTTAAACCTTTAATCGTGTCAGACGCCACACCTGTCAAATAAGATCCGAGATAGTTAAATTTATCGACATTAGAAATTTCTGAATTTTTATTTATCGCTGAATCAAATTGATCGTAAAATCGCTTCCAATCTGACGGATCACCATTAAACTTTTCAATTGTGAGTCGAGGGAGTTTTACGTAAGGGGATTCGAACGAGCGACTTACCTCCTTCTCCTCTTTCTGATCTACAGTCAAACTGGAATCATTTTGGTTTTGTAATCTAGCAATCGCTTTCTTGACTTTTGTATTATACACTACTATACTTGTGTTGTACTCATCACATTTCAAAACTTCAGATTCCACGTCATTCACTTTAATATTAGCAAATATTTGACTATCTAATTCATTTAATTCTTGTTTTTTAAGATCCTATTCAGCAAGAAATTCATCAAGTTCATCTTCAGAATAAGTATTTTCTTCAAGTTTTGTTTGTATTCTCTTAAGTAATTTTGTTGTTTGGGTTCTAACAGTAGAACGTTTCATTTTTATTACTGCATCCATAATATGCACTAAAGACGGCAAGCTCATTACTATCTTATTTTTAATTTAAACAAAATACTTGAGATCTTTAGTACATTCAGCTTCATAAATAATATTTCCTTATTGCAGTATCCTTAATTAGATCAATTTAGATGAACTTCATAAATCGGAATCAAAAGCTACGTCATTATAAATACCAACATCGACACACTTTCCCTCATAAGCTAGCAAAAATGACAGTCCCTGTTCGGGCGCCATTAAATGTTACGTGGCAACTAGAAACAATGTATTTTACCTGTATAGTGCTTCTCGACTGCCACTTTGCCGAGCTATATCCGTTCTTTTAAGCTCCTAAAAACGTATGCATAGCCTACTGTCAGAAGGAAAACATGTCAAGTCGTTCTTTTTATCTTTTATTTCGACATACAAGAACACAACACAAGACAGACACCTTAAAGAACTAACATTACACATATATAACAAAATTCTTTTCTTGCTCGTTGCCAAGCAATCATTTAAATCTCGGTTGCAAGTGTGCTATACGTCATCTTAGTTTTTCTAAAGTCCATGGTGATGCATCATTAAAATCCATGGTGACGCAACATTGTTAATGTGAAGCGAGATTCTGCACTTAGGTAAATTCTGTTGCAATTTTATCCTCTTTTGCAGTTGGCATACTCCACGTCTCTCACAGTCAATTGTTAATTTAAAAAGCCCACATTCGGGCAATCCTAGGATTACATATGGTAAATTTGAGTCCAAAATATAAAATTCAGTTGTCTTAATCAGTTTTCCAATCTTCAATTCTATAGTGCACTTCTCTTCTAACTTTATGGTACCATCGGTTTGTCTAACATGAATTGAGAATTTAGTCTTAGTAGGTAAAAAACCATATTGGTTTACAAAATGTCGGGGGAGGAGCGCGATTGAGGATCCTGTGTCTAAAACGCATGAAATGGAATTCCTAGTTTTTTTTCAACATATAACTATTTAAAAAATTTCCACTTTCAAAATACCCCACAAATCTTACATTTAGAGATTTTACCCAGTTCTTTCTATTATTGTATTATCACTTTAAATATTAAACATAATTTTAGGTAAAATAATTTACTTCAATTCAACCCCAGTTTTTGATAAAATAATTAGGTAAAATAATTTACTTCAATCCAACCCAAGTTTCTTGCCTTATTTTGAAAGTATCCGGATACAATTAATTGTCAATATTGCAGTTGATGCTCTTCTGATTCAGGAGAGTCTCGTTCAGGAGTGTTTCTTGGGTTGTTATGTCTAAACTGGCACGTTTGTGCCCAATGGAACGCATTGATTATACCCCTCCTCTCACAGATTCTGCAGGGAGCGGGTGGCCGTTGACTCGAATTATAATGGGTATAGTGGCCAGGGGGCCGGGGTCTGATATTCATATTTGGGTTTGGCATAAATGTTAGGCCGGCGCTCCTAGGAGGATAATTGGGTCTCCAGGGCTGAAAAGGGCTCTAAATCTGGTATTCTGTTGTTCTGGTCTATGCATGCGAAAAGGAACTAGTCTCTGAAACTCTGGTCTGTTATTTTTCTCACTGTCTTCCTCTCTCTGTACTTGGGTCAATTTGGTAGCAATCTGCAACCAATCTAAAAAGTTCTGGGGTGTGTTGATTGTTAGCAATTGACGCATGTTGATGGGCAACCCATCAGTAAGTCCCTCTAAAATTAATTGTGTATTAAAGCCCAAGGTCTTGCCAAGGTGAACCTTTTTATGGAAATAGTCTGTTGTTTTGAATTTTAAGTTAGAAAATTCATTGAAACTTGTTGAAGTGGGATCAAAAAACTCCTCACTCAGAGTATCTTTTAACTCTTTCCAGGTGTTAATGTCCAAACAGTGGTTGATAAATGTGGTGAGGGCATTGTCTCTCAAAAATCTGCTCACATTTCGAAGCTTCCACTCATCAGTTCTTTCAGTTTCTGAACATTGTTGTTCAAAATAATGGAACCACTGAGAGAGTCTCATCCCCGAATCGGGGTCAAAAGGAACAAAATTTGCATGGTTAACACTTAAATTTGGTTCATTCCTATTCTCTCCCTCATTTTCACTACTTTCGGTTTTCACCACTGTTTTGGTTGTATCTTTTGACGTCATTTTTACTCTTTTAGATTACTGTTTAATTCTCCAATCAACATAAAATCATAAAAATCTTAAAAATTTCATAAACATTCATACCTCATATCAATGGAATTTACTAATACAAGTCATAATTTTCAGATGTTACCCATAAAAACACATGTCAACAAAAATTTTCTACTATAATACTACTTATGATTATTATTATTATTTAATTCTCCAATTTGAAAATAAATCATGAAAAGAAAAATATTTTAAAACACTTCATAAATCTTAATACTTTATCTCAATGGAAACAACACTACTATAATTTCTCTATCTTAATATAAAAACATTTAATCTTAACAATATTTTAACCAATACTCTCAAAATATTTTTTATAAAAGGAAAATTTACTAATATAATATCATAATCTTCAGCAAAATTTTACTTATTACACATTCAGTACTCTTAATACGTTTTCAACATATAACTATTTAAAAAATTTCCACTTTCAAAATACCCCACAAATCTTACATTTAGAGATTTTACCCAGTTCTTTCTATTAATGTATTATCACTTTAAATATTAAACATAATTTTAGGTAAAATAATTTACTTCAATCCAACCCCAGTTTTTCAGGAAAGAGAAAAGAAAAAAATTAAATCGTTTTGCGTTTCACCACAAGAGCAGCACCAAAGTCTTGACGACGCATAAGGACATTGAAAAATATATCACGGCTTCTGTATCACAAACACATTTTCATTTTGGCGGCTCGAAGTCACCTATTTGCCCCTAGACGAGATCTTGAACACAAAACGCGCACACAGATGAAGGTCTTGGACACAAACGTTGGTCACACACATGCGGAAACGGTTAATTCCCAATATACGGTGCCCCTTGTATTTCACTGCATTGGAACCGCCATCTTGGTTCCGTCTCCCATCGCCAAATTGGCGACGGGAGATGGAACCAAGATGGCGGTTCCAATGCAGTGAAATAATATAAATGACAACATGCAGAACTTTCATTGAAAATTTATCCAGAAAGTAAAAAAATGAAGTTAAATAAGGGCAGTCGATTTTAATTTTAAAATTTTTTGTCGCCCAAGCAGAACGCGTATTTTTGGAACGGGAAAGTCCGAAAAGTCCCAAAAATATGCATTTTTTAAACTGTACGACTACAATAAGGCACAAAAACACACAAATACAAAAAATGAAAGCTGAAAAATAATGAGAAATTTGTTATGTGGGGTTCGGGGTTTGTTTGTTTATTTGTTTGTTTATTCGTTTATTAGTTTCGGGGGGTTGGGGGGGGGCTGCCCCCCCCCCAATCCCCCGCTAAAAAAAGACAGTATATTGCAAATAATTCATTTAAATAAATATAAAATACATCTTGGTTAAATATATCAGCAAGTAAAAAAATGAAAGTTCTGCATGTTGTCATTTATATTATTTCATGTTAAAATTAAAAAAAAAACCACTTACCGGTTATTCACTTTCGGTTTAGCTTCTTTTACGTTTTGTTGATTTTTCGGTGTTTTGGGATACCCCCAATTCGTCTGTAATCCAAGAACACGGCGTTTTTTTTACCCATAAAAAAGTTAATTTTAAAACCGTAATTAAATCCAATTTACTCGCTTCGAACCGGGAACCACATCAAATGGATCTTTTAACGCAATGTTCAGATCTTTCCTCTCAGTTATATTCATTTGCAAATTACAATTAAGACAATAATAAATATTAGCTATTAACTCAACATAAATACAATAATCTATAATAGTTCTCTTACAGGCATTTTGTAAATCCCGAAAAAAATCCAAATCAACCCTCCCATTCGTAAAAGAAGCCATACCTCGCAAATAAAAATACGTCCGAGCGCTGGAACTGCAATCCCGAAAAGAACATTCAACGGTTTAATTTTTTGAAACAGGCGCGTTATATAAAATCCAGATAACCCTCGTTTACAAGTAAATCACAAGCTCTGATTGGCTGCTAATTATTCAAATCGGAAGCTATACTAAACGGAACTATACTATCGGAAGCTTTAACTTAAAAGTATTTAACAACACAAACCACATTTGGCATTTTATCGTCAACTTGGCAAAAATCTAAAAAACATCGCCAAAAAAATATCGCCATCTTATTGAAATCGAGAGCAATAAATGGTTACCTTAAAAGCATTTTACAAACACAAACCACATTTGGCGTTTCATCGCCAAATTGGCAAAAATCTAAAAAATCTAAAAAACTTATCGCCAAGCTGCGGCACCGTGTGTTGGGAATGAGCCACCACGGGTTCACGCACTCTCTGTAGAAGGTCACACGGCACTGGGCAAAGACTGCGAAGCTCTCATGAAAAAAATTTCTTCTTCTTTCACAATTTTCAACAAACACTGAGCATAATCGCGCATATAGATGATACTTGAATGAAATTGCTCGAGCGGGAACACCACAGAGGAAGCTACAAATTCCACAATGTTGTTGTCTAAAAAACGCCGCGTCGAGTTGGTGTCGAAGTTCTTTACGCTGGCATTCTCCTCACATTTGGGAAAATCCACACAGTTTCGTCCCCTGGTTTGGAAATCCAAATTCTGTTCTGTTTCCCGCGCAATGATGAGAGCATCCTACGAGACTAGTTGTAATGATTACTGTCGCGGGGCGATGCAACATGCCGGTGAACTGGAAAAGTCCTAAATATAGTCGTAGAAAGTGGCTGATTGGCGTAGGGATGAAGGCCCGGCGAGAAAACATAATACTCCGCATAGCTGGTTACACAGTTCTTCATTAAGTAATATTCTACTGGCTCAAGTACACTATTTAAGTTCCAGTTATAATAGCTGTAGGACTTTATGCATAAGAAATATCGTCCTGGGGCTGTCGGAACAGCACATAGCAATATAAAACACCGCAGCGCAATTTACGACATATTTGCAGGACGGAGACAGACACCCAAAGACCCGCTTAAACCCTAGTTGTATGTCCTTGAGTACAGGCGCGCTGAAAGTTCTATCCAACACGTCCTGGGGAGCTGAGCGATCTACTATGCTCCGGGTTTATCGCGCGGTCATTCGATCGAAAATGGATTATGGATGCGCCGTGTACGGTTCCGCACGCTTTTCCGTGCTACGGAAACTGGACACGATTCATCATTCCGCCCTTCGAATCTGTTCTGGTGCTTTCAGAACATCTCCCGTAAAGAGTTTAAATGTCATCTGCGGTGAGCCTTCTTTACCATCTATTCGCAAGCAATTGTCGCTTCAGTTGTACTTCCGTATCCTCTCGCAACCTAATCACCCACTCCATTCTGCTCTACTTGACAGTCAGAATGACCGACTTTACCAAAATCGGCCATCTTGCATTCCACCTTTTGGACTTCGCATGAGGACGTTTCTGATTTCATCTCCGCTGTGTGATGTGGATGTCATGCTGCAACCGACTTTGCATTTTCCACCTTGGCGAAACCACAAGATTTCGTACTTGCGCCCCTTCCAGGGTTTTGCAAAATCAAATACGGATCCTGTCATTTTTCGCCAGCTTTTTGCGTCGCACCTCGCTAGTTACCCTAACTATGTTGATGTTTATACCGACGGCTCGAAAACAGAAGATCATGTTGGATGTGCCTACGTCTGTGGCAGAGACGTTAGGAGCTATTCACTTCCCGACTGTTTTTCTGTCTTTTCAGCAGAGTTTGTGGCTGTACATGAAGCTCTGAAGTATATCTTCCGGCAGAGAGATAGGCGTTTTATAGTGTATACAGATTCCATCAGCGTTTTAGAGACTTTGGAGAATGGTGAAGTGTTACACTCCCATTCCCTTGTATCTCCGGTGTTGGATCTGCATCGTCGCCTCTGTCGTCGTGGCTTCAGTGTCCTTTTCTGCTGGGTGCCTGGTCATGTCGGCATATCGGGTAACGAGCAGGCAGATGCTGCGGCTAAAGGTGCTGTGCATCGGCTGAATCAGCATGTGCCTATCAGTGATGTGAAGTCCGCTGTGAAAAAGTTAATTAGGAACGAATGGCAAGTTGATTGGGATCTGCAGGTTACTAATAAGCTGCGACAGGTTAAACCATGTATTGGTGCTTGGCCATCAGCTCAACTGCGTCGTGCAGACGTCATACTCACACGGTTGAGAATCGGGCATTCCCTTTTGACGCATCGACATTTGTTGATGGGTGAGGATGCCCCTCTCTGTCAACATTGTAAGGCTCCACTTTCGGTTGGACATATTTTGACGTCTTGCCCTTCGCTTCAAGCCCAGTATAATAGGTTTTTTGGCTCCAGTTCACCTATCTTATCTGAACTGCTGGGGGAGCCCCCCCATCCTGCTCAGTTTGCCTTCTTATTTTTTACTGGTTTTATACGCAGTCTGTGCTTTAGCAATTGATTTTATAGTTAAACTTTTATTGCCTTTTACAAATATATCTTTTTTATAATCTTTTTATCAATTTTATGTATCATCGTTTTTACCACCTTATATATCACCGTTTTTTATGATTTTTACATATCATCTTTCTATATTACCTTGTATATATCATTCTAACATGTTTATACATAATTTTTATCATCCCTTTTATTCAGTTTTTTACGGTTACTCGTTTTTATATTTATTAGTGTTGGTTAGAAATCTGTTTTTTCACCGTTGGTTCGAGCGTGGCGACTCTATGTAATCTGTTTTTGCTCTAGTCTTGTGTTTGGCGCTTTATGTCCTATTTTGGATCTTGCGCCATAAAACCCCAACCAACCAACCAACCAATAGGCGCGCTGAACTTTAATTGGTTAGAATTAGCACCTGACTTTAACGCGTCATATGGGGTGATGTTTTTTCGAGCGTTCGACCCGGTTCGATCTTATATAACTGTTATTTAATGGTCCTCGCGTGCAACAGCTTTAGGTGAAAGATAGATTTATGTTGGTTGAATATGGGTCGCAATCCAAAGTTAAGGGGACGGTATTCTGTTGCAATACGATACACGAATTTGGAAAAAGCATATTAGGAGTATTTAAAAGGATTAAAATTTGTTTCAATCATATATATATATATATATATATATACACACTGCTGGCCACCCAAATTGCAACACCAAGAAAGACAAGAGATATCACAACAAAATTTATTTTGTAGATAACATGTTGACCAAGTATCAAATGATTAAATTTATAGACTTCTGTGAAGTGTGGTTCCTGCCAAAATCAGTAGCCAAAGTAGCCGCCATTGTTGGAGATCACCGCTGCCACACGCCTCGGCATTGATTCAAAGAGACTTTGGATGAGTTCTTGGGGTACAGCAGACCAAGCAGCTTCCACACGTTGCCAAAGTTGATCTGCTGTGGCAGCTGGGGATGTAATCTGGGTCAATCGTAGAGCAACCATGGACCACATGTTTTCTATCGGCGAAAGATTCGGAGAGCGAGGCGGCCAGGGAAGCAATTCAATCTGACGATTGACGAAGAACCGTTGGACAATGCGTGCCACGTGTGGTCGCGCATTATCCTGTTGAAATATGGCTGTGGGCAAGCCCTGAAGGTAAGGAAGGACAACTGCCTCCAACACCTCGGAGATGTAGCGCTGGCTGTTTAAAGTACCGGCAATGCGTACTAGAGGTGTGCGAGAATGATATCCAATACCGCCCCATACCATAATACCCGGTGCAGGACCAGTGTGGCGGTGCATAACGCAGCTGTTCAGCATTCTCTCTTCACGGTGTCTCCAGACTCGAATGCGACCATCGTGGTGTTGCAGACAGAAGCGTGACTCGCCAGTAAAGACAATTTCATTCCATTCTGCCGTCCACATCCTTCTGTCATCGCACCATTGGCGGCGGAGACGTCTGTGGTTCTGCGTCAAGGGTAGACAAAGCAATGGACGTCTTGCGGAGAGACCACTCTGCTGTAAACGGCGTCGAATGGTACGCGCAGACACTGGATGATGCGTTACAGACTGTATGTGCTGTGCTATGGTTCGTGATGTGACTGAGCGATCCGTCACTGCCATGCGCACAATTTGCCTGTCATCACGTGAAGTGGTGCGCTGAGGTGGATGCGATCGAACACGCCGGTCCGTCGTACCCTCCTGCATCCAACGATCACATATCCGCATTACAGTTGTTTGGTTTCGCCCAACACGACTACCGATTTCCCTGAAAGATAATCCACAATCTCGGTACGCCACTACCCTTCCTCTGTCGAACTCGGATACTTGATCAAAAGATGATCGCTGTTTTCGACGAGGCATAATTGATCGTTTTTTTGAAAAAACCACAAGAAAAACAGAATTGCAGAACTTGAAATCGTCGAAATCTCCAAGCCTTAAATAGCGGTTTGAAGTGGCGCCACAGGCGCGCGTGATGTGCGTCTGCGCTGAAATTCTAATCATTTGCATATCTCACTTCCGCTAATGCATGTTGTAAATTTCATGTTATTTGCATGTTTCCTTCAGGGTGTTGCATTTACAGTGGCCAGCAGTGTATATACTGTATTGACAAAACGTACTAATGCATGTTTAGTTTGCACTTAAAAAAAACTTCAAAAATTGTTGTTTTCTCTCGCTTTTTCGTTTTCAAGTCGGTCAATTACTTTCTCCAGATCAAGCTGACAAGTTATTGTTTTTTTCAATTGATATAGTGGCCAAAGAGCTAAGAGGGTGTTGTGCTTCTTAAATATGTTTCTGATTAATTTTTACTTTATTCTGCTGTTACTGTTGTCACCGGTAAAGTTAAAAAATCAGGTATGCTGTAATAATCGATTTGAGAATCTATTTGAGGCTGCGGTGTGAATTAAACGTAGTTCGGCAACTTCGCGTATAGAAGTAATTTGTTTGACTTGAATATAAAAGCACATTTTAAATCAAAGCAGTTGAGGTCGAAAACTAGGTAAAATATTAGAAAGATATGCTGATTGTAACAATTCCGATTCTTCCAGAATACTTTTATCAGTTGATACGACGTGATATGCAGGTGATATTTCTATGGTAAATCCATTTCTTTATAAAACACCTAGAGTTTGAAATATTGTTTACTGTTTTCAATGCATTCATCTACTTGTAATACATCACAGAACTTTTTTTACACAACACAATCTTTTTTGAGGAAAACAAGGTTCAATATTCCATACACCTGATAACTCAAGGGCATCATTTTTAAGAAACTCCCAATTATTCCTTAAGTTCTGGATTTGGGTTATGAGTGATTAAAGTATCTCAACAGATTTCTCTATATCTTCACAAGTACCTTGCAGTATTTTTGAGATTTTATTAAAATTTCGAGTATTTTACTTTGTACAATTATTAAAATAATTGTTGGAAATTGTTCAAAATACTTGTAATTAATCAAATTTTCAGCTTCATGTTGATTATCACAATTTTTTCTATTCAATAAAAAATATATCAATATTTTAATTACAAAGTGCCTATATTTTTAAGATCTATAAGGCGTGGATGTTGTAATGGTTCAGAATCCACTTTAAACCATAGGTCTCAGTCTAAATAGCACTCATGAGCAAATTTGACAATACAGTTACAAATCAACCAACCCAATAGTCCAAATTTAATATTGTCTGCGTCATTTTTGTTAATTTCTAATTAAAAAAATCTGTTAAATAAGGGTTAGCAGAATTTGAGATAAAAAATATCTTGCTCTTTAAAAATGATTTAATCATTATCAACCTGAATAAAAATTAAGGTATAAACTGAAGCTACTGTAGAAATCACGATGTGGTGATTGTCATACATAATACTCCGAAAAAAGTCATCTCAGAAGGTTTTTCTTTAAACTCAACAATTCGATTTTATTTTTCTGTAGGTAAATAATTACAGAGAGGAAAATATTGTAGCGCGATTAACATTCAAAAGCCGCGAGCCGCTATCTGACCAACAGGTGTCAGTGTCTAGTACGGACTAACTATCGCTTGAACTCGCGTGAACTTACTGACCAGAGTCCTCTTTCATTCGCTTCTTCGCGCGCATCTGCCCATGCGCAGTGTTCGCGGATCAGACGCCAGCGCATGTATCCATACGCTGATGTTCGCTAGCGCTGACATCTATCGGCGCTGAAAATAAAGAGTTCCCCACAGTACTCCCCCCCCCCAAGTACCGAAGGTACGAGGAGTTAAAGGTACCGTGGGTTAAAGCGGACATGCCGTCCAGAGCGTGTAACAGTAGTTGGTACACTCTGAAGATCCTGCTGGTCCCTAGAGGACGCTGGCGGTAATGCATCAGGAGTAGGCAAATCGTCATGTTTGGAGGAACCTTGAGGAGTCACGATATCGTTGCTGGCATCTGCCATGAAAAATGCTGGTTTCAAACGGTCGAGGTTGATGACAGATTGTGAACCTTTGACGAGCAATGTAAAATGCGTTTGTGTTCGAGCAACGATTTTGTACGGTCCACTATAAGGAGGTTGGAGAGACTTCTTCACTCCATCGCGTCGGATGAAAGCATGAGAGCAGGTCTCAAGTGCAGGATGCGTGAAAATTTTGCTTTTATTGTGTGCAGACGTTTGTGTACGATCCAATGCTTGCATTATCTCTCGCAAACGTTGTACGAAAATGGCTGGCTCCTCCACTGGAGCTGCTGATGGAGAGATAAGTTCACCTGGTAGACTTAGAGTAGAGCCATAGACCAGTTCTGAGGTCGTACACTGTAGGTCATTTTTAAATGCTGACCGAAGTCCTAGCAGAACCAACGGAAGTGTTTCTGTCCACTTGATGGTTCGGTGGCACATCAGAGCTTGTTTCAACGATCGGTGAAAACGCTCAACAAGTCCATTGCTCTGGGGATGGTACGGTGTCGTCCGGATGCGCCCCGTGCCAAGCAAAGACGTTAATGATCGAAACAACGACGATTGGAACTGGCGACCCTGATCCGTCGTGATCACAGATGATACGCCAAACCGGGCAATCCAATGATTTAGGAAGGCACGGGCGACGGTCTCCGCTGTTATGTCACCAATAGGGATAGCTTCAGGCCATCTGGTGAATCTATCGACGCACGTCAACAGGTAGCAAAAGCCATCCGAAGGTGGCAAGGGGCCAACCAAATCCACATGCACATGATCGAACCTCTGATTCGGAATCGTGAATGCTTGGATGGGACAATGGTTATGCCTCGATACTTTTGATCGTTGGCAGTCAATACAGGAACGGGTCCACTTGGCAACATCTTTGGAAATTGCCGGCCAGATATATCGCTCCATGACGAGTTTCTTAGTTGCACGAATTCCTGGATGCGACAGATTGTGCAAAGAACAAAATGTTTTCTTACGCAGGTTGGCAGGGGGCCTTCCCACAGCGTCCCTGAGTGATATTAAGAAATTAATGTACCTGACAAGTGGCCCAGAGTCTATCAGGTACAGCTAGCGGAAGCTCTTTCTGTTTTGTTTTTTCTTGCTAAAAATTTCACTTGCGCAACCTATCGGCACCTCCACGTGGTGGCCCCTGGGTGATCTTTTGATCAGCAAACGCCGAAGGTGTGAGAAAGTAGAGAAATTCTACTAAATCATTTTTCTTGTATTCGATAATTTCTTGAAGTCTAAGACCATGAATTCTGCCATCCACTATTCCAAAGTGATGGAGCAAAACCTAACGGAGCATGACCAAAGGGTAAATGAGGTCTTAACATCATTAACAAGTGACATTGGCACGTTCAAGCTGCTAGCGGACCAAAAGCGCAGCCTCAGTGAACGTGTAATGGAGATAGTGGGTATGTACAATAGCCAGAGGGCGTACATACAAAATCTATTAGGAAAACTTAGTGTATATGAAGCAGCCCCTAAGTCCACCTACGCCCAAGTGGCAGCCAAAAAGGCTGGTAGGTCTGGAAGCAAACCTAGATCCAGGTCCAGATCGAAATTGACCAAAAGGAAGGTCAAAGGGGAACACACAATCACTATCTTCCCTAAAAATGGGGAACAATCGTCGGAAGAGACGAAAAACGTGATAGAGAGCACGATAAACCCTTCTAAACTCCATGTGGGGATAGAAGCGGTTAAGAAAATATCCAGTGGGGGGATACTAATATCGGTGGAAAAAGAAACCGACATAGACAAACTCATAAATGAACTCAAAGCGCAGGACAAGCTCGATTCGAGCTACAAAGTTGAGAGGAGAAGGAAAAGGAAGCCTCAACTGATAGTATATAATGTCCAAAAGGACTACTCCTCAGCAGAGTTTAGAGAAAAACTAATAGCCCAAAATGAAGAGTTGGGAGACTCGGAACTAGAAGTTGTAAACAACTTCAAAACCCCGAAAGGCTCTAACTGGATATTGAACCTCACTGGCAGTGCTCTAGCACGGCTAAAAAGGAATGGAAAGGTGAAGCTCGACTGGGAGAAACTCTCATGTAGAGAATACCTGAGGCCGAGAATCTGCTTCAAGTGCTGGAAATACGGCCATCCAGCGAAATACTGCAGATCCCAGCAGGTCTGCAAAAACTGTGGTGTCTTCGGACATGTTGCGGCTGACTGCAAAAATGAGAAGAGTTGCGCAAACTGCATGAGAGCAAACTCCCGAGGGGAGAACAGAGCTACGGACCATCTGCCCACCGCTACTACGTGCGCTACATATTGCACGGAGGTGGAGCGCCTTAGGACACGAGTTGACTATGGCTAATCATTCATCATTCTTCAAAGTCGCCCATCTTAACTTGCGCAACTCATATGCAGCAGCATACCAGCTCTCGGAGGACATATGTGCCTCCGAGATCGACGTGGTTTCTCTCAATGAACCACATGTCCTTAAGCTTGGGGACAGCCATAAGATCATTGGCTTCCCTAGCACTCACACATTGGTTCACGGGATTAAAAACCCGAGAGCTGCCCTCTTAATAGCAAAAAAACACCACTGTGTGAAACTGATCAACACGGACCATATAGTAGCAATACAACTAACAATTGGGACACAGCCCTACATTGTAGCTAGTATATACTTGCCTCCGTCTCCTTCGAGAGATATGAGAAGAACAGAGCCACACTGGACTCACCTCTGCTCACTACTTTCAAACCATGCGGAGAACAAACTCATTCTCATCGGAGACCTAAACGCCAAGTC
The DNA here is from genome assembly GCA_907164885.2 of Dolomedes plantarius. Taxonomy (NCBI): domain Eukaryota; kingdom Metazoa; phylum Arthropoda; class Arachnida; order Araneae; family Dolomedidae; genus Dolomedes; species Dolomedes plantarius. The sequence continues at coordinate 9,496,124 of OU015499.1, forward strand.
CACAGTCTGGGGACAAAGGCCCACTGACGACAGAGGTTCAGCCCTGGTTGAACTCATTACCCTCCACGGAGGAAGTGTCGTCAATGACCCCAATAGCAGGCCAACATTCAACGGGCCAAATGGGTCTAGTTGGATAGACCTCACGGTCATATTCGGAATGGAGGACGAAGAAATCACAAACTGGACGGTCAACGACAACTATACGCTAACTGACCACAATGGCATAACATTCACGGTCAATTTAAGCTCCGACAATAGAGCTTACAAGTCCCAAAGATGGGACCTCAAGGACCTACACTGGATGGATCTAAGAGCCTCACTAAGAGGTATGAGATCCCATTGGAATTCCACCTACCTGGACAGAAATCTTGAAGATGTCGTCTATGACATCAACAAAGACCTAAATAGAATTTGTGCCAAGCACAAAAAGCATATAAAAACCCGTAGAAAAAATGCCATTTGGTGGACAGCAGAACTGGCGATAGAAAGGAGCAGAGTGAGGGCCCTGAGGAGGCTCTACCAAAGTGAATTTGATCCACAAGCAAGGATCGCTAAACAGGCAATATTTAAAAGAGAAAGGGCAGCTTATAAAAAGAAGCTCCTAGCCTCAAAAAGAGCCGGATTCAAATCCCACTTGGATAAAATCACAACTAAGGACACATTCGGGGCTCTCTTCCAGAGCACGATCAAGAACAAAAACGCTTACAATAGCACTAAATTCGGACTTCTAGATGACACGGGCAGCGTCATCACGGACGAAGCGGCTAGAGAAAAGCTCCTAGCAGCGCATCACTTCAGAAGCGAACCAGAACCAAACTTAACACGGACCAATATACCTATCACCTCGGAGATCTCTATCCTTGAAATTGAAAAAAAATATCTCCGATATGGCGGCCAACAAGGCTCCAGGTTTTGACGGCATTACCCTCAGTATAGTCGAAGAATTATTAAGAAGCAATGGGGACCTATTGAAAGATCTATATAATAAATGCTGGAAAAGCTCCACTTTCCCAGACGCCTGGAAACGGGCTTCAGTGGTATACTTCCAGAAAGATGGGAAGGACCCTCTACTTGCCGAGTCGTACAGACCAATCTGCCTACTCCCAGTCCTAGGGAAGGTACTTGATAAAATAATATGTAACAGGCTGGTCGAATACCTGGAGACTAACAACCTGATATCGAACAAACAATTTGGTTTTAGGAGAAACATCAGCACAGCAGACGCCATTCAGGAAGTGCTGGATAAAATTGACCTTAACAAAGCAGCACAAGAACATACTTGTGCAATTACCCTCGACATCAGCAACGCCTTCAATTCGGCTCAGAAAAGCAACATATTAACAGAACTGGCTAACTTGGGAGTTCCTATGGAACTCATGGAAATAATCAAAAGTTTCTTAACCAGCAGAACTGTCAATTTAAGGGACACCAGGTGGAACTACAATGTGGGAGTACCACAAGGTTCATCCCTGGGTCCGATACTCTGGCTTGTGCTAATAAATGAGTTATTAAAAAATAGCCCAGCACCTAGCAAGGTGCATATGCAGGCGTTCGCTGATGACATCATCATCTTGATTAGCAGCCCAAAAATATACAAATTCACGGACACGTGCACAGAGGTACTCAATCTCTGCCTCAATTGGGCAAGCACTAACAAGCTGAAATTCAACTTAACTAAATGCGAGTATACGATCTTCCCCTGGAAGGGCAATGTCACAAGACGTCCCACAATCAAGATGGGTAATGAACCCATCAAATACAGACAAGCGATCAAATATCTAGGGGTTACCCTAGACAAAAATCTTTCTCTGATCACCCACATTGACGGGGCAAAAGAAAGAGCACTAAAGCTCTTTCACAAAATAGCGAGACACTCGAAAAAAACATGGGGACTAAGCCCAAAAGTCTTGAAAGATATTTACCTTCTGGTTGTGGAAAAGATACTCCTCTATGGGGCGGAGAGCTGGTACAGAGACACGAACAGGATCAACCTTAGGTTGATACAAGCACAAAGGCCCTTTCTCCTGGCGCTAACTAAGTGCTACAGGACAGTCTCAACAGACGCCTTGTGCGTACTAGCAGGATGCCTCCCGCTCGACATCAAAGCCAAGATGGAGCAAAAGCTTTACTCGCTCCACCACAAGGGAACACAGTTAGTGATCCAAGGGCTAACATTTTACGCAGACAACTACTGCGTTAAAAAGAAGGTTATCAGCAATGTAAATAACCTCGCTAGATTTGAATGGGACTTTTGCAGGGAGGCCAAGTCTACCTCCAGTTATTACACGGACGGCTCAAAGTTAAATGAGAAAGTAGGCTCTGCCTTCATTCTCTTTGAAAACGGTAGAGAAGTCCACAGTGACAGAGAGCGACTCTCGGATAACGCCACATCTTATGTGGCGGAAGTAAGGGCAATCGCCATGGCCATTGACCATGCAAACAAAAACGAAAAACGAGAAATTGATCTATACGCCGACTCCAGGAGTACCCTACAAGCACTAAGGGCTCTTGGGAGTAAAGGAGAACGCACGGATGCGCTAAAAGCTTTCATCCTGGACTCAGGGGTGCAAGTCCATTTCCACTGGGTTAAGGCCCATGTGGGTAACCTGGAAAACGAGGCGGTAGACAAGCTGGCCAAGGCAGCTACCGAGTTGGACGTCGTCTCCACTCAAGTTAAGTCCTGCAAGAGGCAGGTGAAGAGGCTTCTGATCCGTGAGGGGATCATCTCCTGGCAAGAAAGGTGGGACCACTCCCCCAAGGGGAGAAGGGTCTACGACGTATTCAAGCAGGTCTCGCTCAAGAGACTCAGTGCGGACTTCCTAACCAATCAGGCCATAACGGGCCATGGGTGCTTCGGAACCTACCAAGAGAGGTTCCACAACAAGCCCAACATTTGCAGCTGTGGATCTATCCAATCGCCAGACCACTGCATCTTCGAGTGCAGCGAGTGGAACGTGCAAAGAAGAAAGTTGCCCACTGGGGCAATAAACTGGACCAAGAATAAGTTCTACATGGACTTTTATTGTAGAAACTTTGTTAATTTGGTGATAAAGAAACTCTTGGATGAAGCTATCCCGTTCTGCGAAACGGTCGGCTCCACTTAGTGGAATGTATATATTCTTGTATTTTTCATTTTCTGCATAACTCTTTTATGTTTCAATAAAGTTTGAAAGGGGTGCACGGTTGGTGCAAAACCCGAATGTCGCAGGTGGCTCGATGGTGTATGGTGGTGTTTCCTTCTAGGCTAAATTCCTTAGCCCGAGTGGCCTTTCCTAAAAAGTTAAAGTTGATATAATTAATTCGGTAATTCCTATCTAAAATTTGGCTCCTGGACGCTCTGCGAGCGTGTGGCGCGAGTGGTATCGGTGTGGATCGGAAACCCCGGGCTGTGCGGGGGTGCTACCGCGCGAACAGTCACTTTCAATGGTGCATGTCTTCGGACGGGACAGTAACTAACTGCTTACGCAGGTCGGCAGGTACATATGGTCTGATGTTATTGTTGCTCGTGTCACAAATTATAAACAGTTCTGAGCCAAACTTTAATGGACGGAGTTGTAGTGAGCAATTAGTCTTTCAACAGACGTTGTAACTCATTATCGTCTTTTTGAGCTGCAGCGAGTGTAGCAAAATCAACTGGTGTGTTATCGATTGTTTCGATGCGTGACAAAGCATCGGCCACCACATTGTCATGACCAGGAATATGCCTAATGTCCGTGCTAAACTGAGCTATAAAATTCTTTTGCCTTAATTGTCTGGGGGAATCGGAATTTGAATTTTTGGTGAAAGCGTAGGTAAGAGGTCGATGATCTGTGAAAATTGAGAAGGATGAGCCTTCGAGATCATCTCTAAAATATTTTATAGCTGAGTATATGGCGAGAAGCTCTCTGTCGTATGTACTATACTTCTGTTCCGAAGGGGAAAGTTTTCGAGAGAAAAAAGCTAGCGGCTGAGGGCCATTAGTACTTTGAGCATGTAAAATTCCTCCAATAGCGATGTTAGACGCATCAACCGTCAGAGAGAGTTTTTGGTTAGGGGCATGGAAACAATGTTGCAGCATTCACGAGAGAAGATTTGCATTTGGCAAAGGCAGCACAGATTTCGTCAGTCCACGGGACGGGACGATTATCGTTCTTTTTTGAATCTTTAAGGAATTCGTGGAGAGGAGCTTGTGTTTCTGCGGTTTTTGGAAGGAAGCGACGGTAAAAATTTATCATAGCGAGAAAACGTCTCAGCTGAGATATAGTATCAGGCTTCGGAAAATCCGAGATAATTTGTGTTTTTTTAGGGAGAGGTTTTACTCCAGAAGGGGTGATTAAGCAACCCAAAAAGGACACAGATGATTTACCAAGTACACATTTGGAGGGGTTAAGCTTTAACCCATATTGCTTTAGGCGATCGAATACTTGCGGAAGGTGTTTCAAGCGATCGTTTTCATTGTCTGACGCAATGAGGATGTCATCAAAATACGGGACGCAAAAGGTCAAATCAGACAACACCTGATGAATAAACCTTTGAAATGTTTGCCCTGCGTTACGTAGACCAAAGGGGGTGGACAGGAATTCGAAGAGACCAAATGGAGTCGTGACTGCGGTCTTGGGTATGTCTTCGGGATAAACCGGAATTTGGTGGTATGCGCGAGCTAAGTCCAAGGTTGAAAAAATATGTTTGCCGAAGAAAATTTGAGTGCAATCCTGTATGTGAGGGACTGGGTATCGATCAGGAATTGTCACCGAATTTAGACGACGGTAGTCGCCACATGAACGCTAGTCGCCATTAGCCTTTTTAACCATGTGCAGGGGACTTGCCCATGGGCTTTTTGAGGGACGAATGATGCCTTGAGACAAAAGGAACTCAAATTCCTGACGTGCAGCCCGGAGAAGTTCCGGAGACAGACGTCGGGGTTTTGCAAATACGGGAGGTCCTTTAGTTTCAATATGATGGAAAATAGTTGATGGTTGTATGTTATTAGAATTTTGACATGGGTTAGCAAGTACTCTATTAGAAAATTGAGAGGGGTTAGTAAGTTCTGGATACGTGCTTAGGATTTTTTCAAATTTAGAATCCCCTAACAGAATTGAAATATTCGTGCTAAGAGGGTTATCGTTAGGGGTTTTACCACCGTAGGACAGTTTGGTCTCGTCATCAATTAATCTATTGTTTTTTACGTCAACTAATAAATTGAAATGTTTGAGGAAATCGGAGCCTATGATTGGTTGGTTTACGTCGGCTATGACAAACGACCACTGAAAAGTACGGCGTAAATGTAAATCCAATGTCAGGAGTTTGGTACCAAAGGTAGATATTTCGGAACCATTGGCCGCGAAAAGGACTAAACTATCACGAGCTTTTGCCTGAGGAGTGATACGTCTAGGAAAGACTGAGATATCGGCGCCGGTATCAATAAGAAATTCTAACATAGTAGACGGATCAGCCAAAAGAGTGCGATTAACGTGGCGATCGCGGGTATGGCCATCAGGCGACCGCCGATCTAGTTTCCCGAATTACCGAACGTACATGGTGGGTTGCACTTTCTTGCATTAGAACCGAAATTAGTGTGATAAAAACACTGGTTGTTTGAGGGTTCTTTATACTGGCGATTTCTTCCGCGGGACTGACTACGCCTTCTGCCGTGTTGCCCGTTCGGGCGCCTATCCTGGGAACGTCCGCGCTGATGTACTAGCGTGTAAAGTTCGCTGACCTGTTTTATTAACTGAGCAATTTGTAGCTCCAGGTGGGAACTTTGTGGAAAAACAGCTGAATTTATACCAGGAGTATAAGCTAGGTCTGATATCTTGTCAGCTGTTACTGCCAGTTAGGGCAAAGTCTCGTTTAGCGTTGCTAGGATACTCTGGTTGTGAGTAGGGAGCCTCGAAAGCCAAAGAGACTTTAAGAGAGGTTCACCTACCGTCTCGCCGGCGAGAGATCTCATACGGGTGAGCAACTGTGACGGGCGTTGATCGCCAAGTTCTATTCCTTGTAAGAGACGGCGAATTTTCGATTCTTGACTCTCGGAATGTAATTCAATCAAGTGATTCTTTAGGGTCTTATATCTCTCCTCTGCCGGAGGTTTCAAAATAATATCACTAACGGTGTTGATGATCTCTGAATCAACAGCGGAAAGCACATGATGATACATGGTTTTGTCCGCTGTGATTCCGGCTATCTCAAACTGTGCCTCAAGCTGCGCAAACCATATTGTTGGATTAACCTTCCAAAACGGCGGGGTTTTTACTGAAACGCGAGCGACACTGGGATCTGCCAACGATGCATCTTGTGGTATAGGTAGAGACATATTGAAATGGAATGACACAGTAAAAATGCAAAACTATACAATAATATAAGGATATAACACTAAACCATGCAATAAAGTTGACACAATAAAAATGCAACATAATATAAGGGTAATTATGCAATAAAGTATAAGATAAACTGAGTCAATATTTTAAATAATCTACGCAAACCCCAGTCAAATGCCGTTAGATGGATTCATTACCTACGCTTTCAACAAAATTTCTGAACGTTAAGGAAATGGGAAAAAATGGGTAAGAAATTAGCTTACCTTGCGTGTTGATTATGTCAGGTACTCCAAATGTAAAACAAATCATAACTCACCAGCACGGAACATTAGAAATTCGTGGAACACTGTGATGGAGAAATAAAAACCACGTGCATGAGTTCGACGGAAAAAAATCACGTTTTTGGTTTTCGTGAAAATATTGCACCACAATTAAAAAAAATACAGGAAATAACTGGTGAGGAGAGGAACTAGGTCTTTCGTAAACACAGAAGACAGCACTTCACAATAAAAATACTTGCGCTGGATGATGATGAACGTGGATTATCGTATCCGAGAAGTTGGAAACACGTGTTGCAGGGGCCGGTCACCATTTGTAGAAATCACGATGTGGTGATTGTCATACATAATACTACAAAAAGAGTCATCTCAGAAGGTTTTTCTTTAAACTCAACAATTCGATTTTATTTTTCTGTAGGTAAATAATTACAGAGAGGAAAATATTGTAGCGCGATTAACATTCAAAAGCCGCCAGCCGCTATCTGACCAACAGGTGTCAGTGTCTAGTACGGACTAACTATCGCTTGAACTCGCGTGAACTTACTGACCAGAGTCCTCTTTCATTCGCTTCTTCGCGCGCATCTGCCCATGCGCAGTGTTCGTGGAGCAGACGCCAGCGCATGTATCGCTAGCGCTGACATCTAGCGGCGCTGAAAATAAAGAGTTCCCCACACTACTAAATGAATTCAACGGTTGAAGATTATAAATGTACTAATTATGGCTACTAGGTTATGGTTATCGAGTGTAATATGTACTCAACTTTTCTTAGAATTAGATCTCATGGAATCCCAAGAAACATAAAATATTTATCTCTATTACCCCCAAAAGTTACAGAATTTGCAGTGTTTCATTTTGCTCTCTTTTGTAATTGTAAAAATGCACTTAGCATCCTTCAATTTATAGCCACAGCTTCGAAAGGTACTGGCTTTTGAGGTTATTGAATATTAGAAGTTCATTAGTATTGTTCTATACAAACAAATGATAAATGCAATCTTTTCAGGTACGTAATTTTTTTAGTAATTTTTATAAAATAAAATTTCTAAATAAATAAAAAAAGCAATGTGCAGGAGTATCACATAAAATATGCCCAAATACTTGTATGATCATAACACAAGAAATAAAAATGTTGAATACAGAACTTTAACGTTATGTTTCAAAATGCTCTAAATCTTTAAACAACAAAATAAAAACCCATTAAATTAATTTCTACACTTAATGAGCAGTATAATTAATAGAGTCTCGATATAGATGATCGAAAAACTCAATCAAGCAGAATTAATTGCGCTGTGGTGCTGAGCACGGTAATGGCTCAGAAATTAAACTTATCTTTTTAACATCAAAACAATTAAAGTTGAGCCAAATAAATTTAAGATAAAAAAATTTAAAGTAGTTTATTTAAATTAAAAACTAAAACAGGAAATACATCAACCGGTTACATGTCCGGTAAAAAAAGGAACAAGTAATAAAATACGATACAAGACTGTAATATGTCAAGTATCACAAAAATAACTTAATGCAACAGCGATACACCACCGCTGAACTACAGTGAGACTCGTTATATATAGTGCTTAAACAAGGTTAACAAGCTGCAGTTAGATTTCTGGCAGCCAATCACAAAACAATGAAAAAATTTGAATACTGACAAAAAATTTGCATTTAGCGAATCAAAATACGATGAGAGTTTATCTTTCGCCGGAAAATGACGGTGACGTCATTTTCCAACATGGCGTTGTTTAGAAATAAAAGTTCGCCTCGCACGGCGCACCCCGCGGCAAAGCCAACATGAGGACACATAAATTAAAAGGAAATAATAGGAGTTTTTTTATATGTTTAGGTGCCTTTATTTGCGCATAGTTGCCGGGATATAATCAAAGTTAGGGATAGCGATATTTATAAGTAAAATATGCCGATAAATGGCGCTTACTTCTAACAATAATAAATAAAAAAAAGTTCAAACATTAATAACTGCAACAGCATACGTATTTAAAAAATATAAATAGATATATAAAAAAATTAGTAATTCAAGGTGTCTGTAGATGGCGCCACCCTTCAACCTAACCTATCCCATCTCTAAATTCAAATGGACTGTTCCACGCATAGGGTGCCCCGTTGGGAAAGAAGCGCTAGTGATTGATAACCTGTTCCCCGGAAGTATATTCTGAAAGACTCGCGATTTCGGCACTCAATTGCTGGTTTGACGAAAGCATCAGTTTCGCCATCTGTTGACATATATAGGAATCTTTTTATTATAAGTTTTTTTTTTTTACTTCTACGCAATTTAGTATGTTTTAAAATCGGAATTACATATATAACACAGGATTTAAAGAGATTTTAACAAAATAAATAAATGAATAAATTGAAATAAGTATAATATTGAATTTTAAATTTACTTTCTTCAAATATCCACAATAATTTTTACTTATTTATTAATTAATAATTTGAAAATGCTAAATTTGTTACTTCATATTTTGCAAAGCCAACGAAAAAAGGAAAGATGATTCAATTATAAACCTATGCTATTAGTTTATTTTTCCAGTAGATAGCGTCACTAAAATTAAAGAAAATCAGATTAAAAAATCATACAAATTACTCAAGGGCAAAAAATTTTTGCAGTCTATTTCAATAAATAAGAATAAATTCAAATTTAACAATCAAATTCAATATATTTCAATTTAATATAAATGTATTATATATTCATGTATTACGCTATATACATGTATAAATATGCTATGTATAAATATATTTACATCCAAATATAATCATTCAGAGATTACGAAATGACATTACGAAATCAAATACATTCAAAAGTGAAAGAATGTTTTCACTTCTTCGTTACCGCACTCCTTGTGTTTTAATTCAATTATCCAAAAAAATTTCAACAATAAGAACTAGAGAGCTAAGATTGGTGGCATTTTAAAGCAATTTTCAAGACCTTTTTCAATGATATATAACACAATTAGGGCTTAGAAAAATTTATTTTATTTGAATTTAAAATTTGAATTTTTCAAAATGCACCGCTTGAAAAATTAAAATTTTTTTTTTAATAATACTTTATATAGTACTGAAATGATTATATAAGTTTGAAAGTGGGATCTGTATGGGTTCATGTTAAAATACTGCATTGAATACAGTATTCCTGATTTGAAAACACGAAATTACTTAATACAATATGTTTTAAAGCCTAGAAAATTAGAAAAAAAAATTTAAGATGTGTGAGTAATCGTACTTGTTTTGTATAATTGAAAGTAATCATATTTGTTTTGAAAAAGATATAGCACCATTTTTATCAGACTGTATATACTTCAGCACATGCAGTACTAGACTTTCATTCACTTTCTTGCTTTCAGTGCAAGATTTTCAAATGCTCTTATTTTCAATTAAATTCTGAAAATTAAAAAAAAGCAAGTAATATATAAAAAAAAATTTTAAAGTCAATTCCTACTTAGGTCAACAAAGAAAAAATTTGAGTGTGAACTAATAGTAGGAATTGAAAAAAAGGATTGCCTGCCAGAACCTTGCCTACTGTGCGAAATTAGGAGGGGGGGGGGGAAAGAGAGAGAAAAAGTTCGTCAGTTTGGGGATTCGATCTCGCAACCTACAGGATGGGAGAAGCTCGCGTTACCACAGTGCTACCGTTTTCACTGTAACAAGAGGGAAATTACTTTTCAAGAGCAAGAGACGCTCTAGGTCTAAAACTAAAATTGATTAATTAAATTTAATTAATGAATTAACATTTGAAAAAAACTGTATTAACATCAAGTGTCATCCACTACAAGTTTAAAAAAATGTATTTGAACTTGAGTGGATGAATAAAAAGTGAAAATTTGAAAAAGATATATATAGAGAGAGTGTGAACTAATATTAGGAATTGAAAAATCTACAGCAAAGAAAGATCAAAAGATCAAAAACACTAAATACAAAGTTGGTGAGTAGGTGATGATAAATTATAATAAAACACTGTATCCTGGAGAGATCCTATTAGTAGACATTGAAAATTTCATTATAAATGTAATGGTTTCAACAGGAAACTACAGATATGCATGACCCTCAACAAAGGACATTCATGCTTACAGCTTGATAAGTATAAAATATGAACTGCCCCAGCCTACACCTTGTAATAGCAGAGAAAGCCAATATAAATTTCTTGATAAATAATTTTACATGTGGCTATTTATGGATAAAATTTTTACTATAATTAAATAAACCATTATTAAAATAATGTATTATTCTTGCCTACTAATAATTGCATCAAAACTAGTTTGTTATATGAAAATAGTTAATTTTAATAGTGATTTGTCATTCCTTCATACTCAGCATCATTCCCTCATTTCTTCAATAATTTAGCATAAAAATGTAACCAAATTAAAATAAATTATTATATTTTAAAAATTTGATTAATTTAAAATTTGATTTTTTAAAAATTATATGTTAAAATAAATTTATATTATTGGAATTTAAAACTTTAAATTTTTTAATTTATGCAACTTAATTTTTTTAATTAAAGCGTACTAAATACATTTATTTTCTAATTAACATTAAAATTTTAAAAATTAAAATTATTGTGGATATTTGAAGAAAGTAAATTTAAAATTCAATAATATACTTATTTCAATTTATTCATTTATTTATTTTGTTAAAATCTCTTTAAATCCTGTGTTATATATGTAATTCCGATTTTAAAACATACTAAATTGCGTAGAAGTAAAAAAAAAAAAACTTATAATAAAAAGATTCCTATATATGTCAACAGATGGCGAAACTGATGCTTTTGTCAAACCGGCAATTGAGTGCCGAAATCGCGAGTCTTTCAGAATATGCTTCCCGGAATTTTAGCCGGCCGCCTGGCTGTAGCATAAGTCTCACAAATCTTCAACTCAATTCAATTCAATTCAATTCCCGGAATTCCAATCCTGAAATATGGCCTCCAAGAAAAATATGGCTGCTTTAAGTGAACTGCAAACTGAGGATGAATTTGAACAATGGGGTATCCTAGATGCAATACGACAAACAGAAATGAGACAGCAATTGCCAGTAAGTTTTATTGAATTATAATTAGCTGTAAATTTTGTTTCTATGTATTACTTTCAGAGTCCTCATGTTAATTCCGCCTTAAAATACTTTCTAGTTTTATTTGGTATTAGGTTTAGCTTTTATTTTTATTTTTAATGTTATGTAATTGAAGGTAGCTTGACTTAATCAGATTTTTAGATATGAGCCATGGGCTTACGAAATGTGTAGTAGCTCACAGCAACATACTGTTTAAAAAAAAGTAATTGTTAAATAAAATTATTGGAGACCCTAATTTAAGATTTCTGAAATGTTTCTTTTTCCCCCCGTTTTTATGTTATTCATGATCTTTAGTCGTAATCTGTATCTCGTATGTTACAGATTATGCTCTAAATTTCTTGTTCTGTTGCTTCTTCAGAGCTGAAGATCCTTAAAGAATTTAAAATAACAGGAAACACTAGGAAAACAAAGATTTTATGCCAACTAAAAATAATGTTGAACTGTTGATTTTCATATTTTAAGATGAAAAATTTAGGTATTTAAAAAAAAAAAAAAAAACCTCTAAAATTCAGGGACTTCATTATAAGTCCCTGCTGTGGCTATGTGCATGTATAAACAAAGCACTTACCTCCTTATTTTCTTTTAAATTATAGCAAAATATATACTTTTTGAAAAAAAATCCTGTGACTTTTTTAAGAAATTTGGACACAAAAATTTAAAATCACTGCTTCAAAATCTTAAATTTTTGTTTACTTATAAAATTTTAAAGATCTGCTGGAAAGGAGAGAAAATTGCCATTAATGATGGTCAATTGCGGCTCCAAGAGGGAGGCAGTAGGGGCAATTCCCCCCCCCCCAAAAAAAAAAAAAAAAAAAAGTCTGTGTAATTTTTTTTCATAGCCTAAAATTACATAATTGTAGACCTAATACTAAATGAGTTTAAATTTAAAATGATAACGATGTTTATTTCTCATATGTATACATATATATATATACATACATACATATATATGTATATATATATGTATATATATATATATATACATATATATGTATATATATATATATACATATATATATGTATATATATATATATACATACATACATACATGTATATATATATACATACATACATACATATATATATATATATATATATATATATATATATATATATATATATATATATATATATATATATATACAACATAACCCGAAGTGCCGATGCTGCTTTAACTTGAGATAAATTAGGTAAAATTAATTCAGGTAAATTTATTCTCGAAAAAAAAGTTGTTAGGATTTGATACTCTTGCCTAACTAGTTTCCAATATTTGTCATATACTCAATAGCTGAATTTGTTTGAGTTACTGTAGGTTATATTTTTTAACTTTTTAGTCTCATATTTTTCTTTTATATGGCCTTTTGGATACTGGATAAAATTATAACATTTCTGAAGATATGACAAAAAAGTCAATACAGAAGACTGTGAATCCATGGAAAACTGTTGTTCTTATTATTTGGTTTATTTAGCAATAACCTAAAACCGGGAATCATCATCTCAAGATTTGACAAATATGATTTGAGTATGGAGTTGGCTTTTGCTCCATCGAAATTCAGTAATGTTGTCAAATGAATATTATATGGTTATTCTAAAAAATTGTCTCAAGTATCAAAATTATTCTTGATTAGAAGAGTAAACACATGAGCTAGCATATGTAATCTTTTTTTGTAAATTTTAATTTATGTTTCACAAAAGTTTAGTTTATCAGTTTGTTTCAGAAAAAGTTTGTTCCATTAAAGATACTTTCTCTTTTGAGTTAACTTTTCACTGAAGAATTGACATTTAAGTAATTGAAAGAAATACTTATCAAGAAGTTTATCATATGTGTTTAGTTTTAGTTTGAATGTTCAATACATTTGAAGCTATATTTAAAATTTTATATTATTTGCTATCATTCATGAACAATGAAGTGTTAATTTCTTACCAAATTAAATTGAAATGAAAAGTATATTAAAAAGTATGAAATCTATATTGATTAAGTCTGCTTTCTTATTAAATATTTTAAGTTGTAAAAATTGTATACAGTGTAGTATTTAAGTTGTAAAAGTTGTAGACTGTTGTAATCCTCAAGTGAAAAGAATTTAGTATTGAATTCTAACAATTTTCATTATTGTTTAGACCTATTGCTATGTATTCATAATTGAGTTATGTAATTCTTAAGGATTTTCAGACTTGTTTTTCATTTCAGAAAGCTGTTGGTAGATTTGAGTTTATCACTAAGAACAATAAAAGAGAAGTATCTTCTTCCACCTGCAGTCTTGAGGAATTTGCCCTTTCTAAGCATGTTATGCAGTTAGTGTCAAGACCAAATACTGGAACATATTTGCTTGAAAGTGTGAATTATAGGTCTGCTTCTAAAGATTTTAAAAAGTAATTTTTACTGCTTATTTTTTATTTTATGATATTTTGTATTACTTAAGTAATCTTTAAAGGAGTGAGCTTTAAATGATAGTATTAGAATTAAAACATTCATCTGTCAGAATTGTGTAATTGTTCTGCAAATGATTTTTTTTCTGGGTGATTTTTTCTTACCAATTGACAATTAGCTTAAATAAATCTTTAATTGTCTGCTAACTTTTTGTCATAAAAATCTCATTTATGCTCTCTAAATACAATCTATTATTCTTTTAATTATGCCTAACAAATAAAACTAAGATTGGCTATCATCTAAAGAACATGTCCAGTCCAATGTGATTTCATTTTTAATTCTTTAAAATTGTTTTACAAGTTTTTCAGTGAATCTGGCCTATTTGTATGTTTAAATGGTCTGAATAAAGGGTACAAATTAGTACCATAAAAATGTTAGACTTTTTCTCATGAGAGGAGCAACTAAATGTTGTAGAATATTGATTCCTTGTATATTACAAGAATTTTTATCTTTCAATACCATTAGTAAGGACAGGGTTTTGTTGTTAATAATTCCTCAGTATGACATAACCTTAGAAAGTGAAATGATACAAATTCTTTAGTATTTATTTTTTATGATTTTTTTTGCTATCTCTTAGCTCTTTTATATATTGTACTTGGTGTAAAAGATAAATAAAATTTAACAAACTTTTTTTTATGTATGATAAAATAGTTGATTTTTTTCAAATGTCAAAATTGAGGTAATGGCATTAACTTGAAAAACTATATCTAAAGAAAATTAACAGTATGATATACAGTGTTATTATCTTACAATAATTGTAAAATCATTTTGCCTTATACTCTCTTCTGCACTTTGCATCAGGATATTTCTCTAAAACTGCTATGAGATACATTGAAGAATACAACATATTGTGGCATAACCTACTTGTTAAGATAAAAATGTGCGGAAATTATTAATTGTCTTATGTAAGGTTCACTTTAATTAATTCTGATTTACAAAACTATTCTGTTAACATGTATTGATTAGCAAATACTGGAACATATTTGGCTTATAACTTTAAACAATACCAAGTTTTATATATAATTATTATCAGTTTGAAAATCTGTGTTGTGATGATTTTCTACTTCCGCCCTTGAAGATTTTAAAAACTTTTGTAGCCAAATCCCCAGGTCTTTTAGAAAGAAAAAGAGCAAATTCTTATGCTTAAGGTAGTGTGTATCTGATATATATATTATTTTTTTAGTTAAAAAGTTACTATTTTAAAAGAAATGGTTCAATGAAAAATTAATCAATGATAAACATTTGGAGATATATAGTTATTACTTTAGATACTTACATTGAAAAAAATGTCAGAATTTCATGTGAATGAATTAATTTACCCAGTTTCTTGTCGCATTTTTTAATTACATATTTTAAACTTTATTTCCTTTTGCTCCATTTATAACTGAACTTTGAGTTTTATTTGTCATTTGTATATATTCTTTTTATTTTAAAAGCTCAAATCATATATGATTCACTGTTTGTTAACAAAAGGCATTTTATTTTAAATTTATTTTTGATCACCAGGTAATAGTGGGATATGTAATTCTATAAACTTAAGTTATTTGCTAAAATAATATGTAGTTTAATTTGTTCCCCTAAATATCTTTGAGCAAGTTAATTTCCTCCTCATTATGGATACATCTTGATGTTAATATTCTTTTCCTTTTTAGACCATTTTCAGTATGTTTCTTGCTTTTTGTTTAATCTGTATTGATGACAAAATTGTCCAAAACAATTGACAAATTTGTTTGCAGTATTTATGAAATTAGACTTCTGATACATGTAGAGTGTAATAGTGATATGTAATTCTGTAAACTTATGCTGTTTATTAAAATAACTAGTTGGTACCCGTCAAAACATGATGGCTGGTTAGTAAATAAATGTTGTTACTTTATGGCAATTTTGGAATTTAATCCATTACACTTGCAGCCGTGACTGCTGACCATTTATTTAAGGGGGCACTGTATAGGTTCAAGTTGCTGGCCCACTGCCCTTGCCAGTAAATAAATGTACTAATACACAAATTATAACTCAACACATCATTGCCAAATGTTGAAAATCGTAATATTAAGAATAAAGAAATACACTTTAAAAAATTACTATTGAACACAATAAAAAGAAATATGGTAACTCAATGACAAACTAAAAACTTAGTATGTGTACTCAGCAACTCTGTAACTCAATACAGCGCAAAATAAATACTTTCAGGTTTTATTCTGTATCTCTTAAACAATTAAAAATGGCAGAGAGAGAGCTAAAGAGATTCTTTGGAATAAACAAATTAACGTGTTTATGCAGCCTCGTGCCTAGTAAGTATCTAAAGCCAGATTTAAACATTTTTTTTTTCCCCTACATCATAGGGCTGTGGCATTTTCTGCCATAAGCCTTCTAGCAGCCCAGTAAAATTTAGTCTTGGTGAAGTTGTCTGGAATAAAACTCATAAAACCAGTGAGTGCAGAGCATTTTGTCATATGTAAAAGGTTTGTAGTTTTGTCTGAAAAGCACAAAGGACAGTTACTATTGCTTACTTCACCGATATAGTGTAGGTGTCCATATAAAAAGTCATGACCTGTTGTTAGTCTAAAATTTGCAACAAAAATTGCTTGTGGTAAGTCCATTGGGACAGGAGAAAGGAGCAGGCTTTTCCATATTTTCTCATTTGAAACTTGTGTATATCCCTGCTACAAGGTATCTACCATTGCCTTATTAACTTGAACACAAAATTGGGGAAAGGAGAATGGGAAAACTGGCTGTTGTAATTTAGATCCATTTCTGGCCAGGATATCTGCCTTTTCATTTCCTGGAATGTTGTAATGGCTGGGGATCCATTGAAGATCTATCCTCCAGCCAGCGGCGATAGCATGGGAAAAGTTTGTCTTTACCTCCTCAACAAGAAAGCAATCGTTAGGTGTAGGCGAGACAGTTGCCAATATTGCTGCTTGAGAATCTATGAAAAACGCTGCCTTTCTAAGAGTAGTGTCCAGCCTCAAAAGGTTTGAAATTGCGACTTTTATAGCAAAGATCTCTGCATCAAAATTGGAGGCATGAAATCCAACCGCACAAGAATTCTCGAAAAAACCCTCACAGTAGACACCAGAACCAGTGTTTCCATCACTTGCAGACCCATCAGTGTAGATATGAATCCATTCATCTCTCGGGTAAGATGTAGCTATAACCTCCAAGGAGAAGGCTGTAAGGGCTTCGGGAACTATATCACATTTCCTTTCAGAAAGACCAATAGACAAGGAATATGAAGGAGTCCTGCAAGTGGGAGGAGATATGCCAGCAGTAAAAGGATGAGGTTGAGTTGATGCAAAGTTGTAGAGGTCATTAAGTTGAACAGCACAAGAAAGAAAAGATTTTTGAGTTTTCAGTCTGGTTATGTTAGTGATATAGTCTTGCCAATGTTGGAGGTTCAATCTCTTGCACTTTTCGTGGAACTTAATCAACTGTTTTTCTCTTCTGATTTTTAGAGGTTCAAGGCCAGTTTGAATTTCCATAGCAGCAATTGAGGTAGACCCAGCTGCCTCAGTAATAAGTCTGAGTGCCTTATTTTGTGTCAAATCCACAAATCTGTGACAAGTATTAGAAGCAGTGGCAATGAGTTCCCCCTCCATATTCCAAAACAGGTTTAACATGTTTTGTATGTAGTCAAGAGGGTATCAGTCAAGGAGCCCCAGGTAATACCCGAAAGTCTCTTTAGCAATTTGAGTCTACCGTTACCCTTTTTGGCCATTTCTTCACTGTGTTTTTTCCATAAAAATTTACTGTCCAGATAAACACCAAGGTAGCAAAGTGTCCACTTGATTTAAGGTTTGATTGTTGTTCTAAAATTCTAAAACCACTCATTGAACCACAGTTTTCATTTGTTGATATAGAACTAGCCGTCTGTAGCTTTGAAAAACTTTTAGAAAAACTTTTATCACCAACATATGCAGCATTATGCATTTCACGTTCAATAGGACTATTATTTATTTGTAAATTTATTACCATAAAACTTACGTTTGCGTTTTCTAGAAGTACTTTTTGGCATTTTCGTTGAATAAAAACTAAAAATATCGAGAAAAATAAATGGATTTAGTGACTTTCAAACAATGATAAACAATGATTTGGAATGCACAGTTTAATGCCAATTTCTAAAACAAAATTCGGTAAATAACGTTGCCAGATGTAATTCTTAATATTATTAAGATGCTTAAAAAACTATTTTTGTGTTTTTATGTGCGTATATAATCAGTTTTCCTAACAAAATCATGAAAAACAGCAATGTAAACAAACATTTTTGCTTACTTCCGATTTGCAGAAACGTACTTTCAGTTGTAAAATTTCACAGCCAAGCAATATTAAAATATCTAAAACTTGGGTTCTAGACTAACTAGAAACAAAGTTCAAACAGATTTTGAAAGTAAAAGATCATTCATAAAATAGCAAAAATAAAAAATCAATATTTTGACAGAAATTGACTTTTCAAAGGTGTCCTTATACCTTAAGCATAAATTATTTAAGAATTAACACTTACCTTAAAACAAATAAAGGAAGTTTATATAAACTTGTTGAGCAAGGATATCCGCAATATTCCGCTGGGATTATAGATCCAAATGAAGCATTCAGGTGCACGGTAACAAATAACACAGCAGCAGTGTAGTTTGTTCATCATGGCGCTTTTGGACAGAGCTGGTCTAAAAGAGCTCCATAAGATGTCTATATCAGTATCTTTTATAGACATTGACCATAGAGACTTCATCTATTAGAGATCGAAACTTAGAGGACTTATAGATGTATATAATATGTCTTAGATCTCTAATAGTCGTCGAAATGAAGTATGACTATTAGACATCTATTTTTCCATCTTATAGAGTTCTATAGTACGTCCTGGATGTCATGGATGAATTTCGAGCTCTAATAGACGACCATTAGCTCTGTGTGGTTGTATGGGATGCCATATTAAAGGTACTTTTCCTATACCAAACTGATACATCCGATTTGTTCATTGTATACATATGCTAGTTTCTATAACACCATAATTGTCTGGCAATTTCTTTTTATGCTATTTTATACCTACCTATGTGTTTTATAATGTGTATTTTCATTAAATTCTTTGCGTAACTTTTTGAGTACAGTGGAATCTCGATCTATCGTTTTTCAAGGGACCGATTGAAATGAACGATAAATGCGGGAAAACGATAGATGCGGAAACATAACAAGGCAATATGATCGTTGGGACTGGATAAAAAGAACGACACATACGGAAAAACAATGGATCCAAAAACGATCGATCGAGATTCCACTTTAATCTCTATTTTTGTGACTTTTCTTTAATTTTTGATAACCAGTGTATGTCGAAATTTTTCTATACTGTTTTCTTTCCAGGTAATAATATTCACCATATATTTTTCTATAAATATTTAATCTGTTTGATGATACTATTGTTTAAAATAATCTTAACATTTTTTTTTTCTATTTATGAACTTAGATTGATTGACTTTATTGAAGCATATCCAGAACCTGGTAAATCAGAGTTGTCAGCCTTAGTTTTTCCCATTTTTGTGTACTTTTATTTATTATTGCTGCAATCTGGCCCTTCTGGACATCTTGATGGTAAATATTTTCATCATAGTTCAGAACTTTTTAAAAATTATCCAGTTTGTGTTACAGATTATCCCAATATTTTGAGCTAATTGCCACAAAAGTTTCATGAATTTTTCGCCAATAGAAAATTATAGTAATTCTGTATTTTATGTGGATTTAATATAAATCTAACATGCAGTTTATGCTATATGTATATATTGTAAATTAGATGTATCCATTTTGCTTCTGACACCACTAAGCATGCTCAGACCTGCCAACTTTCCAGATTTACCCCGGCAATGCCGGATTTTTAATGCATCTTCTGAGTTTCCGGAATGGACACTATTATTACCGGATTTTTTGTTACATAACAAAAATATCTACTCGGGTCATCTATGTCAAGGGAAACCTTAGAAAATTTGCTAATGTGCAAATTTAGCTCACAAAGGATACTGTTATGAAGAACAATTTGACAAAGAATTTTTAAAAAGAGCAAAATCGGCTACAGTAAATGCTACAAAAATTCTAAGATTTTCTGCAATTAATCAAAACAAACATTATAAAGAAATAGAAATATAGACTGCTGGGGTCCCTGCTAGTGTAAATATGATATACACTAAAATGTATGATCACAAATTCCAAATATATAACTTTTGTTCAATATTATAATTTCAAGATGTGCTGAACAGTAAGGAAATATTTTGAACTATGTAATATTATTAAAGAGATCCTATAAACTCTTAAGTAAGTATACATTATAATTTTATGATTTTTTCACTATACTGTTTTCTGTAATGTCGTTACGTCGATTATTTTATACACGGTAGAATATTGCAGGATTTTGCTCTTACTGAAGTTGGCAGGTCTGCATGCTAAATTCAAATTTTTATTGGTATTAAGTAATAATTTTTGGTTGTAACCTTTTAAGATTTTTGTACTTATTCTTGGTTGATTTTTAAAATGCAGTAATGTATTATGAAGAAGTAGGTGCAATTCAGTATGACTGCCGTTATTGCTGTTAAATTTAATTCAATGCTTATTTCCAGTAAATAGTACCTGTTGAAAATTACCATTTTAACTGCTAACCTTATCCATTTTAAAACTAAATATTTGGATATTTTTTAGAAATTATATTCTATTGAAAACCAGTGAAGAGTTTTAAAACTGAGAGCTGTCAGTGTTTATTTATTTATTATTATTTTTTCTTTTTTATTGGTAATAGTATAATTATTTCTATTTACATGTTTTGTATGCTGTGAAACCTTGAAATAAAATGCTAAAGATCCTTGCCATGCACTCTTTCAAAGCATAAAATAGAGGCAAAGGAGGGTTAATTTAGGTCAATTTTTAATTTTTAGTTTATCCTCACAAATTTTTATTGTAATTTATTAGTGATTTACACATTTTTAAATTGAGAAAGTTTGTCTAGAGGCCAGCTTGTATAATGGCTCATGTATGAGTGCTCAAAATTGAATGTAAGGGATAAATCTGTGTGTTTATATCAATTTTTGATTGTTTTAATTAATAAATATGTTTTTTTCTGTTAATATATTTTTCTATACATTGTAATTTAAAATTGCCATCCGCCATATTTTTTTTCTTTTCGGACAGTATTTCATCTTATAATATTAATTTATTGAATTGTAAAAATGTTGAATTTTATTGATATTTAATGAAAAGTTTTTTCTCTCCACAGCAAGGTCTTTCTTTAAGAAGAATAAGGATATTTTTGCCCATGCAGAAAGCTATGACAGTGTTCTAAAGACATTATATTCTTTTAGGAATTGGAGGGATGTAAAAGAAGACTTATATTACAAGAACTTTTTGTACGTTAATTTTCTTCTTTTCTTTGTTTATTATAAATATTTTTCACTGCTGATAAATAAACATTTTAATCTAATTTATTCTGTACCAAATAGTTATTATAATACTAGGAGATGTTAAAGTTACAGAAAAACTTTTGTAGGGTTATTTGTTTGTACATCAACAAATTTACCATTGCATAATGGTAGATTATTTTCATATCTATTTTCAGCCCCAAAACATAGTTCTTGATGTCTTTGTAACAGCTGTTTCTTTACTGAGTAGCATGTAAAATTTGATCTATTTGTTTTGGGCATAGGTTATATATGATTTCCATCGTAAAAAATTTTTGTGTTCCAATATCTTTTCCTTTTAAATCTGATAGTTTATATTCTGGTTCCCAACTGAAAAGAACCGTAAAACTCAGAGGGGCTTTATTCAGGGTGTCTTGCAATTGAAGAGAGACCTTGATCTGCTGAATGAACCGAGGCCTTTGCCCTACTGAGACTTTAGATTTTAGAGTGTGTCTTAACCTTACTCAGGAAGTTTTTAAGAAGGTCACTGATTCTGAGGATACTTGCTTGTGAGACCATAAATACATACTATCCGGAACCAGATTGGCTAAGAGTTTTTAGTGATGGTTCCAGATTGTTAGAGGGACCCAATGCTGGAGATTCCATAGTTACACTGTCCCTTGTTCTCTTTTTTCATTCGCAAGTCCAGCTGGTGTATTTGCAACCGCATTTGATGGGGACCTGCTTGCAATCAGAATTGCCCTTTCCTAGCTGACCTGCCACTTGAATGAGTTCTCTAGAGCTGTTATACTTAGTGACTCTAAGGCTGCTTTAAAATCTGTAGGGTCAGCTTTGAATTCTCTGTCCTCTGTTGTCCAGGATTGTCAGAGGCTGTTGCAAAGCTTATCTGTCAGCAAGAGGGTCATCATTTTACACTGAATACTAGGGCACTGTGGTGTTCATGGCAATGAAATCGCTGACTGTCTGGCCAAAAATGGTGCTTTGATCTTGCAGACATGTCCTTCCAGTGTCCTTACAGTACTGTAAA
Source organism: Dolomedes plantarius (assembly GCA_907164885.2). Lineage (NCBI taxonomy): Eukaryota > Metazoa > Arthropoda > Arachnida > Araneae > Dolomedidae > Dolomedes > Dolomedes plantarius. The sequence goes on from OU015499.1 coordinate 9,518,609, forward strand.
GCGTGTACCTTACAGTACTGTAAAGCGTATAACCAAAAATACGGTGAGAGAAGAGTTCAAAGTGAGTCTTGCTGTTAGAACTTCTTAAAAGTCTTGGGGAGAAAAATTATTTGGTGTCTCTAAATGACCCAAACATAAAATGGTGGCCCAGTTTAGACTAGCCACTGGCCATGACTGTCTCCTGGAACATTTGCACTGCTTCAACATTGTTTCTAGTCCTTTCTGCAGACTCTGTGACTTGGGACGGGTCATGAACTATGAACATTTGTTTCATTGCCCTGCATTGACTAAACGTTCTCTTGTGGACTGTTACTGGGAGGTGAAGGGACTTCTGGATTCATGGACTTTTTGCTGCAGCTTTTTTATTTTTTTGTGTATCTTATATTGTGCTTTTTTCTGGCTGTAGTTGTCTTTTAATCCGTGCAGTTGGAGATAAAAAAAAAGAAATATTCTGGTCCAATTTTGAAGTCTGTTGTTTTAGACCAGTCCTGGCCAACCCGTGGGCTGCATGCGGCCCGCCAAGTTAAATTGTGCGGCCCACCGTGCAATTTTATATTTCTATTGAAACTTTTGTTTTTCGTTGCATGTATAGATGAAATATTAAATAAACGAAAATTTGAAATAACGATAAAAAATTAAATTTTAAATTAACGATAGAAAAACCACGTAAAAAAATTAATATAAATTGCTCTAGAAAGGGATAATTTCGCCAAGGGGTAATCTTGGTCGTGTATGGAAACCGGCAGTCAAGACTGACTTGAGACACTAGTCTACACACTGTACCGTAGCGTGGACAATAAAACAAAACTTTCACATTGGGAAAGACATGAGGTAGCGTTTTTCTTGGTTTATTTACTGCACACAACACCCACTTACAAAAACAGAAGACAACACAAAAATTTTGCTCGTAACCCGAGCGTCCCCTCTCGCGGGTCAACGACCTCTCTCATCACTGAAAAACTTTTCCCCTCAAAAATAACTTTCTTCTGGATGCATACGCCTAGTGTTCTAAGAAATATCTGGGGACTTGACAGATGCCCACGCATGACTTCGGGACGAGATAGTATGACACAGCACGCTTTGGTCCGTCATCATTTCGTTATCCACAGCACGAACAAAGTTATTATTTCAAGAGAATATATGTGTAAGTGTTAGGTTTGTTTTTGACCTACTGGCTTGTTTACTAATATTTTGCGTGTGGTGCTGATAGTTGAATAAAAGTAACATCTGAAGACATCCAAAGAAAGTTTGAAATTTATTCAAGTGAGTATATTTTTACTAATGCAAGTAAATTTAAAAATTATTAAGAATTTAATAAAATGTTAAATTGATAAAAGTTATTAAAAATTTTCAAGTGTCAAGTGATCACTATTTGAATTAAGTTTAAAAAAGTTATTAAACACTGTCAACCGGGGTTACTTTGTCCATTCTTAAAAGAAAAGTTTGCACGCCAAACAGCGGTTACTCAAACGGCATTGAGTGCTCTGCAAATAATCAGCGCTGTTGTAATGTTGGCAGGAATGAGGCAGGAGTTTTTCCATTTAGTGATAGCTTATCAGTGTGAAACTAATCAATTTGTAAAGTGACTGTGAGCAAGTAATTTGAGTACCTTAGCAACTTTGATCCGTGAAGCCCATTTTCGATAGCTAATAAGTTTCTATTCTAGTCCTATTCCTAAGCCAAACAATGAAGGTCCTTCCACTTCTGGTCACAGTGTCAAAACAAAAATGCAAAACTGACTCGAGCAGCAAGGAGGATGCTGACATTTCTACTCATGACTCAACCAGTTCTGATGAAGAAAGAAAGATTGAAACAGAACAAATCATTCAAATTGAAAGGCCCCCTAAACTTGCAAGCAGGAGACTCTGTGATTGTGAAATTGCTCGGGAAAAAACTTTTGATGCATTTCCTGGCAAAGATTTTAAACATCTTTGACGATGGTGACTGGAATTTTCCTATCTGAGAACCAAAAACAAAGGGAAGTCGTTAACATTTTCTGAAAAAGTGGATGAATCCAGCATTTCTCTGACCAACGTTGTTTTCAGAACTCCATCTCCAAGAGTATGACGAGGCAAATTCTTTTTTGAAGAAGATTTCTCAAGAATTTTTCAAACAGTTAAGAGTCATATTACCTACATAATTATGTTCCCTTTTTACTCATTAGTATACTAACAGTTATCTACTAAAATTTTATAACGAAAATCTAACAATTCAATGAGTGCCTAGTATAAATATGATTTATAAAAATAATAAATAATAAATTAATAAGTTTTAACTGTTCTTATGTTTATTTTGGTTCATTTTACCCCCGGTAAATGTAACATTGCCCAGATATGACTTTAGAGGCAGTTTTTAATAGAAAACATCTGGTGTACCCCTGTTGTCTAGGTAACTTTACCCACTGGGTTTTTGAATTATTACTGAAAGAGAAAGCAATGAAAATATATTTAAACACCATAAATCAACTCTATAAGCCCTCCACCAAGCCTAGAAAAATTTTTCCCTCTCCAACTGATAGAGAAGTACACGGATTTTTTACTAGAAATTTAAAATTAGGCAAATTAACCCCTGTTGACGGTATTGTTATTTTTACCAGGACTTCGAATCAGAACTGAACCGAAAAAAAATTGAAAAAATGAGGTTCTTTATACGTAAACCGAACCCCAAAAATAAGCCACCCCTTGACCTGAATTGAAATCAAAAAAGTTATTTATTTTTTTTTGTACCGGTATATTCAGTTAATTTATACTTATTTCGGTTCAGACACAAATTTTTAACTTAAAGACTCTAAGATAAATTCTCTTTTTTATCTGCCGCTCAAATATAGCAAAGAGTAGCTGACTGCATGGACTTTCAAGTAGTATTTATTGCATTGTAAGCAAAATTCCTCTGAATTCTCTAACTGGCATCAAACATTGATAGTTCTTTCTTTCAACACGTTCCCTGCGAGAATTCAAAAAGGATTATCAACTTTATAGTCAATAATAATTTATAATAAAAGTATTACATACTTTATCATTTACATAAAGTGATTATCAGGTTAAGTGCAAGTATTTTCCGCTATGGATTGAATGCTTGGTAAGGAAATCTAAGGTACAAGAGATTTTTATGAATTTAATTCATGATAATTTATTTCACAAATTAAAATTTTATGAACATTTTAAAAACATCTTTTTAAGAGACTTTCATGACCCCTAGCCGACAACATTTTAATGTGAATCGAATTCAACCGGAGAGAGAAAAAAAGTCAGGTAGTCTTTTTTAACAAAACTACCGCATGTTATTAACGAAGGATTACTTATCGTTGCTTACCACTTTTATATGTGTATAGGTATGTATGTGTTATGTATATATGTATCTATATATATGTACGTATGTATAGATATACGTATATGTATGTCAAAATTTTAACGCATTTTGGTACTTTTCTGTTTAACTGTTTACTGTTTGTCGAAACGATACAGACTGGGTTTGGCACGCTGCCAGAATTATAACTCGCGAGAACGGATGGACGGACGGTTTTAGCATCTGAAATTTTGCTTTCCGATTGACCATTATGGAGAAATGTAATCTTACTTTAAAACTGTTCGAATATACTTAAACCGGTTTACGCACTATTGATGACGCGAACAGGAACAGAACCGAATAAAAAAAATTTTAGTTAATAGAACGAAAACTGGAATGGAAAAAATTATGGTTCGAAGCCCTGATTTTTACGTAATCTATATATATAAAACAGTTCCGTAACTGACTCACTGACTGACATACAACGCACAGACCAAACCACTGGACCCAAAGGGCTGAAATTTTGCATGGCGATTCTTATAGTGTAGGGGTGCACTAAGAGAGATTTTTGAAAAATTCTTCTTAGATTTTTTTAAATTAAATTTTTAAGCTGTTTTAGTAACTTTTTTAAAGTTTGCATTTAAAATAATAATTTGATGGTTATAAAATTTACATCATGAGAAAGATCATAAAAATTCCTTTAAAATGAAATCTTTTTCGAATCTTTACCTCGATTTTCTGATTTTTGGTGAATTTTTAAATATTAATTTTTAGAATTTAATTTATTAAATGCTGATCATGTTATTTCTTTTTCTGGTGCTTTAAATAAATTTATCGTCACGTGCATGACAACTAAATAGACAAAAAAATATTTTTTTCTTGCTAATGCGGCAGACGATTGGACATTATTTTGTCTATAAAAATATCCCTTACGAATTTTTTATAAATATATATATTTTTTTCTACATCACTTGTATATATTGATCGTCGTATTTATTATAAATATATATATATATATATTTTCGCATTAATTGCATACATTGACCGTTTTATTTAATTTGAATGTACTCCGTAGCGAAGTGCGGGTTTTCAGCTAGTTATAATGCATAAATAGAAAACAAGAATACTAAATTTACTTAAAAACGTAAATTTTTTTTGCTCTGTGTAATATACTAATATTCACCAATAAACATTTATTTGAATTTTTTTTTGGGGGGGTCCATAACAAGGATGTATTCAAAGAAAAGAAATGTTGTTAATGAAAACAGGAAATTTAATGATCGTTGGGAAAAAGATTATTTTTTCACAATGCAGAATTCAAAATTAATGTGTTTAATTTGTAGAGAGACGGTCGCTGTATTTAAGGAACATAACGTTAAAAGGCATCATGAGACAAAACATATTGAATATGTAAATTTCAGTGATGAAGTAAAAAGTTTTAAGTTAACTGCACTTAAATTGCAACTGAAAGCTCAGCAAAGGATGTTTGATTCATTATTACAACAACCATCTACCATTGTGAAAGCAAGTTATTCTGTTGCCATGTTGATTGCAAAGAAAATGAAACCATTTTTGGATGGTGAACTTGTGATATTTATTCGCGGTGTGAATGATTCATTCCAAGTGACAGAAGAAATGTTAAATCATTTAAATTTAAAAGGCACAACTAGAGGAGAAGATGTTTTCCAGGCGATTGAAAAATGTTTAGCTGAAAATAGCTTAAATTTTGAGGCTCTTTCCAGATTAACAACAGATGGAGCACCTGCTTTGGTAGGTAAAAATAAGGGAGCTATAAAATTACTTATGGATAAACTAGATTGCAGAGGCATTAAAACCAATGATATTTTTATTATTCACTGTTTGATACATCAACAAAATTTATGTGCTCGAGTATTATCCATGATTCACGTTATGAAAGTAGTTATAAAAATAGTAAATTACATTCGTTTACATGCTCTTCAGCATCGGCAGTTCAAAGAATTCCTTAGCGAATTATCTTCTGAATATGGTGATAGCCATCTAATATTGGTAAAATATACGATAAGTCGTGGAAAATGTTTAAAAAGATTTTTTTAATTTACGGGAGGAAATTGATATGTTTATGAACGAGAAACAAGAATCTGTTCCTGAATTAAGTGATGATGATTGGTTCTTAGACCCATTTTTTTTAGTGGATATAACAGAAAAACTTAATCAGCTAAATAAGGACTTGCAAGGTCAAAATAATTTAATAATCGATGCTTGTAATTTCATCAAAGCTTTTAATAAGAAATTATTGTTATTTGAGTGCCAACTTAGAAATAATAATGCTCAACATTTTCCTTTTTTTAAATAACTTCCCAAAAAGTCAACCTAAGAATTTCTTGAAATATGCTAATGAAATAAAGAAACTTATAACTGCATTCAATAATCGTTTTTCAGAATTAGCAAAATATGATAAAATGTTTGAAATATTTTCATGCCCATTTCATGTTGATGTGAATAGTGTTCCTGCAAATCTGCAAACAGAGTTAATTGAGTTACAGTGCAACAATGAAATGAAACAAATTTTTGCATCCACGTCAAAAATTAAATTCTACAATACTTATATTACATCCAAGAGATATTCCAACTTAAGATATTTTGCACAATGAGTTGTGAGTGCTTTTGGATCCACATATGTTTGTGAAAATTTTTTTTCGAAGATGAAATTTGCAAAGAGTTCATCACGGGCTTTATTAACTGATGCCAATTTAGAAAACCAGCTAAGATGTGCAACGTCGAACATAAAAATAGATTTACAAAAATTAAGTGAAGGAAAAGATAAACAAATATCTCATTAATTAAGACTCAAGAGTTCATTATAGTAGAATCATAGTATAACAATGAAGTTTTATTCATTTTGTATTTGTATTATATTTTTTAAAAGCATGTTTACATAAAGTGCGGCCTGCCATAATGTCACTCATCATCAAAGTGGCCCGTGAAACCATTTGGGTTGGCCAGGCCTGTTTTAGACTATCTCTGTTTTAGTCAGTTGTTTGATTCTTTACTCGAAAAATAGTTGATCTTTAGTTGAAAATGTGTGTTCAATTCAGTTAAATATAATTTTTGGATTCATTAAATTTTAATGTTCATCATTTCAAAGATTTTGACACAGAAACAATAAGTAAATTTTGATTACCCTAGCCTTTGTTTTTTAAATGCATCAGTAACAGTTTTTCTATCCTGAAAATATAAAATAAGTAAATTTTGATTACCTTAGCCTTTGTTTTTTAAATGCATCAGTAACAGTTTTTCTATCCTGAAAATATAAAGAGGCTATTACCATAAGCAGGTTAAAATGGAAGATGTTTCTTGAAAAGGACCATGATCTGCCCTGGGATATTAAACCATTGAATATGAAGAAGAAAGCAGAGGAAAATTTGTGTTGATGATGCAGGAAGAACAGAGCACAAGTTAACTTATAATGAAAATAAACAAATGATAGAATGTTTTATGACCTTAAACAACAATTAAGTGGTGTCATGACTGTATTGTGAGAAAAAATTTCTAGGTGGCCATTGTGATATATTTCTGCCTTTTTTATGCCCAAGCATGACAAAGTGTACTGTTTTTATTGATTTTATTTTGTTCCAATATTTTATGTTTGCCATCCATTATACTGTTTAACTTAATGTTGTTGCTGTTATGACTTATGCCCCCCTGGCTGGAACATGCCAGACCAGGTTCATAGATGGGTTGCGAGCAGAGAGAAATGTGGCCCTGGATTACAATGGCACCACAAGGGTCGGAGTCTGACTTTAGTGAGGTGCCACCTCAGTTTTGACTGAGCACTGTGAGGGGTGACTTCTGAAGGGCTCGTACCTTCCACTGCCTCTGACCACATAGGACTTTCTGGTCTACAGATTTCCCATAACATGGAATGAGAGCTGACATAGCAATAAGGCCTTACTGAGTTTGATTTCTGCTGGTGTGATTAGACTGCAGCAGGCGACCACTCTGCACACTCTCCCAAACAAGCAGGCCCACAGAGCAAGCCCCACACAGCAGCAGGCACAAAGCGGCTAGCTGCAGAACAGACAGGGGTGGGTGGGTGGGAGGAATGTTTTTAAGAAACTAAGGCATTAACCTGTTCTGGTAGAGGAAACACTCTAAAAGCTGACCCGGCTAAAAAAGCAAACTTGGGTAGCACCAAAGAAGAAGCTCACTAAAAGCGGCTGTGCTGAAAAGATGACGGTGAGCTTAATGTGAGTGTACAAGAGCCAAAAGGCAAATCAGACACCAGGCCTAAAAAAAGATTGAAAACACGACAGTATCGAAGCATGGACCAGGCGAGGAGACGACTTGGCCTAAATTAGATGTTGTCGATTTTGAGAGGGAACAGTTGTAAACCTGGGAGCAAAACCAGCAACTAGATATTAAATTCTCAGCATTACTGGGGGAACTCACCCTGTGGAACCTCCATGATCCAGCATGTCCTGTAGTCGCCAATGGGCACCATCCCAAAGACAAGGACCAAGGCCTCCAGGGTTGGACTTAGAGCCCAGCTGACCTAGCTTCGCTGCAGTCGATAGAATACATTATAATATTCTTAATATATAGATTCTGAGGACAGAACCAAATCTCCTGACTTACACAGTTCTCATTACCTTCTCACTCATCATGGCAGGTCCTAATCTTAATCTTACCATGCCCTAAGACTCCCAACTCATCACAAGGGCTGAGATGTTTGTGCTCAGGGAATCCTAGCACCAAAAGAATCTGGACCAGACTGATCAAGGACAATTTTATCTGAGCTGAACTAAGCTTAAGCCGAACAAGATAAAGAGAGTTAAAATTACTGACACTTGGTAATAGGGGTAGATCAGAAAAGCTAGGCTAACGGCTTATAATTTACACTACACTAGTAGGGGGTAAAATTAATGGGCGAGATGGTAAACTATATTTACATTTTTACCCCAGGCACTTTTAGTAGTTGAATTATGAAAATAAGTTCCTGTTGTGATACTCCTTTCAAACACAAGTTGGTTTGATCATCAATTTGTCTCATGGAAGGTTGTTTCATAGTCTAATTTAGAAGATCCCCTGTCTAAAAAGTACTTTACAAGAGACAAACTTCTTGTTTTGTCTTCCTCTTTGGCCATGACCCAGGCAGGCACCTAACAAGTCCACGAGTGTTAGTGCCCATATCTTCCCTAGACATGAAGGTATTCAATGGTGCTCATCGGGATTCAAACTGAGCACTCTCTGTCGAATCAAGCTTAATGCACTACCACTAGGCTGCCTTGTGCTGATTTAACTTAATAAACCATACATAGTTTATCTAACAAAATTGTCATATGAAATCCCTCTGTTCCTGCCTATGAAGGAGTGCTTAAGACCAACCAGCAAAGCTTTATTACAATTCATTTTTATATGCTGAATATTTAAACTACTTCTTGCTCAGAGAAATGCTAATGGAACTTTTAGAAATTATCTTAACCTTTTCCTTATGGGCCGGGATGGCATATATCCCAAGAATACAGGCCGAATGAATATATACAGGTGGTTATCAAAATAATGGAAACACTGAGAAACATCATGAAAACCTTAATTAATACGGGGCAGAATCACCTTTGTCATGTAATACCACCTGATTCACCTTGAAATTGGATTATACAAGTCATAAACAGTGGTTAAGAATATATTATACCATTCTTCAGGGAAAAATCATGAAAGTTCCTGTAGAGATGCTGTGGTGGATATCGATACCTTTATCTATCCGCTTATACAGATCACTGTGCTTGGATGATTTATAGTCGAGGGGATTGTACAGGGCAAGATAAGATATTGTCCGTCTCTTTCTCTCAGCTCTCCCTTTCGCCCCCTATTCTGTTTGTCAAAGGATGTTTTTTTGTGCACTCTGTATGCTATCATGACTTTCGATACCATAGCTCGAAAGACACCCATTAGCCTGGGGGTTGCAGTAACAGATATACAATTTAAACACACTCCAACAATTTGCCCTTTTTACAAGGTCTGTAAGGTTCAACATTTTACGCTGTTCCCTCCAAAAGCACGATGCCCTTAGCTTCATTACTGCTACCTGATAGTAGAATAATACATACACTATATTATATAAAAAATACCAGTTGCCAGACTTTTTTAAGGAATACGAAGCACATTCATAAACACCACTAATATTGAATGTGTTTCCATTATTTTGATAACCACCTGTATATATATATACACATATATGTATATATATATCCCTCTTAACCCTTTCGCGACGGGGTGCCTCTGCCTAAGACGCTCGCTGGGGACGGAGCGGAGGTGAAAGGAATCGTCCCACAGGGCGGGAGGTTTGTGTAGCTAAGCCTAACTTAAAGAAAAAAAAATCACAGAAAAAAAGTTAAAATCCTAACATCGTAATTTGTGGTACCATTTTAGATTAATAGGTAAGCTGTCATATACGTTAAAATCAGCATTCAATAATCTTTTTTCTTTAATTTACATTTTTAAAAAAAATACTCGCCTTCCTTAAGAAATAATTTTCGAAAGCACCATTCAAATTATTGTGAAGTTTTAATTGACAAAATACATTAATAAAAACATTAACAAAAAATATACAACACACTATTTACAAGAAGAAGTAGTAAAATTTAAAATGAAGCCTGAGTGTGGTAAATCTCGAAGCACGGAGAAACGCAAAGTCCTAGTTTTCATGATCTACTAGCATAAAATGTTTCTTGCTTTTTCCTTTGTTTTATCACGGTTTGTGAACAAACTGCACCTTCAGTATTATCATTGCAAAAAAACACTTTTATATCCGCAATTCTTAAATTAGAATATTTGGCTAACTTAAAAGTTGATGGAGCATTTCTTTGAGCGTTTTGAGCAAAACTGTTTTTTCTTGAAGAATCAAATTTAGTATATCATCATTAAAGAAAATAGTAAAGAAATCAATTTCTTTTTCAGCATTTACTACAGAATTTGTTCCCGGTGTTCCAATAAATATATGGGGTTGCAATTCCTCCAGCTCTCAAGTCCAAGATAAAGTATCTTGAGTCAAACTTCTATGGGAAGTGGAAGGCAGGCACTCAGTGAGCTCAGTCTCTGACAAAATGTCGTATTAGAATCACTAGAAATATCACTTTCTAACTCCTTAGACAATGAATCATCACTCTCATCTATGTCACTAATCATGTGAGTATATTCTTCCTCTAACGTTTTCTCGCCATAACTGGAGTCAAGCTTTCCGAAATAAGAAGGGAAGTATAACCAAAAGCAATGCAAAATGTAACAGAACTGACAATAACAACCTCCAAGACCCCTCATAGTAGTGAAAAAAATTTTTAAAAAAGTATTTGGAGAGATAGCAGAAGCGTGAATGTTTATATCACGTGGAAAGTTAAAGAGCCGAGCTCTGTTTGTTTACATAATTCTTTCCCCCCTCCCCTGCAACAGCTGATGCACAAAATACCAAATTCAGGCAGAATGTGAACAAACTGAAGGTCAGAATACTAAAATTATGTTCAGTTCAAAAGTAATGGACATCGGGCGCCATCTAGGGGTCTTTAAAAATTGTTCCAGCTTAAAATTTACGTATGCATCACCCGTCCAGTGGGTTCATTCTTCAGCAATGAATGGGTGGGATGCCCGGCTGTGAGAGACATTCGCTGGGAATGCATATATGAGACGCCCATCTGGAAAGGGTTAATGGCTGTTCATGCAAAGGGGGTATGAAATTTCTTGATCTAAAGAGGGAATCTGAAAAATGGGCCCCTTAAGCTAAAGGTTAACTATTGCTAATATCCTGTTGTCAAACACAGTATTGTTTAATAATCCTCAAATTTCAATTTTTCTGAAGGATCTAACATTTAACCACTGTATTACATTTCTAATTTTTGTGTTTTATAGGGAATGTAAATATATTATTGGAATTTCTCCAGATGTTTTGTGGGCTTTGAGAGAATTTATAGAAAACCAGGCTGAAGATGAAGGAGAGAAGGCCTTGTTATATGTACTTCATTTTCATATTCATTTTCAGGATGATGGTAGGTTCTATATTTTTTGTTTTCCTAAAGTTTGATTTTTAACTGTGATTGAAATAATTGAGAGGAAAAAATTTTGAAACTATACAAAGTTTTAAAATATTTTTTTCGCTACAGTGTAAGAGGTGTTTTAGTTCCATAGAAATTTAAATGAAAAAATATTTGTATAATATTTGCAGATACTGGGAATATTTACAAACATTCAGGGAAATAAAGAAGGCAGCATAGTAATCATTATATCACTGTATAGAAAAAAAAATCTTTTTTAATTGTATAAACAAAGCTTAGAAATAATTTTACTTGCAGTATATAAGTTCCATAGAAATTAAATATGAAAAAAATTCTTTTCAATCTTCCTAGTCTAGGAATGTCATAAATTTTGCAGAAATGCAATAGAGCATATAATATTCATAACGTTGTAGCCAGATGATGGCCAAATGGCTAGGGCACTGGCATTCAGTTCAGATCCTGTGGGTTTGAGTCCCACTGTTGGCATGGTTTGTAGCCATTTGGAATTGGCTTTAAACTGTAGGTCCCGGACTAATTAGCCCTCGTGTAGCAAAAAGTTGACCGTAGCACTCCAAACCAAAACCAAATCATAATATTGTATAAGGAAAATAGTTATTGTTGTGTTGTGACTGATGCCACTTGATTGACAGTATATTGTCAGTTCAAGTCCATAACGGCTATTGGGTGAAGTGGTTGGCTCCAGTTTTTAACAGCACCACAAGGGTCAGAGTCCTATTTGGTTAAAGGACTGGTCCTGTAATTTTGAATCGAGTCAAGTAACGAGACCGGAACACTTGACTCTGCACCTCCAGAGGTAAATTTGAGAACTTGGAGGACATTGCAGCCACAACAGATTTTTTGTGCACCAGCCGACATTAGTGTACATGGCAGTGGATTCGTCAGCGACTGGTGTCGAACCAGAGACATTCAGATCACTGACCTGTTGCCTTTGCCAATTTTTATATCATATAAACAAAGTTTAAAAATCATTTCATTTACTTTGAAACATAAATTTTAGTTCCTTATATAGTTGCTAAGAATGAAAAATATCTTCTTGCTAATCATCCCAGTGCCAGGGAGATGTTATAAACTTCCATAGAACTGAAATAGACATTATAATATTTTTAATATTATTGTATAAGGCCTATTTTAAAATGAATCTAATAATAATATTATTTAAGGATTATGTTGTATAAAATGTAACTTTATGTCTTCTGTTTCGTACAAAAAGAGATGAACTCACAAAGAAGCTACATTTTGTATGGAAGTATTTAAGTTCTTACAAACTGATCAAAATTTCTTTCAGTCAAAATTTTGTGGTGAAATTTATTTTTTCTTATATATTTTAAACTTAAATTTTCAGCAACAGGTTGAGTATATCTTATCCAAAGTGCCTGAAACTACTTCAATTTAAAGTACTCCAGATTTCAGAACATGAGAAATTTTAGGTAATAAGCTATTTTAAAGATAGGACACAATAAAGTAGACAGTTTACAGAAGGTTGTTCGCACTTTATGGAAATGATTTTGTAAATTATTTTTGTTGTTTGCATTTTGAGATAAAAATTTGGCAACTTCAGAATAATCATCTGCTACTGTTCTGTTTTGATTGGAATGTAAAATAAAAGATTTATTTTGAAAATGGCCCGAAGGTTACATAACTGTGCTTTCTGAGGAGAAATATTCGTATCAACAAATTATAAAGTGGTAAAGTAATTAATCACACCTTTATTTTGTAAATTAATATCTATTTGTTTTATATATCTTACCCATCAAAAAGAAATCTGCAAGGAAAACAAGATTAAAACAAAACATTGTTTGGGAATGAATACACTGTATTTTCAATTAAAAAAAAATTTATATTAAAATTAATGAATTTTAATGACATCGCATATATTGTAACAAATAATTTTAAACATACATTACCACATGCATCCTTAAATTTAATTACTGATAAAGTCTGTTAATTTTCTCTGAGTTTTTCTTTGAAAAAGTGTTTTCTCTCATAATGTCTCACATCTTTGCAATGCACCAAAAACCCCTTCAGGCATATTTTCTTCAAACTATAATCTGTGGCGGATTGTTTCAAATGATTTTAGCATTTCATCATAGGAAGGTTTGTTGATTTCTGCATCATGATCATTTCCATCTTCATCGCAATTCATTGCTGTATTGTTTTCATTTGTTACACTGTCCAAAATACCCAATTCAGTTAGTGTTTTTGAGGTCAGAATCAAGTAAAAGAAAATCATTAATCAGCTATCATCGTTAATTTGTTCTTTTTCCCTTACCTGTATCCATATTTTTTTAAGTTTCTCTAAGAGAATATTGTCTTCGTCCTCCGTACTTGCCGAATTCTCATTGCTAACAAAGAATCCAGCTTTGGTAAAACTGTTGTGAATAGTACAATCTGTGACATCATAGTTCCATGCTTTGGAAATTTCTGATATGCTTTCCTATAAGTTGATCTTTGGCATGGATTGTTGTTCTCAAGTGCAGTGATAACTTTTTTGCATTATTCTTTTGCGTTAGTGTATTTTGAATTTTTTTTATCACCCCTTGATCCATTGGCTGCAGTTCTGATGTAGTGTTTAGTGGCAAGTAAAGAACTATAATGTTTTTCAGTTTTTGGTTGATATCTTTTGGATGGGTGACACAGTTGTCAAAAACGAGAGCAATTTTGTGACTGTAATTTAGTGGTTATCAGGCCAGAGAAGACACTTAGTCTTGATAAAATATTTGAATAAGATTCACAATTAACAACATGAATATATACAGCCAAGGCACAGTCGCCATGCACACACTAGTGCTATTACCGTACTGCCACATGCAGTAGTACACTCCAGTTCTTATTGTCAGTTACCAACACAGTTACAGTTACATTACATAAGGATTCGTAAGTCATGCCGTCCCTATCGCTAGATAATACGGCGAAAATTCCTGCTGACAAAAAGTCGTCGCGACAGCGCTCCTACCAGTCCACATCAGGACCGGCGGGGCCGTCACACCAAAGCAACATTTTCTTCTTTAAGTATTATGCTGTTATATTTAGATTTGTCATTGGGTTATGCAATAATACACAACATAAGTGCACTGTATATAAATAATATCCTATATGTAACACATTACTTCAACTCTGCTTAATACTGTATATAACACTATTTGCACAATACACAACACCAACTGCGACACAGTGCACAACCTCATTTACATAATTACAACACAGTTGCAATTTATACTTCACAATTAAATTACATTCCAATCTGTTAATTCTAAATTGAAAACAATTGTATAAAATCACATTAAATTATCAATATACTACTGTAAAATATACCTTATGTTACACTGATACATACAATGATACCATATACATATTTACAACATGATGTCGGTATTCATTTTATTTTTAACTCCATTTCACACTATATTATAGCATATTAATGAGCTACCTTTACTGCTTTTCTTATTTTATATGATATAGAATATTAAATTATCCATTCTATTACACCCGGTACATGTTTCAATACATTTACAATAATCTATTAATCATTGCTTGATACATCATATTTCATACAACTAAACATTTCAGTGAACCACACTTTCCAGAACTACCGTTATGCTGTGCCTCATACGCACTTCAGCTATTATTGTTTTGACTGCACATAGTATATAAAATAATCATCAACATACGCTGCTTAATTTTATATTCACTATAATTACAATATTTTCAGGTTAGTAGCACTATAAATAGCCAAAACAAACCCAACAAGTAACCCAGCAAGAACTGAGCTACTATGACGATTGGGAGAAAGGAATGTGCTCATCCATCAAAATGGAGATCACCTTTTTAATAAAATTTTTACAATAAAAATCAGTAAAGAATTTGTGTTTATCCCAGTTAAAACACAGTTACATTACATAAAACACAGTTACAGTTCATTACATAAAACACAGTTAACATGATTACTATTAGTTTATACTAACATATGTGACACCCTTCCCTGAAGACATTTAATTACAAATGTAGTCATTCAGATATTCAGGTCTTTTTATCAGACGTCCTGATTTAGTTTTATTTATGGATTCCAGAGATGTGTTAGTTACCAGGGAATTATTAACATTGGTATTATAGGTTTCAGGGTCTTCAGGCATATTGAGATCCCAATCAGTTTTAATTTCAAATGGAATTTTTGATGGTCTCAAATGTATTCTATTTCTCACCAAAGTTTTACCTGAACTATTTTGAATAATATATGATCTAGGATTCTGACATTTGGATATTATCTTGGCCGGTTCCCAAGTCTTACGACTAAAGTTATATGTAGCCACATTATCACCAGGGTTAAAATGTTCAAGAGCACTAGTACCTCGATCATAATAACGTTTCTGTTTTACCTGTCTATTTACTAACTTTTCCTGTACATTTTTAAATATTTCTGCATCCAATAACTTATTATGAATTGGTATTTTAGTTTTTAATCTCCTACCAAACATTAGTTGTGCTGGTGATAAATTCAATCCCGAAATAGGGGTATTCCTATACTCCATTATTCCAACAATCCACTCTCTATTGTCTTCGATAGCTTTTTTGATTATTGCTTTTATGATCCCAACAGCCCTTTCTGCCATTCCATTACTTTTTGGGTAACGGGGACTTGAAAAGTTATACTCAAAATCCCATTCTTTGGCAAAAGCCTTAAATTCAAAGCTATTAAACGGATTATTATCACTAACTACTATTGAAGGAACCCCATAACTAGAAAAGCAAACCTTTAATCTTTGAATGATTTCTTTTATACTTTTACTCCTTAATTTTTTTACTTCAATCCACTTAGAATAATAGCACATAACAACTAAGTAATTGGTATTTCTATATTCCATAATATCAACACCTATCTTTTCAAAAGGTCTGTGTGGAATTGAATGTGATAGAAGAGGTTCTTTAATATTGGCTCTTTGAAACATCTGACATATTTCACATTTACCTATCATTAACTCTATACTTTTAGACATACCAGGCCAAAACATGATCTCTCTAGCCCTACTTTTGCTTTTTTTCAACTCCAAAATGACCTTCATGGATTAATGACAACATTTCATTTCTGAGCGAGGGAGGCACAACAATTTAGAGTCTTTAAGTAACAAACCAAAATCTATAAACAAATCATTCTTACATTTATAATACTGTCTTACATTAGCAGGAACATTTTGAATGTGATCAGGCCAACCCCTCTCACAATACTCATAGACCAATTTTAACTCAGAATCCATTTGAATGGCATTCTTAAACTGACCCAACCTTCTTTCACTTACTGGAAGTTGTTTGACAGTATGAACAATACTTAACATTTCAGGGTCATCAACTACTAAATCTTTAATGTATGCCCTAGACAGAGTATCCGCAAGATACATTTCACTACCTTTGACATATTCTATTTCAAATTGATATTTTAGTAGCTTTAATAACATTCTTTGCAACCTTGAAGAAATATTACATATTGGTTTATTTACAATTGACACAAGTGGCTTATGATCATTCTGTACAATAAATTTTTTTCCATACACAAAGTTATGAAATTTGTTTATAGCAAATACAATAGATAGCATTTCCTTTTCTATTTGAGCATAATTTTGCTCCGTTTGTGTGAGACTTCGAGACGCATATGATACAGGGTGGCCCTCTTGAATGAGACAAGCCCCTATACCATCTTTAGAACTGTCACACTGTATAATAGTTTGTTTAGAGCTACTAAATACCCTTAAAACAGTTGACGAGCTCAATAAACTTTTAATCTGTTTAAAAGCATTCTCATGCTCCTCAAGCCAACTAAATTCTACACTATCTTTTAACAGACTCCTTAGGGGAGATGTTATGGTAGAAACATTTGGTATAAATTTGGACACGTAATTTACCATTCCCAAGAATCTCCTCACACCCCCTTTATCAGATGGAGTTTCCATTTCAGTTATTGCTCTAACATGCTGTGGATCTGCCCTAATTCCATCTTTAGATATAATCTGTCCCACATATTTAACTTCAGGTACTCTATACTGGAATTTTTCAGGATTAAATTTAATATTACAATCCTTTGCCCTTTTTAAAACCTTCGCTAAAGAAATATCATGCTCACTTTCTGTATTACCCGCTACTATTACATCATCGAAATACACTTCGACATTTTCTATGTCCTCAAATAATGTCAGATTTCTTTTCTGAAATACCTCAGGAGCTGATGCGATTCCGAATGGCATTCTCAAGAATTGGTATCTACCAAAAGGTGTATTAAAAGTGCATAAATCTGCACTAGACTCATCTAAAGGCACTTGCCAAAACCCATCCTTCAAATCCAAAACAGAAAATACCTTCTTCCCTTCTAGTCTGCCTATTAACTCCTCAGCAGTAGGAATTATGTGATGTTCTCTTTTTATAGCTTTATTTAGATTTCTGGGATCCAAACAAATCCTTAAGCTCCCATTAGGTGTCTCAATCACCACTAAGCTGTTAACCCAATCTGTTGGTTTGTTTACTCTTTTCACCACTCCTTGAGATTCTAACCTTTCTAACGTTTCTCTAAGGTTCTTAGTTAATGATAAAGGTACACGCCTAGGTGGGTTTATTACAGGCTTAATTTCAGGATTCACTTCAATTCGATAAGGGTCACCTGGGAATTTACCTAAGCCACTGAAGACTTCATTATGTTTAGTTACAATATCATTTTTACTGAGTGTTTCAATTTGTTCAATTTTTCTTATTAAATTTAATATCTGGCATGCTTTTAACCCTAATATTGGCTTAGATGATACATCAACAACAATAAATTTCAATGGAACATTCTTATACTGATTAGTAGTACAATTTAACATTAATTCACCTTCTGGTTTCAATTTGAAATTCCCATATGAAAGCAATGTTACATTAGTTTTACTCAATACACTATTTGTTGGAAGTATCATATTGCTATATACAGACATTGGCAACACATTAGTTTCAGCTCCTGTATCCAGTTTAAATTCAATTATATTATTTTCAACATTAATTTTCTGAAACCACACATTATCACACGAACTAATATTTACAAAACTATTATCAGTACTTACTTCTTGATGTGACACACTGTCTATGTATAAATCCACATTAGAGTTTTCTATGTTGTTCACACTTCTGTAATGGTTTTTCACAGTTTTACAAACAACTGCAAAATGGTGCTTTCCTTTACACTTAGCACAAAGTTTACCATAAGCTGGACAGTTATATTACATAAAACACAGTTACAGTTCATTATATAAAACACAGTTAACATGATTACTATTAGTTTATACTAACATATGTGACAGTGACACTCTGCAATCATGTTTGTCCAACTTTTGAACCCATTTTTCACATATTTCTGACACCATCCAAGATTTTTTTTGTTAAAGTCATAATCAACCTCCAAAGATTTTGCACCTTTTAAACATCTTGGATTTTTGCTTCTTCCAATAACTAATGATCTCAATTTCTGATGACCAGTCATATTTGCACCTAACAAGACAGTTAATCTTGCTTTAATTTGTTTTTCTCCAAAGCATTTTTCCTTTTTTAAGTGTTAATGTCTTTTGAGGCAAACATTGAAAAAATAAATCAGTCTCATCCGCATTAAAGATTTTTTTTCTGGCTTATAGTCTTTTAAAACTTACTCAGTGTCTTAATTATCCAATTTTCACTGTCATTATCATCAATGCCTTTACTTTCACCAGATATTACTTTTGCTATAATTCCGTGTCTTTTAAATTTTTCAAGCTATCCATTGCTTCCTCGAAATTTGTCATATCCCAATGCCTTTGCGAATTGAAGAGCTTTCTCAGTTATGAAAGGCCCAGAGATCAGAACATTTCATCTCGCATTGTGTGTATCCACTTCAAAACTGCCTCATCCACATCTTAATAGACACATGTTTTGAACAAGAATTCGATGAATCATAATTTTGTATCTTATCATGATTTTTTATTATGGTTGATAAGCTGTTTGGGGGAATGCCAAATTTTAAAGCAATATCCTTTTCCTTCATGCCTTTATCCACCTCATGAAGAATTAAATTTTTTTCTTTGATACTCAAGCACTTTCGCTTTGACATTTTCCAGCTATAAGAACCGAAATTACCAGCACGACATTGATCAACAATCTAGAAAACGGGACACTAGTTCAAGGACATGGGACAGCTCCATTGAAGGTTAAAGGGGGGATTTTAAAAGTTTTTCTAGGGAAGTGGACAGTGGGAGAGAGGGGAGGGTGGATAAAGGTTGCACTTCCTGGATGAAATGCAAAGAATGACAGAGATTTTACAGCTCTCGGTGAGTTAGGCAACTGGTAAAATCAGTTCAAGGTCATTGATCACCATAAAATGTGTTAAAAGAAAGAATTAATTTGAAATGTTCAGAAATATTTTGGGCAATTTGGATGTTATTTTACAAAGAAATTTGCAAAATGTTCTTGGTTCCAAGGAAAAGATCGCAAAATAGAGAAATTTGCAAAAAAGAGGTTCATTAAATAGAGGTCCGACTGCATATTAAATTTGAAAGGGAAAAAAGTCTAACTGAAAGTAAAAATGAAAACATGACTGTGAAACCTCATTCTAAGACTGTTCAAACGCAGGTAAATATAAAAAAAGTGAAGTCTTTGATCCTAAAAGAAAATCCGCCAACTCAAAGATCCATTGCATCGAAACTAGGAATGTCTTCTGGCACTGTAAATAAAATCATTCATAAAGATTTGAAGTTAAAAGAGAAGTTTAAACCAAAACTTCATCTGCTTTTGCCAAAGTATATTGCTGAAAAAAAAACAAATTGTAGAAAATTATATGAAAAACACCTAGCTGCTGAAAAATGGAAATTTGTTATAACACTTGATGAGGCATGGGTGTAATTAAGTGACTGTAATATAAAAAGTTCAATTTTCTATTGCTCAACTGACGAGAATGACTGTATGAAATGGCTTCGTCAGTGTACAGAAAAGTTCCCAAAGGGATTCATGATAGTTGTAGGATTTGTTACAACGGCAAATTAAAAATAAAAAAAGTCTCAAGTAAAGCCAAAATTAATTCACTCTACTATCAGTAGAATATTTTAGAACTAATTTTTGAAGAAGAAGTCCTAGCCTTTTATGGAAAGGATATTGATAAAGTGGAGCTTCATATGGACAAAGCCTCTAGTTTCACGTCTAATCCAACTTCCGCTTATTTAGCAAAGAAAGAATTAGGAACACGAATAAAATGTATCCCATTTAATGAAATACCTGTAAAATCATCTGATGCTTCTCCAATGGACTTTTGCACTTTCGGTTTATTAAAACGAGCCTTAGGAAAATGGCATCCAAAAACACTGAACGGACTTTGAAAAATGGTCCAATAGGAATAGGGTAAAATTGACATGACAGTACTAAAAAAAAGTTTACTTTCATAGAAAATTCGAGCTAGAGCTATTGTCAAGAGCCATGGCTATCAGATAGAAGCAAATTGCTGCAAAAAAGTATGGCATTTATACATAAATTTTAACTATAAAAATCGTTTTCATAAAGTGTTAACGACCTTCTATTTTTGGGCGTATACAATCATTTCAGACTAAATTTATGTGCTACTGATGAATAGTCAATTTTTGTACAATTATTTACATATAAGTATTTAATAGTAACAAAATATGACATATATACCCTTAATAAACATAGTAATAATAAGTTAGATCAGATGTTGAATTTCACACTTGCAATCTCATGTTCATGAAAAAAAAAATTCACAGCCCTTTGGACATTGAATTTTCAGATGTTAACTAATACATAGTGGGTTCTTCACTGTTGGGGAGGATTGCATCATTAATTTCACCTTCACTTTTGAACAAATTATTTGTGAACTTAGTACAGTATTCATATTATTAAATTATACAATCTCTTTTAGCTTAGAACATTCCCAGGCCTTGGAAGATTAGCATGAATTTTTTCATTTTAAGTTTCTTTGGTACTAAAGTTCCTCTTACAATGCAGAAGAAATTTTTAAAGATTTTTTGCATAATTACAACCTTTTCTCCTTTAAATTTTGTTTTTGTATCATATGATGATTTAGTTCAGAGATGGCACTAATTTTTGTTGAAAACAAATGCTTTCAGATGAGGTTGAGTACGTTGAGACTGTAAGTGATGAATTGCCTCCACCCATACCTGAAAGAAGTGAATGTGAAAGTATAGAGCAAGAAGATGCAAAATCTGTTTCTGAATCTATGAGCACTGAATTGTTGACATCCCCATCTAATAACAGTGAAAATGAAGATATTAAGCTTGAAAGTATGTTGGACTCGGAGCCTGTCAGTAACAGATCACTTAGATCCCCATCCAGAAGCAGTGAAAGTGATAGTGAAAGTGTTAAACAAGATGATGCAAAATCTGATCTTGAACTAGAAAATTTATTAAAGGAGCTGAATATAAATCATCCTCAAATTTCTATGATAGTGACTACATGTGCTTCAGCTGAGTATGACTTCTTTATACATTTTGTTCACTTGCAGATGTTCATTTTGTTTGCTGTTATAATTTAAAAATTTTTGAGATTATAATAGTTTATTGCTTGATTTTTGTGTATCGATATTTTCAGGTTTACGAGAGAGAATTCTCTGCTCTTTGGTTTTAAGCATTTTAATGTCAGTGCATTGAGATAACTGACTGTTTGGCAATAACTTTCTCTACTAATAATTTTTCATTACTTTAATGATTAGTTTTATCTAGGAAAATAAAATCATCTAGTACAAGTGCAAAACTCCATGTACCAAATCCTTAGGTTCAAATATGTTTTGATATTCACTATTGAGGAAGGCAATATAGACTCAACATACTACATAGAATGAGTCACAGAATACATTAATATTATATTACACTATGGCACAATAATCAGTATACTGTACAGTATTGTGGGATGTACTTGTAATTTATTATATTATAATTCATTTTGTAATTCTCCTATAACACATTTTGTATGTATAACACAATATTAAAGCCAAAATGAACCAGTAAATTAAATAATCCAGAATGGGTCTAGCTATAAATGCACTTTTAAATTACAGAAAAATTCAGTTTAACTTTATTAAAGCAAAATTGAATTTATCTGTAATTTAAATGAAAAAAAACTATGCACAGTTATATACATTTTTTTTAAGAATGCAGTCAATCTTTTACGAATAGAAACAATTAAATGAGTTTCATTAAAACTGGGATAGGAGCTATCAAGTTATAGGTATTTTTACATGATATTCGTTAAATTTAGATGAATGATGATTGATTTGAAATTTTGCTATCATCTGTTGGGTGAAAGAGAAATTTTTGTTAAGAGGTATAATTTTATTTTATGAAAAAGTTCTATTGGCTAAAAGTAGGTCTAAGCTAGAGAGAGAGAGAGAGAGAAAAACATTCAAATAATTTTAAAGACAAATTAACTGAAAGTGTTCTCATTAAAAGTATTCTTCATGTATTACAGTAAAAGATGAAGTTACTGCTCAATATAACCAGGGCTTATTAAATATGGTTTTTGAATTATGAAATTCAGGAATGGATAAATGATTATTTAAATTATCTAATAAAACTCTTCATTCCGGTTCAATATTTCAATTGGCTGGAATGCTTCATTACTGCTTATCAATGCTGCATGACTGTCCAGGGGGTTACAAACTACCTAGTGTTTAGTGAATCTTGAATATCTATAAGGAAAATATACAGTTGAAATATTTCAGCATTTAACATCAATTAATCTATTATAAAATTTTCAGAGGTATAAAATTATAGCAATGGATTGTGGACTTGAATTTATGTTATGGGACCCGCTAAAAATTATATATTTTGGACATTAAATTTAAAAAACTCTTATTAAAAAAACCTATTTTATGTCTGCATATTCAGCATCATTAGCATGCTTTCTTCAGTAATGAAAATTTTGGGACCTGTTTATTAAGAATCAGCCAGATCCACATTTAATGTTGAGACTCTCTTTCTTGATTGTGAGAGAGATTTTACTTTATGAAGTGGGAAGTTCTTTTTATTATAGAGAGTTTTGGTAATTTGTTGTACTATCCATTTCATTTGCTTATTCTTTTTGCAGCATAAGTTCTGTGGATATGAATGATGGTGAAACTGAAATAGCCTATGCACTAAGAAATAATTATATTTACCTAGCACCATTAGGTGTAAATAAAGAACAAACAAAAAGATCCATTTCAAAGAAATATGATGATGAAACTCAGAAAAGACAACGATTTGAAGACGAGGAAATGGCAATTGTTCCTTCAAGCACTCCTTCACAAACAAGTTTGACTGCTTCAGAGGTAACATCTCAGAAAAGTACAAAATCTTCAAAAAGTTCAAAACAAACTACACCTTCTTCACACAAAAAAAGATTAAAAGGGTCTAAATTGCCCAAAAGGTCAAATTCCCAAAAGAGTTCAAAACGAACAAAAAAAGTCAAAAATATAACCAGCCCATGCTCTGACGAAGATGAAGCAAGTGAAGATACAGATGTTGATGAAAAACCTCCCCAAGTAAGGTTGTGTATTAATTTTAAATATTTAATGCATGAAATCTCTGCTTTTATTGAAATGTAATTAAATAAGATATTTGTATTCAATCAATCAATGAAGTTAATTTAAGAGGACCCAAGGTAGCCGCCTAGTGATAGCACGCAGGGCTTGCCATTCAATACCTTCGTGCCGAGGCCGGATATGGGCATGTTTAATCTGTTGACAAGAAAGTCTTTCTATGAAGTCAGAAGGAAAGGGGTAGGTACAAACCCTCCAGATGTTGCCCCTGGGGGTGCTCAGTCTAAAATGTGGTGGCACCAGAAGGTGGTGTGCGTTCATTTATACATTGCCCCCATTGTAAGCAATGTTCCTCATAGAGGCTTCTTAGGAAAATGTCGAAAGACAATGTGCGTGCATCATTAAAAAAAGTAAAGAAATATTTCTAATTAAACCATTTCTAATATGCTAGTAAAATTTTCATATTTTTTTTTTGCTCGGAGGCTAATTTTTAAGGGCTCAGTTTAAAAAGACTGATAAATATGTTTAATTATGCTGTTATAAATTGTCTGAAATAAAGTTTATGTTTGCTCTCTACTCAAATATTTATCAAGATGGGGTACTGCAGCATTCTGTGTTTCCTTGTTAAGCATCATGAAACAGTACATTTTTCTAAAAATATATTAAACAATCAATAGAAAAAAAAAAGCATTTTCAGTGAATCTATTAGTACAGATGAGTTTATTATGAAGTGTTTCAGTGTGCCTTAGAAAATGCATAAAAAAGTCTTAATTTTCAAAGATTTTCTTAAGTCTTTAAAATTTTTTAGCCTTTTGTTCTAAAGTTATAAAATTCCTTGTTTTTATAAGTATGTTTTAAGTCATTTTTGTAGTGTGTTTCTTTTTCAGCATAAGAAGGAAAGTTCATGTTAAAAACTGATTCATCACTACAAATTTTTTTAAATCTGCTACTTAATTATCAGTTATCTGATTTATAATCTGACTTATTACTATATCATACGTGCCAAGTGTTCCGTTTTTTATCCTTTGTTACGAAAATACGTTTTCAAGCAAAAATGTCCTGTATTTTTACTTCCCCAGCACCATTGCTTTTTTCCCCCTTACATCGCATTTTCGAGATTCCCCTCCTAGCAGCTTACACTATACAAAAACTTCCTGGACAGCAAGCAGCTTCTACAACATTGGAAAGAAAGAGAAAGTCAACATCATGTGCTTCACCTAAACTAATAAAAAAAAAGTAAAATCAACCTTATTTGCTTCACCAATACCAGTAAAAATATTAAAATTAATGTCAAGTCCTTCACCCAACTCTGTAAAACAGTTAAAACCAACCTCATATGCTTCTAAAAAATCAGCAAAAAACGTAAAATCACTTGCAAAGTCACCATCATCTACCAATAATAATAATAAATGCATATTGCAGTGAGAAGAAAGAATTTTTCTTACATTAAGCTCAAATCTTGATCATGCTTTAGCATTTTTTGTGAAAAATGTGATTGTCATTTATGAAACATATAATGTGATGTTTTAAAGTGAAGAGCCGAAAATTCACAAGATGAGAGAGTTATTGAATTTTTTTGAATCGTTGGTGAGATTTGGGAAAATTTCTGTCACAACTAGTTTGAAATGTGTATTTAATGTGAAATTTGATGTATTTAAAAATCCGAAGGATGATAAAGATTTAGTTATAGGATCTGAAACATCAGAATTTGTCAAAGAATTGTCTGAAAGCGATATTTTACAGTTCTATTCTTGTGTTAGAAAATATTATACAACATGTTGTTGCTCTTTTTTTTTTTTTTTTTTCCGATTATGCTATATTACTGAAAATATAATTTTGAATGCTTGTATTATTATAATTTTGAAATTCATTATCAAATTTTAAATGAAATAATCATATTAGATTATAACTTTCAAACCAATTAAGAATAGAAATAAATAATTATAGACCTGCTTACACCTAATATTGATGATGTGTAACTGCATACATCTTTCTTATTCATTACCTAAGCTACAACATGTAAATTTAAAAAAAAAAATCAGTGCTTTTTGTTGTGGTTGTTTATTAAATTCTAGATAGCACCTTGCCTCTCTTTCCCTCACAATTGGTTTTTGTGTACTATTCATGCATGTTTGATCTGTTAAAAAAAAGGAGTTCTTTATCAGTATGCAGGTGTTGTAATAGGTGTAGCGCATAAGTAATTCTCATCAGTGATCAGTCATATCCAAGTCTTGAGCTGGACTAGTAAAATATCACAATCTTAAAGGATTTAATGTCTACAGATTATCAAAATAAAGAATCTGCTGATCACAATCCAATACTGAATTTATTTGAACAGGTTACTACCGATAATTCATTAGATTGATAATTTATTATAAATTAAGCATAGTCAAGAGCATAGTCATATAAAAGCAAAAACAACAGTTTTTATTCAAATCAAGTTACTTTTTACTTGTTCTACTGAATTTTTACAGTAAAATCTTCACAATATTTCAGAATGAAAAAATATATAAGAACACAAAATTCACGTTAAAAGTTTAAATGTACATTATTATATTATAACTTTGAATAACATTCTATTATTTTATTAGTTTAATTCATTTTATGGTTTTTAATGTTGGGCACCTATATATTATTTCTATAAGGTTTTTTTATATGGAGAACTATTTGGAGAAAACGGCTGAACGTAAAATTATGATTGGGGTATTAGAATAAAACTTTTGCCGTGTAGATATGCCAGTTGAAGGGCAAATTGGTTTGGGGCAATAGTTTGGACGTGACAGATTGGCAAAATTGCCATGTAAAGTCTATGGGAAAAGCATGCATGCTTACTTCTTTGTTTACATTTACTTTTATTGCTCACAAACTGAACTTTAAAATTTTTAAAAACATGCCATTTGTAATACACTTTTGTCATTGCCCTTATCTACATAAGGTGCTCATTTCAATGTCACCTTTGGAGTGTTCATGGTGTTTTATGATCAGTCTTATAGTAAGTAAATGCTTCATCTATATACTAGTTCTATGAGGGTTTTTTTTTATTTAGAGACCTATTTTGAGAGAACAGCTGAACATAAAAATAAGGTTGAGTTATCAAAATGGAAGCCTTTGAATATATTTATAACTTTTTTTTTTCAATTATCTAAAGTTTACCTTTGTTACTTGATATGAGTTTGTCCTTTACAAAAAAAAATTAACTGTGAATTTCGACAGGTTTCTACTATAAGGTAAGTGTCCCGAATATTGCCTACCCTAACTTTTTTTCGACATTTCATCCACTTTTTAGTTTCTGATTAGGCTGGAAACTCAAAGAACATCCCTAAGAACTATTTCCTTTGGTATCCTGAGATCAACCAGCTCCAAAACCAATGCCAGTTTAAGTTATGTAGCTAAATTGGAAAATTTGAAATTTCCAGTGAACTCTAGAGCGGTTCCTAATATCGCCTGCCTCTGTTCCTCTTACCGCCTACCAGGTGAAATTAGGAGCACCTGTTAAAAGGCGTTGCTAGCAAAGACTCTGTTTAATGCACTTTCAAATGGTATAATCAAAATTAAAATTTTTATGTACCTACCTGGTCATTTACTGGATTCTGATTCTTTGGAGCCAAAGTTTACTAAGACAACAGCCAAAACAACTTCAGACACCATATAGTTTCTGTTGTCAGTGATATGAGCATAGTCACTATCATCGCTGTCAGTACAGACCCAGAACTAAGAAGTTACTGCATTCTCTCATACATAGCGCGAATCATACTTTAGAAACATGAGTATGCGATATTAGGCACGGGGGCGATATTTGGGACACCTACCCTACTAATAAATAGCAATAATCTTCTATCAATGAATTCAACCTGGAAAAATTCATTCTCCATGCTGACGAGATTTCCATGCATTCTCTACACATTCTCCATGCTGAAGTCTAACAAGGTACCATCACAGTTTTGCCACCAAGTTGCTTCATTGAAACTAAACAAAATCTTTTACCCAATGTTCAGGAACCAGAAGAAACTGCACGAATAGAGGAGGTGTCTGTGTTTGAAGTTGAACAATTTCTTATCACTAAAAAGTATGCTTCACTATTCAGTTTGAACACCTGCGGCAATTAGTTAAAGTTGATAAATTAGATGCCAAGATGTAAATGTTAAAGGTCAATAAGCATTGAACTCTGTCAAAGTTAAAAAGTCTTTGTTATTCCTTAACTGAAATAAAATTGACTTGATTTCGAGTAATGGGGCCACTAGTTTAACTTTATTTGGTTATATCATATTTTTCCTAAATATATTTGAATTGGATGAAAACAACTGGATTTCTTATTTATTTCCTGACTTTCTTAAAAAATGCTTAAGTAAAACACTTTGGATGTCACTTACTGTCCATTACAAAATGATTTTATATTCATATTTTTATTTTTAAATCTAATAATTGTCTTCTGTATCCTACCAGGGGTATGAAAGAAATTAAAGTGCCTGGAGGTGAAACAGTATACATAGTTAAATACTTACCAGGAAGGCCTCACTTATTATTAGCTGTCTGTGATACAAAAGGTGTGAAATATTATTTTAGAATATATATATATATATTAGTACGTTAATGTTTCTTGGTCATGTGTAAATTTTCAAATTGTTGGAATGTTTTAATTGAATGAAATGTAAAAAAATCCAGTTATCCATGGCTAATTTACATTAAAATTCATTAGCAAGTATTTTTCCTCTTTAGAAAAAGAAAAAAAATTTAATTTTCCCTTGGAAATTTTGTGCATTGGTAAAAAAAAACACACATGCTGTGTTTACTGTTAATGTGCAATGATGTTACATTTGAAGACAGCATTTTTGATAATGTTGCACAACTGTAGAATTGAATTGTTTTCTTTCATTAACATATTCCAGTTTCATTCAAGTTATTTATGTTTTATGTTAGTTTCTCACTATATTTCTTCTAAGTTTCGATTTCTGCTTAAAATTAACATGACCTCTCACTTACACAGTGCTTTCATTTATACATCTTTTCGGTTGGTCCCTTGAACAGATGTGTTAGTTAGGTCTTTGCATTTGTTATATAAATGCTTTATTTTCAGCTTCACCAATAAACAGGAACCCTATAAATAAAGTGGAAATGGTATTTATGCTAATAACTATGCATATATCATATGTATTCCAGAAATTTATGAATTATACTCTTCTAAAGACCACAATATTCTTAAAAGAAAAAGTGTAAGCTAAGATACTATATTTCTTCAAAACAAATAAATAAACAATTATTTATTTGTTTTAGAGCATTAAAGTTTTATTTATTGAAGTCAAACTGAAATAGTTTTATTAAATATTAAAGAACTGTAGCATACTTATTAAGTTAATAATTACAGCTTAAGTACTTTTTTGTCATGATAAACTTTTCCTGTAGAATGCTAAATAAAATTGTATTTTTTCTCTCTCATGAATGGCCTTTCTCTTGCAGTGAGATTGTTTAACACAGTGACCAACAATTTTGAGGCAGAATATGATGGGAATAATGCATTCATATTTGATATTGATGTGAAGTATGTATGGTTTGATGTTCCATTTTGTTTATGAAGATATATGAACCGCTCACTTGTCAAAACGATTCACTCCATAAAACAAAAAGTGGAAAAAACTGATAAAATAACATTATTTTTTTTAAAATTTCCTTTTACAATATAAATTCAAATAAATATTGTAGAAAGTATTATTGCAGAAGCAGCTTTTATCCAACAATACATAAAATGTATAAGATAGATTATCTTATACATTTGATAGATATTCGGCTGAGGAGAATCAGTTGTGATTGTCATTAGGAACAATTCACACCCTACCTCTAGGAATAATTGACCCTTGCATTTGTGAATTGATCCTAGCGACAATCACATCTGATGCTCCTTGGCCTGACAATGAATTATTAAGTAGTTTGAAGCATGTACCAATCCATGAGATAGAGATTCCCAACTGGTGTGCCATGACACTTTATGATACCATGAGATCAGCCAGGGTGCCACAAGGTTTTTTTGGGGCTGAACAAAAAAATAGTTATAGGACCCACCTAAAATAAATATTAAGTTGAATTAATTACCCCCATGTCCGATGAAACAGTTCCTGAGGATGAATTAACTACTCTCATGTCTATAACTGTTAGGCCTGATATCAAACTTTTGTGCTCTAAGCATCAATTGCAAGTCTCATATTAATTAGACAAAATACATTTTGGTGTTTCTCATTGTAGTCCTCTAGTGTATTACTGTACTGAATCTCATGAGTGTGTTTGAAATTTTATTATTATATGCTAGTCTGGTGTTTGTTATTTATATTCTTTCAATAAATGAATAAAATGACGATGGAGTTAAGTATTTATTTGGACTTAAATTGAACATGTTCATGATATTATAAATTCCAATTTGATTTAATATTTTAAAAATTGAAAAAATTAAAATTCTAACAAGAGTGCTGCAAACATAAAAAGGTTGGGAATCTCTAGACTTATGAGTAAATCTTTTGGTTGATTACACTTTAGAAAGATTGTAATGTGTATTGGGCACTGTGAAAACAGGCCTGAATTATTTTATTGACACACTAATGACCCTTTTGGAGGGTCTAAGTTTACAGTATAAGGAAAAATTGTTAATGCTTTGGAAACATTTACTTACATCATTTTTGTCCTAATAACCGGTTTGTCTGATTAAATGAACATGCCCTATGTTACAACGGGATTCTGTCTGAATAAGCAGTTGGTCCAATTAACTGAAATCGACTGTACTTATATTGTTGTCTTACAATTAGCTTTTTAAATGACAAAAGTAATATATGTCTGTAACTTTGAGGAAAAATCTCTAAACATGAATTTATTGTTTAATTTTTTTTTAAATACATTTCTGGAGAAATGTTTTCAACATTATAAGTTGTAAAAATAAATACATTTAGTTTCTCTTTTCCAAATTGAATATCAATAAATTTGTAAATTTATCATAAATTAAAATAATTTAAATGAATTTCATAATATTAATTGATGATTGAATTTTATATAATGTAATTAAAACATTAAGTATGTGAATCAATGTACTATATGAATGATGCCTATTCCAAATCTATTGAAATGATTAAATAATCAGAATACTGTGGAATTTGAGTCATCATCTGCAAAAATACTACAAGTAATATCTAATTCTAGCTCTACCTGACTTTTTAAAAGTTTTTAATTGGGAACTTTTTTATATATTCTGTTAAAAATAGATCAATTAAGCATTTTATTAGGGAAGGTTTTGCCAAGGCTTTCATTGTAGGGAAACTGAGAGAAGATATTTATGCTTTTATTGAACATTAGATTGTTCATGCTTTCGATTCGGGAAAGTTGCTTCACAAAGTTTTCAATACAAGAAAAAATTGTCAATACTTTGGACACATTGTTATATAAAAGTGCATAATGATTTATTAAATTTTTTTCAGTTCAACATCTCAATATTTTGCCACAGCAAATATGGATCTGGTATCCTCCCTCTACAGTTTTGATATGTGCACTGAAATTCGCAATTTTGTTGGGCATACAAGTGCTGTCACAGTAAGTGCAAATGATTTATATAAATCCATGTTTTTTGAAGGCAACTGATCTAATTTGATGTGATTTCACTGATCTAACTTGAT
Source organism: Dolomedes plantarius (assembly GCA_907164885.2). Classification (NCBI taxonomy): domain Eukaryota; kingdom Metazoa; phylum Arthropoda; class Arachnida; order Araneae; family Dolomedidae; genus Dolomedes; species Dolomedes plantarius. The sequence continues at coordinate 9,550,105 of OU015499.1, forward strand.
GTGTTTTTCATAGCAAAATATTGCTTTTGTTCATAGATTAGGTATAGAGTAAGAAATCCTTTTATATTCATTGCAAAACGCCTACTTTTGCCCAGAAAATCTATCGGTCAAACTGACTCTTTACGTTTAAATATAACTAAATGGTAATGAATTCAACAGAGAAAGATAATTACTAACAGGAAGAATACAGACAAAATAAACCAAAATCAAAATAACCGAATAAGGGCTCAGCGCACTATAAATACAAAATTCTGTAGCAGTAAAAGAACTAAACCACATTGAAACCCTCTGTTTCAATAGGGATCTTGGGATGTCTTTTGGTTAGACCTGCATCCTATTTAGAAAGTTCCCCCTTGAGGCAACTGATTTGGATAGGCCTTCTGATGAAGAGACCAGTCGGTTTCCTTGTTACATGGTTTAGTTCTTTTACTGCTACAGAATCTTGCATTTATGGTGCATTGAGACCTTAGTGCATGATTTCGGTTTATTTTGTCTGCATTCTTCCTGTTAGTAATTATCTTTCTCTGTTGAATTATTTACCTTTTAGTTATATTTGTCTGTTTTCAGTATGAAGTTTTGTTGCAACTGCACAGTCTTTTATTGAAAAGTTAAAATTTTTCAACACTAGGGTAGGTTTTCTAATAATTTGTTTGGCTGTCTATGCCTTCTTTATATGTATTATTTTGTGTTGAATTATTTACATTATTTGTGTTATCTTTACGTTTAAAATTGCTAGTTAAATTTTAAAAACTTTGAGTGTATTTTAAAAATTTGTTGTGTTGCTTAGCCCCCTGGCCAGAAATACTCCAGACCAGGTCCATATAGGCTTGTGAGCTGAGGGATGTGTCTCTGGTTTATAATGGCACAACAAGAGTCAAAGTCCGACTTAGCCAAGTGCCACCTCTATTTTGACCGAGCAGCCATATGGCTGACATCTGGGGGGGATTGTACCTTCTTCCACTCTCATAGGAGGACTTTCTGGTCTTGAACATGGTGGTGAATTTGTCAGCGACCGGCATTGAACCAGAGATGTTTAGATCACTGGCTCGCTGCCTTTGCTAACTGAGCCACTCCGCCCAATATTTGTTAAATAAACTCATGCATTACACATTCAATAAATAATATTTGTTACTATATGTCCCCCTAAACAAAAACTTCTAAGTAAAATTTTCGCACCAAAATGGCATGTTTTTGTTACATATATAGATAGAGCATTACTTCAGAATACAAAAAATTAACTATTCAAATCTATAAAATACTTTTAAATTGAGTCCATTAATATGGAAAAATTAAACCCTTTTTTTATGAAATAGCTAAATAATACCAAATAACAAGTTTAATATAGGTAATTTGGTAGCATAAGTAATATAGGTGATTTGGTTTTAAATAACACCAAATAACAAGTTTAATATAATTTTTTTTAACTTTAACCAAAAATAACAAAAATTAACACATTAAATATTTATTTTCTTCAAGTATATTTTCTACTGCTTCAAGGACTGTTTTTTTTTCTTTCTTTAAAGCTGAGGTTTGTTTTCTATTAAATTTTATAAATTTGGCAATTAAAGTTTTTAAAAAAGACATATTCTTTTATCAAATTCATCATTTTGCTTACCAAGTTATACCTGCAAAGAACTTTATTGTGACAACCTCAGGATTTTCTTTCCTTTTCTTTTTAT